>OU974071.1:4929449-5278740 GCA_918843875.1 Diadumene lineata
CTATATCACACCCTACAATACCACACTACATCACACAACACCACACCATACCACACCATACCACACCACACCACACCACACAACACCACACCATACCACGCCCTACCACACAACACCACACCCTACAACACTACACCACACCATACCACACCCTACCACACAACACCACACCCTACCACACTACACCACACCATACCAAACCCTACCACACAACACCACACCCTACCACACCACACCACACTACACCACACAACACCACACCACACCATACCACACAACACCACACCATATCACACCCTATCACACCACACTACACCATATCATACCCTACCACGCCACTCCAAACCCTTCCACAGCAGACCCATCCCATACCACACCACACCATATCACACCTTATCACAACACTCCACACTACACCCCATCACACCATACCACACCACACCGCATCATGCCATGCAAGCACCAGAAATGTTTATCTTGACGTTTGTTCATTTAACAGTGCCAGATGTAACAGATTCTATGTCACCTAAATATTATTGGAAACTAGATGGAAACGATCATGATGTTACGTAAGTAGGACAGGTTGAGCAGCCATCATTTCATTCATTTATTTTATTCATTTATTCATTCATTCAATAATCCAATCATTCATTCATTCATTCATTCATTCATTCATTCCATATTAATTATCCCGATAACCTTGGTTTTATTTTCAAAGGAAATATTGCATCTTTATACGGCATTTAGATAGCAGTCGTCGTTCATTACTCTCGCGTACTGCATTAATGCCTGCCCGCCCGCCCGACCGTTCACCCACCAGATTCTTTGTTTGATTGTTGTTTGGTTGGTTTGTTGCTTGTTTGCTTGTTTGCTTGTTTGCTTGTTTGCTTGTTTGCTTGTTTGTTTGCTTGTTTTTTGTCATTTTTGTGATTTGATTAATTTTGCTTCAAATTTAATCAAACTTGCAGAAATCACTCAACTTTGGAATTGTGACATTTTTGTTGAAAAATATTGTAAAATCTCAGTCACGTGACCTTGTTCCGGCAATCAATGATATCCATATTTTCAAGTCAAAACACAGGGAGCCCGGCTTACGAGATATTGCCGACTCCAGTGATAGAGTCTGACTCTTATGTCAACAACTAGAGGTCACGCAGCGCGCAAACCAGCCGGCCGTTAATAATGAGATTTTTACGTAAGCCAGTTGATACGAACTGTAATAAAACACCACTATTTACTTATGCTTGCGTTACACTATTTTAATAAATAGTGGTGTTTTATTACATCTTTTTATAAGTGTTCAATCCATACCAAATTTGTTCCAATTCAAATAGCTTTAATTTGCCCCATTTTGACTTGAAAAATAGACGCCATTGATTGGCCAGCCTATGGTCACGTGACTCGTATTTCGCATTCCTATAGAATTGTTCAAATTTCAAATTTTTTTTTACAAGAACAAGTTTGGTTACATTTGAGAAAAAATCCATCAAATTACAAAAATAAACAGTTTTCTGGCTAACTTTAAGGCAAGCCAAGCCATAAAACACCTGAGCATGCATGCTTGTTTGTTTGTCTGTTTGTCTGTTTGTCTGCCTGTCTGCCTGTCTGCCTGTCTGCCTGTCTGCCTGTCTGCCTGTCTGCCTGTCTGCCTGTCTGCCTGTCTGCCTGTCTGCCTGTCTGCCTGTCTGCCTGTCTGCCTGTCTGCCTGTCTGCCTGTCTGCCTGTCTGCCTGTCTGCCTGTCTGCCTGTCTGCCTGTCTGTCTGCCTGCCTGTCTGTCTGTCTGTCTGTTTGTTGTCAAAACCAAAAAACGAATAAAAGTTTTGGTTTATCACAAGAGAAAATGAGCTAAAAGAAGTTATTCCAGGACCCCATCAGGAACCCTCTAGTGCTATGTTTGGAAACAAGGCTATTTTTAGTATGTTACAAATCCCGCTATAAAGCCTTGTTTATATTTTTCTTTTAAAAATTTGAAGAGTTCTTCGTTTTAATCTTCATTGCCCAGGTTAATTAAGTCTTTCAAGTGATTGGTGAGATTGACCAGAGAGAAAATAGACGAACTTTGTGTTGGCGCGCGTCGATGTGAATCGGTTCTCTTAGCTCATTTTATCTTGTTTATCACTAAATTTAGCTTAACAGACAAATTTCCAAAATGTTAATTTTAAAATGGTAAAAACTGACGTTCCAACACCATCCCCATCCAAACCATCACTGATTTACATGTTTTCATTATCTTAGATTGCATGGTGGTGCTGGTTACAGATTTATAGGTTGGGTAACCCCGGGAGTTCTTCATCTACCAGGAACATCCGGATCTTATGCCACGACTCCTGCTATCGATATCTCCGATAAAAGCTTTTCCATGTCTGTTTGGGTTTTTCTAAAAAGCATCCCCGATATGTATGTGTCGATATTCGGCTACTGGTTAACTCCATATATGGTGAATTTCATAGTCATACAAAGCTTGTCGGGAGCCTACAACGTTATGGTGAATTTGAGAAGAAAATCAAATGAATTGTCAGAAATGGTTTACGTTTCTACAGGGTAATATTTAAATTAAATTAAATTTACATTTAGAGTGAGATTTCTTTAAGGTTAACATTTGAAATTGGGACGCTCGTTCAGTTTACAGGTAGATCAAATGTATGTTAAACAACCCTATACCAGGGCCTAAAGTCCCCTAAAATCGCGCGCAATTTACTACAGTATTCGCAAAAAATTGCCTGAAATCGCCTTAAATTCACATCGAATTCACAGTAAGACAGGGTAACAATTATGGATTGGCATTTTAATTCTCTATCAATAAGAATATGTGAGATTACACTCAAAGAGTACGACTGAAATGTTGTTCCAAAATAATCTGTAATCGCCCAAAGTCGCCTAAAATCGCCTTTAATGTTGAGGGCTTTTCAGGGCAAATGTTGCCTGGGGGGGGGGGGGGGGGGGGAATTACTACCCTATATCGACTATACGGTGATGATCCGCTGAACAGGGTATGGTTTTTTGACCTTGGTGTCATGAACAGGGTATCTAATTCTACTCTATTTCCGATTTAATCCAAATTTTCTGTCATAATCAGGGTCCAAAAAAATGAGAGAAATTACTTTGAATTCAGGAAATCGGCAGGAATAAGATCGTTGACTTTTAAAAAAGATAAGAGCAGCACGTGTGTCTGAATTAATATATTTGTACAAATCATATAACGTTCTTAAGCAATTGTAATTTGTCATAAACAGGGTATGGAAGTTAGGTATTTTTTGTCATAAACAGGGTAACCCCTACAAGATCCCAGCGGAACACCCCTACCCAGATCTGAAGGGAGTACCCCCCCCCCCCCCCCCGGGAAATGTTGCTAAAATCGCCGATGATTGCCTTTAGTTTCCCAAAATTTCGGCGACTTTAGGTCCCGGAGTGGGATTTTTAACGACCGTTAGTTGGACCCGCAGCCAACTAAAGCTTCATTTTTGGTAACTAAACCTTTTTCATTTATACACTCGAGCGAGTAAAGAATTAACAATAACACTATGTCAAATCACATGATCTACAGGTCCACAGCAATCCCGGAAGCTATTTTTTTTATTTAGAAACGAATATAATATTTGAGAGTCCTGGTTAAAAGTCATCAGGATTTTTCTTCGAAAGATATGTTACAAAGAATTTATCACTGAATTGAAAAATGGAAAGAAAACCACTGTACGGTCACGTGCCCGTTTTTGAGATAATAAAATTTGAACATAACCATGTTTTGGCATATCGAAAAGTCATCAGGATTTTCTCAAATCTCACCAAAAGAAGGCTTTTACGAGACTTCTAAGACAAAACAAAGAAAAAAATGAGGGTTTTGGCTAGTTGAACCATAGTTTTCGAAGACTCCTTGTGCTATTCTTATGTTGCCTTTTGGCGGGTTTTGGCACATTTTCAGCGGTATTTTTTTAAGTGGTAATTTTAAACGGAGCTAAAAACAAATATGTGTCTGTCCAGTCGCATTAATGACCTGTAAAGAGGTATAAATATTGATACTCTTACATACCGACTGTAGGCGATCTACTTTATGGCGTCATTTTACTACGACTACCAGCATTCTTTGCAAATTCTCCTTCATATTTAAATTCTTAATCCCTTTGGAGCAATACCCAGGAACGTCCCTAATGTGCCAACCACAGCACTAAAGATTCTATTGAAATAAGAGCCAATCACCGTCTGGTTGGCACATGAATAACAAAGGCTTACGTCAGCGTGAACATCGCTATTGTTTTCTTTTGTTTAATGAGTGCTATGTTAATACTACTAAATAGTGTGCAACATAAATACCACTAAATAGTGCTATTTTATACTAATTGTATTGTCAGGAGCGTGCCTTTAAACACATGGGTCCATATCGCATGGACTTGGGACCGACAACGAGGAAAGTTAACAGTTTACCTTCAAGGAACCCTGAAAGGCTCATCGACCGCCTCCTCTCCAGAAGACCTACCCCAACCTACACGACCAGTGTTCGATATTGGCCTAAAACGAGACGCCAAAACAAAATTTTTCCATGGCCACATAAGTCGGTTGGCTGTATTTGACAGGGTGATTACCGCAGAAGAGATCAAAACACTCCGCTGTAGGTTATACATATAATAACTAACCAGGCTTTAGAAAACAATATTATTACCCCTCCCCACACTTTCGCTTATGCCTCCTCCCTCCCTGTCAATGATCTGTTGTACAGATATTTAAAGTTACACAAGTCATATATGTCACTGAACAGAATAAAGGCGAAACGCGAAATTTAAGTCACTCTCAATCAAACTCGTGACAACTCACACCAACTATACCTAATATTCACCGGGACAAGAGCCTCACCTTCTTATCTCAGACAAAATGACGTCAATGAATACACCGAATCGGAATATGGCGGGCGATCACGTGGACAAGGCTAGTCAGTCGTCCAGGTGAGCAGTTCACCCTTGGACTGTGTTGTTTGTAGTTGGAACATTGTGCAAAGTTTATGGAAATCACATTAACCGACGTTAAACTACAATGTATAACCATCAACACTGAAGCATTCTTGATGTGCGACAACTCACTAGTACATAACCGTGCTGTCCGCCATCTTCTGATACGTTATATAGCAGCCAGAAAACCATACCCTTTTATACCCGTACAAATATCGTAAAGGACACCTCCTCCCCTCGCGTGCACACTTAGCCGATTATTCAATTTCAATTTCAATTCAATTTTATTTACACTATTTACATTATTTTATAATATTTATGATTATATATGATACATTCAGATAAAAATTTGGTGATATTGCCAGTGATATTGAATAACATAGTGTACGGCAGCCAAAGGAGCAATGCTTTCGAGTTGGCTGCCGTAATTTTCATTTAAGGGTCAAAGGAAAAACTAAACGAAGGAAAAAAGAAAAAGGAAAAACAACAACAATAATAATTTTATAAGAAAACATTAGTTGGTTTGCTCAGTTGGGAGAGCGTTGGCTGTTAGCTGGGATGCTGCGGGTTCGAACCCTCGCTCAGGGTCTTTAAATAATCGAGGAGAATGTTCTTCGGTTTATTATTGTTAGGCTTCGCGTCTTCTCGGATAAGGACGATAAACTGGAGGTCCCGTCTCGCCACACTTCACATTACCCAATAACGGGGGGACGTAAAAGAACGACTGAGGACGCAGGCCACGACCATCATTGTGAATTGCGCTATATAAGCACTATATTGCATTACATTACGTCCTCACTAGGCTAGTTCATTTTGTTGTAATTTTCTCATTTGCAATATTCTTCGTCTTTTTCCAGACATGACCATGGTATGGCTTGGAAAAGTTCATGGATACACCAAATTTCTTCCGGTCGTTAACTCGCCAAGCAGCCCATGTGCGTCGTTGAACGCCTGGGGAGACCGTGATATGAATAAAGCTGACTGCTCTGCTAAAATGCAATTCGTATGCAAAAAGCCTATCTAATTGTGACGGTGCAGAAAGGGTAAATTGGGAATTGGATTTGCCTGTTTTTCATTGGGACCGGGAAAAATACTTTAATATTCGGATTGGGATTTTCTCTATAATTATCCCGTTGTTATCTCTATAAGAAGTCAAATAATCTTTGGAATTAAGTATTTTGAGCTATCTTATCTGATGAAAGAAGACAAAAAAATGATTAATACAATTCAGTTAAGACTAGCCCAAGGCGCAATAAGCAATTTAATTAATAATATTGTTCACACGATAGAGTGCACGCACTAAAAATGTGCAACATAAATACCACTAAATAGGGCTATAAATGTCTCTTCGGTGCGGGGTTACATAAATGGGGTTCACTATTTTGTAACAAGTAAACATATAATTCGAATAAGAAATAAAACTATCAAATGATTGTGTATTTGTGTTTTTTTGTTTATTTTCTTTATAAGTCTCGGTGCAACTGTTGTAATAAGTTTAAGAAGTTATAAGACAGACGCTCATCTACTAACTATAATTAAAGTCGCTCTAAGAGCGCATGTGGTTACTCCCAAAGTGAATAAGGTAGTTCACAACATTGTTTTGATTGTGTAATAAAAATAGCCATTCAAGTTTTGTTAACATAGTTTCAAACTTTGTAAAGACAAAGTTTGGTCTTTGCTCACTCTCATCAATTGTTGCTTACATTAGGGTAGGGGAGGGGGTACTCTACATTTACTATAGAGGTGGGTATGTACTGCGCTATAGCAAGGCCGTAAACAAGGGGAGGGCACAGTACTATTTTAATAATAAGAGGTAATATTGTGGATATTATTTGCACTCTAGAGTGGCAAACACTAAATGAGTGCAACATTTAGACTGTACTAAATAGCATTTATTAAACAAAAGAAAACAATATAATTAGCATAAAAACACTATTAAATGGTATTTGTTGCACACTTGTGGTGAGTGCACTCTATCAGTACAATATAAAATTAATAGTAATTATGTTTTTAATATCATGAATTCAATTCATATTCACACAGTTTTAACCATTGCTTTATTATGGATTAAACTAAATAATCTTTTGTGAGTTTGTATGATTATCTAAAAGTTACAATGTTTTTCAAATCGAAGTCATTGCAAATAAATTAAACAATATTTATATATATGACATAACAGGTTTTTGAAGTAATGTTGAATTTGTTTTAAATCAGAACAGTAGACATGACAATGTTTTACAAGTAATGTTTGTAAGCGTTTGTATAAAAAAACACTAAATTTGTGGATCGAACAGTTGTCACTATTTAGTAGTAAATAGCACTAATTAAACAAAAGACATCGATTTAGCATAAAATAGCACTATTTAGTGGTATTTGCACACTTCCAGTGTGTGCACTCTAGTGTTAGCACTCAAACATAGACATCACATTTTTTGTTTGTATGAAATTTGAACACTAACATAATCATTACATTTTGACAAGTAATGTTTGTATGAAATTAGAACAGTAATGTATTTTTAATAATAAGATATGATGTTGATCAATTAACCTGCAGTGAGGTAGTTCATATTTCCTCCGAAAACGTAGCAATTGATTACATTTCCTTCGTAGTTCGTCTTGTGTTTTACATGGGGGAGTTTCTAGCTTGATGCGAAGGTTCGGCATTGTTGACCACCGCGTGTGACTTTGTTGGAAAACTGCTCCAAAAATCGATTGAAAGCTAAAAAAACGTTAAAAAGGCTTCAATTATTTCATTCGATGTTATTAAATGAAAGCTGAAAAACATAAAGAAGAATAAAATTACTAAAAACAACTGTTTACGTACCAAATGATGCCTTTTGGTTCGTCGTGAGTCGAGGCATTCACACCAACTTCGCCGCTGGTCAATTGTACCGTGGACACCTGTTACGGACTTACTTAAACCCATATTTTTTGCTACAGTATACCATAGTGGATTACTCCGTTGGAGTAACCACAAAAATGATTCCACAATGAAAACCTCCAAAGAATGCTTTCCATCGGTCCAGGGCGAGATTAGCGTGTGCGTGTTGTGTCAGACGAGGCGGATCCAGTGAGGGTTCATAGGGGTCCGGTGTCTTCCTTTTGATTTATTTCTATATATAATTACTCGGGCTTCTAAAGGAATGCCCGAGTTTAAAATTCGGCTCTTTTTAACTCGTGGAAATTTGCGAAGCAAATTCCACGAGTTTTTCGAGTGATAGGGGCTTCGACATCGGCAAATACTTCATGTATCCCGATTACAAAAATATGCATAGAAATAACTGTACAAAAGGAAATATTAAAAGAGGAGAAAACGAATAATATCATGCACAAATAAAGTAAATAAGTAAAGTTTATAAAATGAATGACTTCTTAACAACAACTTCGAATAACAATATGATATATATGTGTGGACATTATAATCAAGGACTACACAAAGTACTTGGCTAAATTTGTCATGCTGCTTCGACACATTCCTGTGTAAACTTCCGGTAAACCGCTGACTCAAGTCAACATGTGGCTCAAAGCTCAACAGAACTTTTTTATTCGATGGACATTACTTTCTTCTTTCTTTCTACTTTACTGTTCCGTGAAATTGGTATCAATGATCATCTAAATATGTGTGATTTAACAAGACTGAACGCGTTTATTGCAATATTATGACGAAGTTTATCGATGTTATCAACTTATCGTACTGAGGGGAAAACGAGCTGGTTCACTCTTGCTGTGAGCAGTCTTCAAAATGAATCGATTACAAAAGTACATGCCTCGAAATGAAAGAAGAATGACAAAAACAAAAGTAGAAAGAAGATAAACAACTTTTCAGCAATTCTTTGGATTCCTTGGACGTCAACTTTCCAGGTAAGAAAGATGTGCATAGACAATACAACCTTGATGATCAAAATAGTTTGAAAGTAATTATGGGAGACTTTTATGTCAATATTCAAAATAACTCGTGTGATAGAAAGAAATTGCAGGAATACATGGTCACTACAAAGAAATATACACAGATCATAACAAAGTATACCACATACTATAAATCGTTAATATAACACAAATACTTCACAGCAGGCTTTTTACTTACTGGTATTTTAGTGATCACAAACCAATATTCATTGAACTTAAATAAATATATCACATGTGTGTGTGCGGGGGAGAGGGAGGAGGGTGTTGGAATTACGAAAGTTTATCTTTCATGAATGCTTCACATCATCCATTTTGGTAAGTATACTTTCCATTAAATGATTTTGTAGTGATATTATTTGCAGTCATAGAAATATGCACACATTACAGTTATCATATTATATAATATCTTTTTGATTCTTTTAATTCTCATTATTTTTTTCTAGATCAGAAAACTATACATTGCATATACATGGCTACTGCTTCATGCATGCAACAACTGCACAGAGGATTGAAATGGTGTGTTCTATCAACACCTATACACCACTTTCATAAATGCCTAACAACGACCAACAATGATTTCTTAAGATTGACTATATCCTGAATACTTTCAGTACAACTACGTCAAAGATCTGTTGGAAATAGACACTTTTGAAAATGTTTGAAGCTTTTCACAAAATATCAACAAAGTTATGGAGGAACGAAAATACAAGGATTTGTATGGAATTCTTTGCCGAGGCCTTTGTAGCCTCGTTTTGGTGTTTTTTGGACCGTTTAAACTCCTATAACTTTAAGGGGATTTAACCTTTTTCTGCCATACTTTCAGGACTTATTATTAGCTTTGATATGTATGTTTTTAAAATATTTCCTATCACTAAAACTGTTTTTGACAATAATATGCTAATCAGTGGCGGCCATTTTTGAAAGTCGTGTATGACAACTTGACATTTACAAGCAAATACAATACTGAAAAATTGGAACAAAAATGGTCACTACCTAACTCCACAAGGACCAGTCTATAATTTCTACAAACAAACATCAGCTTACTATTGCTTAATTCCACATTTAGAGATATTGATATATGCAGTATACCAGGAAAATTATTTTCGATGAAGAAGACTTGCATATGTACATGTATATGATACTTTACTTTACTAAAAGTGAATATATTTATTTATAATATGGTAAAAGTTAAAATTGTTTTTATCATTTGATGTACAAATTAAGCCATGCTCATTGCCTATCAAAATAAAAGCTTGCAGTCTCTGAAATGCAATTATTAAGAAAATAGCCTAAGTTGGTGCAGCTAACAATCTTGATGTAGGGGGGGGGGGGTTCTGTGAAGAAGCCTGATAAATCACTCATGTTTAGTCATTGATAGAGCTATAATATCAATCAAAACATTGCCTATTGTTTTAATACTAGACTATGGTGACATTCCTGTGACTAATAATGTAAAATGCAGAATATCATCATCTCTTGTTTCGACAAAATTCAATTTCCACGAGTTGTGTTGCCATTGGTAACTTGATTGTCGTCGTTGTCGGTCACAAAATGCAGATTTTTTGACAAATCTCCCCACACCACCCCCGACACGGGAATTCGTGTGCCTTTTGTCACGTGTCATTTCACATCATCCTCCAGAACACGAGGTCCTTGCTTCTGTTTGGTGTCGTTTCAAGAGGTTAATATGACTGGAAAATCATTCTTAGATACGCTCAAACCACAAACTAATGCACACATCTTTCGCGGTAGACCCACACTAAAAGATGTCGAGCGTTTTTGTAACGGGTTGGTCCGCGTATTTATTGAGAGAGTCACTCACTTTACGAGTGGATTTATCGAGAAACTTATCGTGAACTTTATCGAGAACTATACTCTATCTTATGAACTATCAAACTATTCAAACCAAACTGCTGAGTAAAGCCATCGTTCAAGGTATACTTTATGTGACAACGATAGTAGCTATAGTAGTTCTTTCACTGCTTGTTTTGGTGTCGATAATTAAATGTAATAACATATTTTTCGCTGGTTTTCTAGTAATGTGTGGAATTTATATTTTGATAGCTAAAAGAAGCTTGGACGTCCATGTTGAAATGTACATTACTTCATTGTTCATTGATTGTGATATCTTAGATTAAACTAATAACTTGACTGTAAATGTGCATAATAATGTAGTACTTACAATGATAGACATGTTTAGTTAGGGACCGGTCATTATTTAGCGGGGGGGGGGGGGGAGGGCCACTATTTTGGGGGGGAGGGTCACGATTTTTCAAACTTTTCAAACTCTCGTTTGGGGAGGGCTAAAGAATTTTGTGAATGACTTTGGGGAGGGTCACAACTTTATTTTCGGCTGCAGCTATTTTTCCATAGCATCAAATTTGATTTTAACTTTGATACAGTGAACGAGCGTTTCAGTTTTCTTTGCTCAAATCTAGATTATTAAAAGAACACCTCCTGTCAGTCTAACATTGGTGCTCAACTGTTTTTCAGTCATAGTAGTAATCAAATAAGGACAACCACGCTGGCAATGTAGCTAATGTATGAAGTATATGGGTGAACCGTAACGATCCCAGGGCGATGTTTTTCTCTTTAAGTGTTAGGTGAACAGTGTAAATAAGTACGCAGATATAAGGGAACAGTCATTATTTATTGCCTGGGGGGTGCGAAGGATTTTGGGGGGAATCGGTGTATTTTCATAAAAGCAAAAGGAGAATCAGATGGAAATGACCGCTTTGAAAGGGGGATCAGTATTTGGAAAGGCGAAAGCCGGTACCTAAAACTGCCTAAAATCGTGCAAAATTGCCTAAAATCAATCGCAAAAATGCCTAAAATTACCTAAAAATGGCGCAATATTGCCTAAAATCGCTCAAAATTGTTTATAATCGCAATAAAATTGCCTGAAATCGCCTTCAATTCACAACAAATAATAATTAATAGCCAATTTGTAATAATTTTACATTTTATATTGGCATTTTGTTATCTCTATCAGTAACTGGGATTACACTCAAAGAGTACTAAAAATTTTGTTTCATAGTCACCTAGCTGTAATCACGTCAAGTTGCCTTAAATTGCTCAATATTCCCTAAAAACGCCTACATACATACATACATACTTTTATTTAGCGTGGTAACTACACTTAGCATTAAAATGAGTTGCTAGTTTACAGGTAGGCCACGAATATATAAATATATATAAACTTATAATAAATAGTAGTACAATTGATAAAATATAAAATATTGTGTACAATATGGTAAAATACGCTAAAAATAGTTATAAAAATAGTTATATATAAAAAATAAAAAAATAAAAAAAAAATAAAAAAAAAAATAAAAAATAAAAAAAAATAAAATAAAATAAAATTAAATTAAAAAAAAAAAAAAAAAAAAAAAAACTGTATCACTTAATATTTGTTATATTTCTAATGTCCTTTATAATATTATTTGTTCCTGCTTTCTTTCTAATGTCATTTGATAATTCATTCCATTTTTTAGGTGCAAAATATCTCCACGATCTAAGCCCATGTTTCGTAGACTTGACCTTAGGGAGTGTTAATATATTGTCTCCTCTTAGATTATACTTTGATGAGCGCAAGTTAATAAAATTAGTGATTGCTTGAGGAGCTTTGTTGGCTATACTATTATTAATTGTTATTAACATATCTTGTATCCTTCTGGTTTCTAACGATGGAAGTTTGATTCTTTTGAGCAGTTCCTGGTATGATGATTGCTTATCTTTGTAAACATAACGTAATGCCCTTTCATTTACTTTTTCCAGTTTGCTTGTGTTCCTTTTCCCGCAGTGGTGCCAGACCTGACTACTGTTGTAGAAGTAAGGCAATATGAAAGCTCGATATAATGACTCTTTGGTTTTTGTGGGTAGAATGTTCTTTAGTCTATTCAGTGCATTGATTTGACATCCTACTTTACGACAAATACTGGAAATATGCCCATCAAATTTTAATTTGTTATCAAGTAAAACACCCAATAATTTTGTTTGGTCTGTAATTTCAATTGTTTCATTGATGGCCTTGAAGTTAAGCTTGTCTTCTGTTTTCCCCAATACCATAGCCTGATATTTATCAGGATTTGGTTTCATGCCGTTTTGTGTAAACCATAGAGTAGCTTTGGCAAGATCATTATTTAGAATAGTTTCCACTTCTGAGCCTATAGAGCTTGAATAATGAATGGTAGTGTCATCGGCATAGTTGATCATTTTGCTTTGTTTCATGGCATAAGCCAGATCATTAATAAATATATTAAATAGAGTTGGTCCAACTGTGGAACCTTGTGGAATTCCTCTTGATATTTTTTGCCAATCAGAATGAATACCAGATAGTTTAACCCTTTGATGACGATCAGTAAGATAGCTTTTGATCAAGCGCAACGCACTGTCACTTAAGCCATAATATTTCATCTTTTCTAAAATCAAATCATGAGGTAAGCAATCAAAGGCTTTGCTTAAGTCAATAGCTATGGAGCCAATAATTTGATGTTTGTCGAGATCTTCCTTCCATTGCTCAGTCAGTGTCAGCAATGCAGTCGGACATCCATGATGTTTTCTGTATCCAAACATCTGATTGTGGAAAATTTGCTCAAAATGCTCAGACAGTTGTTGATGTAGTACCTGTTCGAATATTTTAGATAGGGCGGGGAGAATTGTTACAGGCCTGTAATTCTCCTTTTCCAGTACTGAGTCTTTTTTATGGTACGGTGCAATTTCTCCACGTTTCCAGGCATCCGGAACTGTTTTTCTTTCAATAACGGTATTTATCAGTGTAGTTAAAGGTTGTACGATTGAAGAAGTTGAAGCTTTTAGTGCACGTGGTGGTATATGATCGTGACCTCTTGCTTTATTCGGTTTCATTCTATCGAGAGCAAATTTAACAGTACGACGATCTACTTGTGTAAAATTGAAACATTGACTTTGATTCCAGGTCTTAGGAATGTCCGACACGTGTAGTTGCTCTTCAAATGGTACGTGTTGCTGAATATTTAAATTGCTTGCCACGTTAGTGAAATATGTGTTTAGAATTTTTGTAACCTCATTTTGATTTCTGATCGTTTTATTACTTTCTTTGAGTGTTATCTGTTCATTAGGAGATGATTTGCTCGAATGCATTAAAGGACGTAGTGAGTTCCAAAATTCTTTGGGTTTTCCTGCACGATTTGCGCAAAGCTGGTCAAAGTGCCGCATCACTGATTTACGTCGCATGTTTACAACTTTGTTACGAATTGTTCTATAAGCCTCCCAATTATCATTTGTTCTTGATTTATTGTATTTTGCTAAAATCGCCTATAATTTCCTTTAGTCGTCCAATTCAAATTTCGGTGACTTTAGGTCCTGGAGTGGGCCTATAGAAGAAATATAATATACTCCGCGTTCCCTGAGTTATGTAAGGGACAGGTCATTATTTATCGCGGAGGATTTTTTGGGGGATCAGTTCATTTTCATAAAAGGAAAAGGGGGGATCAGGCGGGAATGACAGCTTTGAAAGGGGGGATCATTTACAATTTGGAAAGGCTAAACTTGGGACCTTAAGTCGCCTAAAATTGCTCAAAATTGCTTACAATCACTCTAAATTACTTAAAATCGCTCAAAATTGCTTAAAATCGCTCAAAATCGCTCAAAAGTGCTTAAAAACGCTCAAAATTGCTTAAAATCGCTCAAAATTGCTTAAGGATGGTGCCCCCTAATTGCAACCCATTTTTATTTTTTCTAAACCCTGTCAGTCATTTGAATTATGTAATGGGCTATTGAAAACCGGAAAAAAATTTGGGGGATCCCATGCATATAAGCGAGATAATTAACGCTAAACGCATGATGACTTAACCGTCAAATTCAGCGATGAAAATACGTATTACTTCTCATTGTTTTGGAATATTGGACAAAAAACTGGCTAGGAATATTCTACTACACGTATATTTTCTATAAAATATTAAAAATTGCAATTTATACTTAGATGAATTAGCGTTTTCAATATTTTTAGGCGTCAAAAAGTAAAAGACTATTGTGAAAGGATTTCAAAATTTTAATTTAAAATATGCAATATAAAAATTAAATTGGGTATTTTCTTTACGTTTTCGATCAAAAAACGGTATAGGTTTCCATGCATTTTCCAAAGTTAGCGAGGTTCAAATCTGGAATTTAGTGTCAAATCTTGCGATTTAGTGCGAAATACTTTCACCCTCCCCCCCCCCCTTGGTAAGACAAATTGCACCCTGGACTAAAATGGCTGCCAGCACATCAGTTCAGTTCGTTTTCGTTGGACTTTTCGTCTTCTGGATAGTATATTGAACATTATTATCGTTTGTACATTGAATCAACATTTAGTTTAATATTCATAATGACTTCTGTGCACTTGAGATTCTCGAAAGTCAAGGAAAAACTAAATAAGAAGCTGAACAGGTCAATTCGTAATTTCAAAACTAAAGCTCATAAAATGCCAGCTAGTAAAGCAAATTTCATGCCGTGTACAATGTTTTGGCTTGATTTACCAGAAAATAAAGCAATTTCAGAATTTACTGAGGATTGTAGTGTTGTATTTGTATTATTATTGTATGTTTTTCGAGGGAAATTGACTTTGAGTGAGTTTCATACTTTGATCAATCGGTGCACAAATGGACAATCAACTTTCACCGTTTTTCAAACAAATATCACCATTCCTCTTTCATCCTTTTGTAATAACTATACTATATTTTTATCACATGAATATTTTTTTTGGTTGTTGAATTTTTTTTTGGAGCTACGGCAATTTACACGAGCAAGAAACTTTGAGTGGATCGAGTTGTTCAACAGATCTAGTTCAAAAATTAATATATCGGAAAAAACTAACTCGCTTTCTTGTCTATTTTATTCCATGACTGTCCTTGCAATTGTTAAGATATTTAGCTATTCAAATTATTTAAAAAACGCTTATTTTAAACTCAGAATTAAAAGAAAAATACAAGATTTGTCAGAAAAATATTTTGAGATGATGCGCAGTAGAGATGCGCGTGGGCAATAGGGGGCACCATCCTTAAGGTAGTTCGGGACGCTTGCTACTGCGCATCCTGCTCGCGCATGTGAAATCAAATAAAATTTCTCGTGCGATTAAAAATTTTTTGTTAGAGCCAAAACATGGTCATTCTTGAACTTTTTGTTAAAAAATAATATCACAGCATTGCATACGGGCCTCAAAAGCAACTAGTGTCCATTCCCGCGCGTCCAAAACATTGAAATCATATTATTTTCCGCGCGTTTTTTGCTTATAGCTCCAAAATTAGCACGGTGACACCCAATTATTTTTCAATTTTTATATTTGGCATAAATCCAGCTTTAAAATTTTGAAATAAAAAATATATGGTCTTCGAGACTAAAACATGGTAATTTTGACTTTTTTGTGGTTAAGTGTACAAAAAATTAATGAAGCTCTTCATTTAAATCTCCGTAAAATATCTCAGTCGATGTCTTTTCCAAGGAATAAATTCATGAGAACTATAGCGAAGGGAGCATTTTGTCAGACTCTTATGGCAGATTTGTGAAAACCTTTCAAATTTGTTCGCAAGAATTTTATTTTCAACAAATTTGAGGTTACTTCTTTTAGTTGAAATGGGGCAAAAATGGGCCTATTACCACCCCCACAGTTCCAAAACAAGCACGGTGACCCCTATTTTTTATTTCATTTCTGTTTTTTATATGTGTCAGTTCTTATTTAGAAAAAATTTTAGAAAATTCTATCTGCGGGAAGTGTGGATCCCGAACTACCTTAAAATCGCTCAAAAGTGCTTAAAATCGCTCAAAAGTGCTTAAAATCACTCGAAATTGCTTAAAATCGCTCAAAATTGCTCAAAATCGCTCAAAATTGCTTAAAATCGCTCAAAATTGCTTAAAATCGCTCAAAATTGCTCAAAATCGCTCAAAAGTGCTTAAAATCGCTCAAAATTGCTTACCATCGCGCAAAATTGCTCAAAATTACTTAAAATTGTAAAATTTCTTAAAATCGCTCAAAATTACTTAAAATCGCTCAAAATTGCTTAAAATCGCTCAAAATCGCTCAAAATTTCTTAAAATCGCTCAAAAGTGCTTAAAATCGCACAAAATTGACTACAATCGCACAAAATTGTCTGAAATAGCCTTAAATTCGCAACAGATTAATAGTAAGACAAGTATATCCTTGAATGAGAATTATATAGGGGGAGGGTCATGTTTTTTTGAGCTTCGGAATGGGGAGGGCTTCGAATTTTTAAACCATAACTACTGTAGGAACGCCTTCGCTGACCAAATTAGAGGCCCTCCCCCCCGCTAAATTATGACCGGTCCCAATAGCTACTCGCTGTGAACGTACTCGTGAGCCGAGCAGATTACCATCAAGAACCCTAACACGCCTTACTACTAAAAGTAGAAAGTTTAGACGGTTTGTTTTTGCAAATATACGATCCAGTGTACCCAAGTCTTCCAAACTGTATCATTATATCTGGAGTTCGGCGACCTGTCCTTCATCTACAATAAAACTAAAAATAACACGCTAAACTTCAAATATCAGGTTAGTCGCTATATATCGTCATTTTCTCCCAATAAAGTGATGTCTTTATATAAGAGCCAGACACATGCAGTCAATTATTGTCAATCTAAACTAAGCAATGACATTGAGAAGAATCCAGATCCTACTAATTCTACATTGTATGTTGATCCTAGCAAGACAATAACAGCACCATATAGTCAAGGCAATGTTGCTATATTTGGACCATAGTTACTAACTAACTATGTTTGGACAGAATGCAGGACAGCAATGTGTTGCAATGAGTTTATGTTCTCTGTCTTATAATAGTAAACATGGTATCAATTCATCTAATGATATTGTGTCCATAATGAATATTGGAAATCAGTTATATTCAAGGCTGTCTCAATCAGCAAGACAGAGTTTTTTAATGCAAACTGAATTACCAACAATGCTGAATGTGTTCGACACTGACTATCAACTAGAATACAGTGAGAGCTTTACAGGTAATTCACATCAAGAAACTGCAATTGAAGGATACGCATATTGTACTTCTTTACAAACAGCATTTCAATCATTAATGTCTGAGAATTACACCAATTTCATATAACAATAGGCTCTAGTGCAGTAGCTACTTATCGTCATAGTAACAACACATTCAAAGTTTTTGATTCACATGCAAGAAATTTATGTGGTAACAGCTACTCACAGGGTACTTGTGTACTTCTTGAATTAGCATCTCTAAGTTACTTGGTTCACTACTTTCAAAGTGTACATTATAATGTAATATTTGAATTGAAAGGACTACAAATAAATGAAGTCCACAATAATATTCAAACTGATAATATACAGACTGAAGATTGTTCCCATGAATACACAACTTTCAACCAAAGTTATGCTGTAGCCATATATTCACTATGCTACTCTTTAATAAAACCATGTGGCTATTGGAATGCAAAGATACTGTCTAATATTGTAGATGGCGGTAAACATTAATGTACTAGTATGAGTTTAAACAAATATGTCACAGCAGATGAATTGCCAAAAGCTGTAAATATGTGTGAAAAAAAAGTCAAGTTAGCTTTTTGTAATAATACAGGCATACATGGTGTTTTGCTGGACACATATGAAAGCAAGGTCATTGTCTCAGATAACATTAAAAACAATTATAGTGAAAATACTGGGTTTGTGATGTCATTTTCATCATATTCTATTACCGTAGTTGTATTTTTAAGCCTACAAAAAGATTAAAATACATGTATTGTCTTGTGGTTTACAATGAAACTAAATCATATCAAGCTGAATATATAACAAAATATTAACTGCACAGATTCAGTTGTGTTTTCAGTGTGTACCAGTGACTGATTCCCCCAGGGAGTGCCCCAGCATTGACAAGTATGCCGGGAGATAGTGGCATTTTGGGTGTGTCAATGAGGCCATAGATAAATTTCCTCTAATTAAGGAATCACCAAATCCAAAATTTCACAAAATTTTGCCCCCAGTGAAACTAAATTGTTACGATCAGTCAGTTATAGTTTTTGAGGTGATTTCATAGCATATGACTTTTGAAAATATACTGTATGTAATTGACCAAAGATACACCAGAATTCGCATGAAATAACACTTTATAATCACAGTATATTTTTGGTGATCTTTCTATCGCGTTTCTTTCGCTACACAAAGTTTGCCTCAAGTGGCATAGATCAGTAGCAATTTTTAAAAAGAAGCCCGAGTGCACGCAGTTATGCGTCTAGTTACTCGGACTTCCAAGGGAAGGTCCGAGTTATAAATTCGCAGGGTTTTTTTAGTGTTTCTGTCAGAAAATTATATTTCCCGGGTTTTGTATTCCAGTATGTGATTGGTTGTATTTCTTTCGTTTAACATTCTGATTGGTTTAATTGATCACGTGCCATGTGCTACGTCATGGCCATGCTGATGGTTCGTTTCATTTCTAGCTACGTTCTTCTCTTGTGTGACTGAGATTTCAACGTTTGGAATGGCTGTAAATTCCGTCTCTTTTACGCTCAAATCTTGAACAAACGCACACATTCTTCGCGGTAGATCAACGCTAAAAGATGTCGAGTGTTTTTAGAATGGGTCGGTCTGCGAATTTATCAAGAGAGTCACTTTACGAGCGAATTTATCGAGAGAGTCGCTCACTCTTACGAGTGAATTTAGAGACACTCATTTTACAAGTGGATTTATCGAGAAACTTAACGAGAACTTTATCGAGAACTATACGCTATCTAACTATATAACTATTCAAACCACGCACATTTCCCGTCGATCTGTAAGGATTTGACTGCTGAATGTTCCGACTCTAATCAAAAAAGCGAAGAATGTCGAAATCTGTTGCCCGTCTACAAGCCATGTGAGTCGCACACAACAGTAACCTCTGTGACAACGATCGTAAGTTTATTAGTTCTTTTATTCCTTGGTTTTGTAACATTTATTTAGTTCAATAACATTTGTTTCGCTGGTTTTATAGTTTAATGTGGAATTTGCATTTTCATGGCTTATAGAAGCTTGGACGTCCATGTTGAAATGTACATTGCTTGATTACTTCATTGTTAAATGATTGATAACTTGACTGTACATGTATATATAATGATGCACTAGTAACAATAAATATTACACACACAGAAAAAAAAACACTAAATCTCGTTATTCTCAGTATGTTTATTACAATTATAGGCATGTTATTACGGTTACTCGCCAAAAACGTAATCGTGAGCCTAGCAGATTACCAACACGAGCTCTAAAACCTAATTAGTAACTAACTAGAGTTCTAACACTAAATGTGTGCAACAGTTGTCACTATTTTGTAGTAAATAGCACTAATTAAACAAAAGAAAACAACTAGAATTAGCACTATTTAGTGGTATTTATGTTGCACACTTTTAGTGCGTGCACTCTAATAGTCTATGTAGGGACTATTTAGATGCTATCATTCAACCAGAACAGTCAAAGAAAAGGAAAACACAAAGGAAACAATACCTCGTTATAACTTACTTGTCCAAAATAGCCACTAAATAAGAACTAATAGGTAGTACGTATTTAGATTTTATCTCATGTCTTTCAATGCAAGTAATGGAGGTTTTACTTAACACATACCAAACTGCAAGAACATTCTCAAAGACCTTATTACAAACAAACATGAAAATACTGGATTTGTGATGTCATCACTATTGATTGCATTTTTAAACCTTCAAAAACATAAAAAAATGTCTATTCTTTATTGATTAATTTTGAAACTAAATCACGTTAACCTCACTTCAAATGGTGTCTCGAGTTGTCCCAGTCCTCCTTAGTCACGTTTTGTCATTGCACAGGAACCCAAAGAGCAGAAAAAGCGGTAGATCGTGTAACAGTGACAAAGATGTGCCCATAAAAAAACCAAACTAAGTAATGATAATAATGAATGAAACCGGTATACGCAAATCTCAGTATCGTTAGAGTCACTTTTTAAATGAATATATTTTTTTAAATAAATATTTTCTAGTTTTAGCGCTTACGAACGCTCTGCAAAACAAACAGATAAGTCACATAGGCCAAAGAGAAGTCCGAGTTCACGCAGATATGCGTCTAGTTCTATTAATGTTTGATTGATAATCAGTAATTTTTTGATAAGTGCCCCCCCCCCCCCCCCCTCAAAATTTCGGGTTCATTTTTTTATTAGTGCCCCTCCCTTTCAAAATTTCCTGTGTTCTTATTTGTGTGTGTGTGTGTGTGTGTGTGTTTTATTAATCAAAATTTCAGTCTTAGCGTTGATAGTTGTCTTGTTCTTATATCTGGAAGATGACAAGTAAAATAATAATTTGGACTTCGTCGATAGTGTTCATAAAGACCCTGTTGAATAAATAAAAACTTATAATTTTAATAACCGTAAAGATTTGGAGCGAACGGACGTTTCGGATGCTAGTCCTACTTAGTCCGACGAAGGAATGACCTCCGGAATGTCAGTTCGTTCTAGCTGTGTGCTGTTTTCACCATGCGGTTGTGAAGGTTGTGAACATGTTATAAAACCAATCAATTATTAAGGTGCAATTTGCAGATAAACTGCATTTTTGCATTGCATTTTGCATTGTCCATTTCATCATACTTCAAGAAGGCTCGTAGTCCAACACAAGGTTCACCAGGGTCTTCCCGATAAGTAGCAAAGTTTTTGTAATTGTGATCCTTTGAGATCCAAACCAGCTTTTGATCTTGAATGAAATAATAAATAAAATGAATAAATAAACAAATAAATAAACAGACAGACAGACAGAAAAATAGATGACACTTGACCATGAGCTTTTAACTTTTTGGCGTTAGAAAGTGCGCGGCGCTGCGGATCTTCTTATTTTTGAAGAGTTTCAATATAATTGTGCCAGCGTATCAAAAATTGAATCTGTGTTAGCCACAAAGAGCACCTAAGTTCTATCTCTTCTTATATATTTAGTAATCCTAGACTCTTTTGTTTCTTTTTTCAGCTCTAAATAAAAATCTTCCTCATAAAAAGTATCTGTAGATGGTCTACCAACCTACAAGACGATCTAAACAGTACTGGTCTCTAGCCGGGCTACCAACCTACACGGCGATCTAAACAGTATCTCTAGCCGGGCTACCAACCTACAAGACGATCTAAACAGTATCTCTAGCAGAGCTACCAACCTACAAGACGATCTCAACCGTATCTGTAGCCGGGCTACCAACCTACAAGACGATCTAAACAGTATCTCTAGCCGGGCTACCAACCTACAAGACGATCTAAACCGTATCTGTAGCCGGGCTACCAACCTACAAGACGATCTAAACAGTACCTCTAGCCGGGCTACCAACCTACAAGACGATCTAAACAGTATCTCTAGCCGGGCTACCAACCTACAAGACGATCTAAACAGTATCTCTAGCCGGGCTACCAACCTACAAGACGATCTAAACCGTATCTGTAGCCGGGCTATCAACCTACAAGACGATCTAAACAGTACCTCTAGCCGGGCTACCAACCTACAAGACGATCTTAACCGGATCTGTAGCCGGGCTACCAACCTACAAGACGATCTAAACAGTACCTCTAGCCGGGCTACCAACCTACAAGACGATCTAAACAGTATCTCTAGCCGGGCTACCAACCTACAAGACGATCTAAACAGTATCTCTAGCCGGGCTACCAACCTACAAGACGATCTAAACAGTATCTCTAGCCGGGCTACCAACCTACAAGACGATCTAAACCGTATCTGTAGCCGGGCTACCAACCTACAAGACGATCTAAACAGTACCTCTAGCCGGGCTACCAACCTACAAGACGATCTTAACCGTATCTGTAGCCGGGCTACCAACCTACAAGACGATCTAAACAGTACCTCTAGCCGGGCTGCCAACCTACAAGACGATCTAAACAGTATCTCTAGCCGGGCTGCCAACCTACAAGACGATCTAAACAGTATCTCTAGCCGGGCTACCAACCTTCAAGACGATCGGCTAAACAGTATCTCTAGCCGGGCTACCAACCTACAAGACGATCTAAACCGTATCTGTAGCCGGGCTACCAACCTACAAGACGATCTAAACGCGCCTTTAAACAGTACCTCTAGCCGGGCTACCAACCTACAAGACGATCTAAACAGTATCTCTAGCCGGGCTACCAACCTACAAGACGATCTTAACCGTATCTGTAGCCGGGCTACCATGCACGGGCTTTAGGATTCTCCTTGCTTCGAGTCGTGAGAAATGTAGCCTGCGTAGCGGCTCTCTTGGGGAGGGGAGAAGGGATTTGGGGCGAGGAGGGGGATTGGGGGCTAGGGAAAGGAAAGGGAGAGCCTGCACGCAAGCCCTATGTTTTTGTGTCAGTACGGTCGCCAGAGGCCGTAAATTCTGATTGGTCGAATATGAAGGGTGACTGACAGCTTGACAATAAGCGCGAAAAGATGACTTAGCGTGTTATTGATAATAGTGTTTTCGATAGATAATGATTTGTTTACAAATTTCAACTTTAAAAAGAGCAAGAAGAAGCTGTATATAAAGCATAACTTGGCGGATGTAATGGTTTTGCGAACGCAGAATTTATCAAAACTTCACAAGTATCAAGCATTAAGATAATAACGAAGTAATAGTTCTGAAGTGGTTCAAGTAATGAACGATATTGGTATCCTATAATAAGATTCGTGTACTGTCAATAATCGGTGATTCGCTGCTGAGCGAAGAGATTCTTTGTTGCAATTAAACTATATGAGCAGCTACTGCTTTGTTGTGTAAGCTATTATCGGTCATTTGCTCGAAGATTTGTTGGCTACGTTATAAAGTTATAAATATAGTCATTAATATTTTCAATTAGCTAATAATCTCTTAAGGGTCCTGATTACTTAAGCAAAAAGTCATCACGATTTTTTCTTAGAAAGATATTTTATAGAGAATTTATCAATTAATCGAAAAATGGATAGAAATCTATATGGTCCCGAGCCCGTTTTCGAGATAAAAATTTTTGAACGGAACCATGTTTTGACATTTTTGAAGAACAAATGACGAAAAATGCATTTTTCACAAAAAAATTTATTACTCAAAAACTAATAAAGCTATTGACGTAGTTTTTACAGGTAATCTCAACCAGACGGTATTTTACACAAATATGGGAAAATAAATTATATATGTGTTAAAATTTTGTCAAAATTTATAGTTTTGTTTTCGTCTTTGGATTAAAATCGCTTTGAATAGTGAAACCCTAAACTACTTACCATCGCGTGTAATGTTGAAAAGTCATCAGGATTTTTTCAAATCTTGTCAAAAGAAAGATTTTTACAAAATCTTTCAGAAAAAATGAAGAAAAATATAGAGTCCCGCGCAAAAAATGAGGGTTTTGGCTGGTTGAAGTATAATTTTCGAAGGCTCCTTGTGTTATTCTTATGTTGTCTTTTGGCGGGATTTGGCGCGCGCGCGGCGTTCTCAGCGGTAAATTGCTCGCGGGCACAGGTTTCAGGCGTTGTTGTTGTTCTAAAGTAGTCAGGACCCTTAAGAATAACTGTATTTTGTAGAACTAAGAAATAATAACAAAAAATATAGAGGTCAACCTCGACTTGGCTTACAATTAACCGTTGTGTTCACTGTTGCGTGATTTGTTCTGTCCAGAAATTATTTGCCCAATGAACCATTCATTCTTTGTTTGCTGGATTTTGAATGCAATCAAATAAAAATTTTAATCATCAACATGTTTCAACTGGCAGAACCGTTTTATCAAACAAAAGTTTAAAGAATAAAGTTTTCAAATTTGCTTTAGCTGTTGAAATTGTATCGGATGTTAAAACGCGCATTTTCAACACGTCAAAGTGCAAAGCGTTTGTTTACATCCGGTGAAAGTGCCAGGTAGGCGAAGACACAAAAACATAGGGCTTACGTGCAGGCTCTCCCTTTCCTTTCCCTCGCCCTCAATCCCTCTCCTCGCCAAAATCCCCTCTCCCCTCCCCATGAGAGCCGCTACGCAGGCTATGAGAAATGTTTAATAACAACCAAAATACTCTTGTTGAATGCTAAAAAAAACACTACATAAATCACTTTATACTCACAATTAATTTGCGTGTTTTTATTCTTCCAAATACGACAATATTTAGCTGGTTTACAATCCCATTTCATAACTCGTTACATGACCGAACGTTATCGAACGAAGAAATCTGCTGAGCCTGCAATAAAATGACCGCATCGACACAGGAAGCCCCACCGAAAGAAAATCGTTAGTCTAATACTAAATAACCAAAGGGTAGGCCCAAAGTGGGCGTTACCCTCCTCTCAACCAATGAAAATCGTCGATTTGACACCACGTGATCAATTCAAATCGCACAGAGCGCGTTGCGAGTTGATACGTCATTGAAGTGCCTCCTTCTGATCTGAGTTCCAACGTCTCAGGCTGATCAAATATTGTAAATTGTAAATGATTAAAATCTCTACTTTTTATTTAATTTCAAATTCATTAATTTTTACTATCTCCTCGGATTCTTAGGCAGCGTAAAAAAGGTTTGATTTGTCTTCAAGCTAAAAACACAACAGTTACCTAACTTAACCGAAAGCCGTTATAACAGTGAACGTACGTAGCTGTTGGTACAAATTATTATAGTTCGATTATTTCAACATAACTTACCGAAATAAAATTTCGATTCGGCGTTATAACTATAAATGAAAACAAAAACGACTTCAGATTAGCTTTTCTATGTTTGCAGCTAAATCTAACCGGCCTAACATTTAAAAAGCAGCATGTTTTTATTCGAACATTTAGCGTATGAAATCGTCCTTCGCGTGAAAAATTCAAAAATTTACTTGAAATATTTTATTGAGCTAATTACTTATTCAAGGAGCCAGGGTAGTTACCTTATACAGATGAAGGAGCCAGGGTGGTGTCCTTATATGGTCATGACGCGTCATCAGCTCCTAACAAGCATTGAACAATGGATTTTCACTTTGGGCTTACCCTGTGATTATTTAGTACTTAGCAAAACGAATTTTTTTAGGAGAGGGCTTCCTGTGTCGATGCGGTCATTTTATTGCAGGCTCAGCAGATTTTTTCGTTCGATAACGTTCGGTCATAACGAGTTATGAAATGGGATTGTAAACCAGCTAAATATTGTCGTATTTGGAAGAATAAAAACACGCAAATTAAATGTGAGTATAAAATGATTTATGTAGTGTTTTTTTTTAGCATTCAACAAGAGTATTTTGGTTGTTATTGAACATTTCTCACGACTCGAAGCAAGGAGAATCCTAAAGCCCGTGGGCTACCAACCTACAAGGCGATCTAAACAGTATCTCTAGCCGGGCTACCAACCTACAAGACGATCTAAACAGTATCTCTAGCCGGGCTACCAACCTACAAGGCGATCTAAACAGTATCTCTAGCCGGGCTACTAACCTACAAGACGATCTGAAACCGTATCTGTAGCCGGGCTACCAACCTACAAGACGATTTAAACAGTATCTCTAGCCGGGCTACCAACCTACAAGACGATCTAAACAGTATCTGTAGCCGAGCTACCAACCTACAAGACGATCTAAACAGTACCTCTAGCCGGGCTACCAACCTACAAGACGATCTGAAACCGTATCTGCAGCCGGGCTACCAACCTACAAGACGATCTAAACAGTATCTCTAGCCGGGCTACCAACCTACAAGACGATATCTAAACCGTATCTGTAGCCGGGCTTCCAACCTACAAGACGATCTAAACAGCATCTTTAGCCGAGCTACCAACCTACAAGACGATCTAAACCGTATCTGTAGATGGCCTTCCAACCTACAAGACGATCTAAACAGTATCTCTAGCCGGGCTACGAACCTACAAGACGATCTAAACCGTAACTGTAGATGGCCTACCAACCTACAAGACGATCTAAACAGTATCTCTAGCCGGTCTACCAACCTACAAGACGATCTAAACAGTATCTCTAGCCGGGCTACCAACCTACAAGACGATCTAAACAGTATCTGTAGCCGAGCTACCAACCTACAAGACGATCTAAACAGTACCTCTAGCCGGGCTACCAACCTACAAGACGATCTGAAACCGTATCTGCAGCCGGGCTACCAACCTACAAGACGATCTAAACAGTATCTCTAGCCGGGCTACCAACCTACAAGACGATATCTAAACCGTATCTGTAGCCGGGCTTCCAACCTACAAGACGATCTAAACAGCATCTTTAGCCGAGCTACCAACCTACAAGACGATCTAAACCGTATCTGTAGATGGCCTTCCAACCTACAAGACGATCTAAACAGTATCTCTAGCCGGGCTACGAACCTACAAGACGATCTAAACCGTAACTGTAGATGGCCTACCAACCTACAAGACGATCTAAACAGTATCTCTAGCCGGTCTACCAACCTACAAGACGATCTAAACAGTATCTCTAGCCGGGCTACCAACCTACAAGACGATCTGAAACCGTATCTGTAGCCGGGCTACCAACCTACAAGACGATCTAAACAGTATCTGTAGCCGGGCTACCAACCTACAAGACGATCTAAACAGTATCTCTAGCCGGGCTACCAACCTACAAGACGATCTAAACAGTATCTCTAGCCGGGCTACCAACCTACAAGACGATATCTAAACCGTATCTGTAGCCGGGCTTCCAACCTACAAGACGATCTAAACAGTATCTCTAGCCGGGCTACCAACCTACAAGACGATCTGAAACCGTATCTGTAGCCGGGCTACCAACCTACAAGACGATCTAAACAGTATCTGTAGCCGGGCTACCAACCTACAAGGCGATCTAAACTATATCTCTAGCCGGGCTACCAACCTACAAGACGATCTAAACAGTATCTCTAGCCGGGCTACCAACCTACAAGACGATATCTAAACCGTATCTGTAGCCGGGCTTCCAACCTACAAGACGATCTAAACAGTATCTTTAGCCGGGCTACCAACCTACAAGACGATCTAAACAGTATCTCTAGCCGGGCTACCAACCTACAAGACGATCTGAAACCGTATCTGCAGGCGGGCTACCAACCTACAAGACGATCTAAACAGTATCTGTAGCCGGGCTACCAACCTACAAGACGATCTAAACAGTATCTCTAGCCGGGCTACCAACCTACAAGGCGATCTAAACAGTATCTCTAGCCGGGCTACCAACCTACAAGACGATCTAAACAGTATCTCTAGCCGGGCTACCAACCTACAAGACGATATCTAAACCGTATACTTAGCCGGGCTTCCAACCTACAAGACGATCTAAACAGTATCTTTAGCCGGGCTACCAACCTACAAGACGATCTAAACCGTATCTGTAGATGGCCTTCCAACCTACAAGACGATCTAAACAGTATCTCTAGCCGGGCTACGAACCTACAAGACGATCTAAACCGTAACTGTAGATGGCCTACCAACCTACAAGACGATCTAAACAGTATCTCTAGCCGGGCTACCAACCTACAAGACGATCTAAACAGTATCTCTAGCCGGGCTACCAACCTACAAGACGATCTGAAACCGTATCTGTAGCCGGGCTACCAACCTACAAGACGATCTAAACAGTATCTGTAGCCGGGCTACCAACCTACAAGACGATCTAAACAGTATCTGTAGCCGAGCTACCAACCTACAAGACGATCTAAACAGTACCTCTAGCCGGGCTACCAATCTACAAGACGATCTGAAACTGTATCTGCAGCCGGGCTACCAACCTACAAGACGATCTAAACAGTATCTCTAGCCGGGCTACCAACCTACAAGACGATATCTAAACCGTATCTGTAGCCGGGCTTCCAACCTACAAGACGATCTAAACAGTATCTTTAGCCGGGCTACCAACCTACAAGACGATCTAAACCGTATCTGTAGATGGTCTTCCAACCTACAAGACGATCTAAACAGTATCTCTAGCCGGGCTACGAACCTATAAGACGATCTAAACCGTAACTGTAGATGGCCTACCAACCTACAAGACAATCTAAACAGTATCTCTAGCCGGGCTACCAACCTACAAGACGATCTAAACAGTATCTCTAGCCGGGCTACCAACCTACAAGACGATCTGAAAGCGTATCTGTAGCCGGGTTACCAACCTACAAGATGATCTAAACAGTATCTCTAGCCGGGCTACCAACCTGCAAGACGATCTAAACAGTATCTCTAGCCGGGCTACCAACCTACAAGACGATCTGAAACCGTATATGTAGCCGGGCTACCAACCTACAAGACGATCTAAACCGTATCTGTAGCCGGGCTACCAACCTACAAGACGATCTAAACAGTATCTCTAGCCGGGCTACCAACCTACAAGACGATCTTAACCGTATCTGTAGCCGGGCTACCAACCTACAAGACGATCTAAACAGTACCTCTAGCCGGGCTGCCAACCTACAAGACGATCTAAACAGTATCTCTAGCCGGGCTACCAACCTACAAGACTATCTAAACAGTATCTCTAGACGGGCTACCAACCTACAAGACGATCGGCTAAACAGTATCTCTAGCCGGGCTACCAACCTACAAGACGATCTAAACCGTATCTGTAGCCGGGCTACCAACCTACAAGACGATCTAAACGCGCCTTTAAACAGTACATCTAGCCGGGCTACCAACCTACAAGACGATCTAAACAGTATCTCTAGCCGGGCTACCAACCTACAAGACGATCTTAACTGTTACGTAATTGTCACTTGTCACGTGACTTGAGTTGTAGAGTTAGTTGAATAAACATGGCGGACACGAAACATGGTGTCTAGAAGCGGGATTTTTTTCTCGGCCTTTGTATCGTAATTAACACGTTTTATCAATGAAAATTCAACTCAACCAACACAGAAAAATTGAACACACGATACTAACGTATTAGTGTCAGCCTAGCTAACAAAGCGAGCGAAATTTATCAACGACCACGTGCGTGGAGGATAATCATGACAGAGGAACAACAACAAGCACCAATTCAACAAAGCATTGCAACAACACTACCAGTACCGAGTCCAATGGTCTGTAGAGGAAATTTATCGAGTAACTGGGAATTTTTCTGCCAACAATGGAAGGATTACGAAGTAGCGACAGGATTAAACAACCGCGATGAAAGGATTCGGCTGGCGACGTTTCGCTCCATCATGGGACGAGAGTGTTTACAAATACTTCAAAACCTCAGTTTGACTGGAGAAGTCACACTAAAAGCAACCGAAGACGCGTTAGAAGCCTACTTTATTCCAAAGAAGAACATCGTTTACGAAAGGTATGAATTTAACACATGTAATCAACAAGGAGAAGAAAGCATTGACAGTTATGTAAGTCGCTTGCGAAAACTCGCTTCCACTTGTAAGTTTGGCGCGTTAACCGATGAACTGATTAGGGATCGACTTATTCTGGGCTTAAGTAATCGAAGTACACAACTAAGACTTCTCAAAGAACATGAGTTAACACTAGATAAAGCAATTGATGTATGTAGAGCGAGTGAAGCAGCAGAAAGGCAATTGAAAGCAATTTACGACAACAAACAACCAACGAGTGAAAGTGTGAATGTCGTGAAAACAAAGCAGTTTAGAAGAAGACAACAAAACTATCACTCACCTAAAACGCAGTCACACTCCAGGAAAACAATAACAACAACTACCAATGTAGCTAACAACAACACAACAAATCATCAAGTTTGCACGTTTTGTGGAAATAAAAGACATTCCCAACGAACGGATTGTCCAGCATTCGGTCAAACCTGTAGAAAATGTAAGAAGCAACATCATTTTGCCAATGTATGTATGCAAAAAGGAAGCAAACGTCAAGTAAACAAAGTTGAAGAAGAATATGATTATGATGATGACTATGATGATAACTATGATGATAATGATGATGATGATGATGAATATGAACTAGACATTAGTGTAATTGAAGAAATATCAGCTATCAATGAAGGAAGTAAGCGTCTAAAAGCTACACTAAATGTGCTCACACCTGATAACTACAATGAACAGCTTGTGTGTCAGTTGGACACAGGAGCCACTTGCAATGTGATAAGTCTTAAAGATCTGATGATAGTGTTGCAGGACGGAGACCCACAACTAGAACAAACCAGTGTTAAGTTGAGAGTATTTGATGGAGGTATTATCAAACCTCTAGGACACACAACACTAGTCATTCAAGAGAAAGGTAAACAATGGCCTGTTAAGTTTCAAGTTGTTGATGTCCTTAGTAACCCATTACTCTCAGCACAAACGTGTACTCAGCTTGGTCTAATTACAGTAAATGTGAATCCTGTTGAAGTCATTGAACAGTGTGAGCCACAGAACAAACAACCACTAACCAAAGAATTGATTGCAGAGAAGTACAAAGATGTATTTGAAGGCCTTGGCCATATTGGTGACTCCACCATCACCTTGAATGCAAATGCAAAACCCATACAACATACACCTAGAAGAATTCCAGTAGCTCTGAAGGACAAAGTCCAAAGCAAGCTTAATGAGCTCGAAGACAGAGGAATCATAACCAAGGTAACACAACCAACAGAGTGGATCAGTAGTATGGTGGTAGTGACTACACCTAACAAAACAAGAATCTGTCTAGATCCCCATGATCTAAATCAAGCCATACAACGCCCGAAATACCAAATGCCAACGCTCGAAGAGGTTCTACCAAGGATAAGTAAAGCTAAGGTGTTCAGCACTTTAGATGCGAAAGACGGGTTCTATCAAATTAAACTTGATGAACAAAGCAGCTTACTTACCACCTTCTGGACTCCGTTTGGGAGATATCGTTATCTAAGAATGCCCTTCGGCATCAGTCTTGCCCCAGAAGAGTTCGAAAGAAAGCTTCATGAACATCTAGATGATCTACCTGGAGTTATAGTGCTTCGTGATGATATCCTAGTCGTAGGAAATGGCGCAACTCAAGCTGAAGCCGACAAAGATCATGATCAAAATCTGGAAGGACTACTAGAAAGAGCACGTCAAATCAAGTTACGACTAAACAGTAACAAAATGTGTTTACGACAAAAAGAGGTCAAGTTCATGGGTCACATAATCACCACAGAGGGATTAAAGCCAGATCCTGATAAAGTTAAGGCGGTAGAAGAGATGCCACAGCCAACAAACAAGAAAGAGCTACAAAGTTTACTTGGTTTCGTAAACTATCTGACAAAATTCATGCCCAACCTAGCAGAGGTAACACAGCCCCTAAGAGAGTTAACAAGGAAGGAAGCAAGATTCATCTGGGCTCCTCAACATGACAAAGCCTTTCAACAGGTTAAGTCTTTAGTAACACAACATCCAGTCCTACGGTTCTATGATGTAAACAAGGAAGTAACCATACAGTGTGATGCCAGTGAACGAGGACTAGGAGCAACCTTACTTCAAGAAGGACAACCTGTATCATTTGCATCTCGAACATTGTCGAACACTGAACGGCAGTACGCTCAGATTGAAAAGGAGTGTTTGAGCATTGTATTTGCATGTGACAAATTCCACCAATACATTGCAGGACGGTCACATATTACTGTCGAATCAGATCACAAGCCATTACAGGTGATTTTCAAGAAGTCTATCCTCACAGCACCATCTAGATTGCAACGCATGCTATTGCGATTACAGCGATACAGATTAAATGTGAAGTACAAGCCAGGACCTCAAATGTATCTGGCGGATCATCTCTCCAGAGCCTCACTTCCTGTCGCAACAGAGTTCAAGAGTCAGTATGATATTTTTGCAGTTGAAGTTGAACATATCAATCCGTTTGAGCACATCAAAGTTAGTTCAGAAAGACTTGATCAAATCCAGAAACTCACAGCTTCAGATCCAGTACTTGCAACATTGAAGTCTACTATACTTACAGGATGGCCAGAGACCCGAGACCAGGTACCACTCAATATAAGAGAATATTGGAATTACAGAGAAGAAATCACTTTGCATAATGGAATTCTACTAAAGAATCAAAGAGTCATCATTCCTAAACTGATGCAACCAGAAATTCTAACCAGAATACATTCAAGCCATCAAGGAATCGCTTCATGTGTAAGGAAAGCTAAAGATGTTGTATTTTGGCCAGGTATGACAGTTGACATAAAGGAACTAGTGGAGAAATGTTCACTATGTATAGAGTATTCAGCTCGTAATGCTAAGGAACCAATGCAAAGCCACAAGATACCAGACAGGCCTTGGTCAAGAGTTGCAGTAGATGCATTCACTTTATATGGGAGAGACTATCTTGTAACTGTTGATTATTATTCAGATTTTATCGAAGTGAATGAACTGACTGAGGACACTACTACATCAACTATAGTACAGTGTCTTAAACACCAATTCAGCAGGCACGGCATCCCTGATACTGTAGTTACGGACAATGCACCACAGTTTGTATGTAGAGAGTTCAAGAGTTTTGCTACAGCATGGGAGTTTGAACATGTGTCAAACTCACCATATCATTCTAAAGCCAACGGAAAGGCTGAATCAGCTGTGAACATTGTCAAGCAACTGTTTAAGAAAGCTAAAGCAGATGGTCAAGATCCTCTGCTTGGACTGTTAAACTACAGAAACACTCCCACCGAAGGTCTGGACACAAGCCCAGCTCAAAGGCTTATGTCAAGGAGAACACGTACCTTGTTACCAACAACTTCTAGTCTTCTATATCCACAGATAGCCACTGATGTATCTGAGAAAATTGAACTGAAGCGAAGAAAGGCAAAGTTTTTCTATGATAAGAATTCCAAGCTCTTGCCTCAGATTGAGATAGGACAAGAAGTTAAAGTAGCACCAATACAAAGAAAACAACCATGGAAATCAGGTACATGTGTAGAACGTTTATCAGATAGATCATACCTAGTTGATGTTGATACTGCTGTACTAAGAAGAAACAGACAAATGCTAAAGACAACAGGGACAGACGGTAACCAGGGCAACAGTTCAGCACCGACATCTGTACAGCAAAGTCTAGTTTCGACACCCAATAACACAGAGATCAACAAAGAGATGTCAGCCAAGCCACCACCAGTAAACCCAAGACCAAAGAGGGAAACCAAGCTTCCAAGCAGATATAAAGACTTTATTGTATCAAAATGAACTCTATTTTTTATTAATCATGAGTTATAGATGGACATATTTTGCTATGGAACATTATAATTGAGTATTGTTTATTGAACATTGCAACTGAACATTGTAATTGTTGAGATTTATTTACAGTTAATGTTGTTACAGTTTTCAAGTCAAGGTAACTAGTAATTGACATGTATAAGCACAGTTGTTAAGTATAATTTTCTTTATTTTTCTAAAAGAAAGGGGATGTTACGTAATTGTCACTTGTCACGTGACTTGAGTTGTAGAGTTAGTTGAATAAACATGGCGGACACGAAACATTAACCGTATCTGTAGCCGGGCTACCATGCTCGAGCTTTAGGATTCTCCTTGCTTCGAGTCGTGAGAAATGTTTAATAACAACCAAAATACTCTTGTTGAATGCTAAAAAAAACACTACATAAATCACTTTATACTCACAATTAATTTGCGTGTTTTTATTCTTCCAAATACGACAATATTTAGCTGGTTTACAATCCCATTTCATAACTCGTTACATGACCGAACGTTATCGAACGAAGAAATCTGCTGAGCCTGCAATGAAATGACCGCATCGACACAGGAAGCCCCACCGAAAGAAAATCGTTAGTCTAATACTAAATAACAAAAGGGTAGGCCCAAAGTGGCCGTTACCCTCCTCTCAACCAATGAAAATCGTCGATTTGACACCACGTGATCAATTCAAATCGCACAGAGCGCGTTGCGAGTTGATACGTCATTGAAGTGCCTCCTTCTGATCTGAGTTCCAACGTCTCAGGCTGACCAAATATTGTAAATTGTAAATGATTAAAATCTCTACTTTTTATTTAATTTCAAATTCATTAATTTTTACTATCTCCTCGGATTCTTAGGCAGCGTAAAAAAGGTTTGATTTGTCTTCAAGCTAAAAACACAACAGTTACCTAACTTAACCGAAAGCCGTTATAACAGTGAACGTACGTAGCTGTTGGTACAAATTATTATAGTTCGATTATTTCAACATAACTTACCGAAATAAAATTTCGATTCGGCGTTATAACTATAAATGAAAACAAAAACGACTTCAGATTAGCTTTTCTATGTTTGCAGCTAAATCTAACCGGCCTAACATTTAAAAAGCAGCATGTTTTTATTCGAACATTTAGCGTATGAAATCGTCCTTCGCGTGAAAAATTCAAAAATTTACTTGAAATATTTTATTGAGCTAATTACTTATTCAAGGAGCCAGGGTAGTTACCTTATACAGATGAAGGAGCCAGGGTGGTGTCCTTATATGGTCATGACGCGTCATCAGCTCCTAACAAGCATTGAACAATGGATTTTCACTTTGGGCTTACCCTGTGATTATTTAGTACTTAGCAAAACGAATTTTTTTAGGAGAGGGCTTCCTGTGTCGATGCGGTCATTTTATTGCAGGCTCAGCAGATTTTTTCGTTCGATAACGTTCGGTCATAACGAGTTATGAAATGGGATTGTAAACCAGCTAAATATTGTCGTATTTGGAAGAATAAAAACACGCAAATTAAATGTGAGTATAAAATGATTTATGCAGTGTTTTTTTTTAGCATTCAACAAGAGTATTTTGGTTGTTATTGAACATTTCTCACGACTCGAAGCAAGGAGAATCCTAAAGCCCGTGGGCTACCAACCTACAAGGCGATCTAAACAGTATCTCTAGCCGGGCTACCAACCTACAAGACGATCTAAACAGTATCTCTAGCCGGGCTACCAACCTACAAGGCGATCTAAACAGTATCTCTAGCCGGGCTACCAACCTACAAGACGATCTGAAACCGTATCTGTAGCCGGGCTACCAACCTACAAGACGATTTAAACAGTATCTCTAGCCGGGCTACCAACCTACAAGACGATCTAAACAGTATCTGTAGCCGAGCTACCAACCTACAAGACGATCTAAACAGTACCTCTAGCCGGGCTACCAACCTACAAGACGATCTGAAACCGTATCTGCAGCCGGGCTACCAACCTACAAGACGATCTAAACAGTATCTCTAGCCGGGCTACCAACCTACAAGACGATATCTAAACCGTATCTGTAGCCGGGCTTCCAACCTACAAGACGATCTAAACAGCATCTTTAGCCGAGCAACCAACCTACAAGACGATCTAAACCGTATCTGTAGATGGCCTTCCAACCTACAAGACGATCTAAACAGTATCTCTAGCCGGGCTACGAACCTACAAGACGATCTAAACCGTAACTGTAGATGGCCTACCAACCTACAAGACGATCTAAACAGTATCTCTAGCCGGTCTACCAACCTACAAGACGATCTAAACAGTATCTCTAGCCGGGCTACCAACCTACAAGACGATCTGAAACCGTATCTGTAGCCGGGCTACCAACCTACAAGACGATCTAAACAGTATCTGTAGCCGGGCTACCAACCTACAAGACGATCTAAACAGTATCTCTAGCCGGGCTACCAACCTACAAGACGATCTAAACAGTATCTCTAGCCGGGCTACCAACCTACAAGACGATATCTAAACCGTATCTGTAGCCGGGCTTCCAACCTACAAGACGATCTAAACAGTATCTCTAGCCGGGCTACCAACCTACAAGACGATCTGAAACCGTATCTGTAGCCGGGCTACCAACCTACAAGACGATCTAAACAGTATCTGTAGCCGGGCTACCAACCTACAAGGCGATCTAAACTATATCTCTAGCCGGGCTACCAACCTACAAGACGATCTAAACAGTATCTCTAGCCGGGCTACCAACCTACAAGACGATATCTAAACCGTATCTGTAGCCGGGCTTCCAACCTACAAGACGATCTAAACAGTATCTTTAGCCGGGCTACCAACCTACAAGACGATCTAAACAGTATCTCTAGCCGGGCTACCAACCTACAAGACGATCTAAACAGTATCTGTAGCCGAGCTACCAACCTACAAGACGATCTAAACAGTACCTCTAGCCGGGCTACCAATCTACAAGACGATCTGAAACTGTATCTGCAGCCGGGCTACCAACCTACAAGACGATCTAAACAGTATCTCTAGCCGGGCTACCAACCTACAAGACGATATCTAAACCGTATCTGTAGCCGGGCTTCCAACCTACAAGACGATCTAAACAGTATCTTTAGCCGGGCTACCAACCTACAAGACGATCTAAACCGTATCTGTAGATGGTCTTCCAACCTACAAGACGATCTAAACAGTATCTCTAGCCGGGCTACGAACCTATAAGACGATCTAAACCGTAACTGTAGATGGCCTACCAACCTACAAGACAATCTAAACAGTATCTCTAGCCGGGCTACCAACCTACAAGACGATCTAAACAGTATCTCTAGCCGGGCTACCAACCTACAAGACGATCTGAAAGCGTATCTGTAGCCGGGTTACCAACCTACAAGATGATCTAAACAGTATCTCTAGCCGGGCTACCAACCTGCAAGACGATCTAAACAGTATCTCTAGCCGGGCTACCAACCTACAAGACGATCTGAAACCGTATATGTAGCCGGGCTACCAACCTACAAGACGATCTAAACCGTATCTGTAGCCGGGCTACCAACCTACAAGACGATCTAAACAGTATCTCTAGCCGGGCTACCAACCTACAAGACGATCTAAACAGTATCTCTAGCCGGGCTACCAACCTGCAAGACGATCGGCTAAACAGTATCTCTAGCCGGGCTACCAACCTACAAGACGATCTAAACCGTATCTGTAGCCGGGCTACCAACCTACAAGACGATCTAAACGCGCCTTTAAACAGTACCTCTAGCCGGGCTACCAACCTACAAGACGATCTAAACAGTATCTCTAGCCGGGCTACCAACCTACAAGACGATCTTAAGCGTATCTGTAGCCGGGCTACCATGCACGGGCTTTAGGATTCTCCTTGCTTCGAGTCGTGAGAAATGTTTAATAACAACCAAAATACTCTTGTTGAATGCTAAAAAAAACACTACATAAATCACTTTATACTCACAATTAATTTGCGTGTTTTTATTCTTCCAAATACGACAATATTTAGCTGATTTACAATCCCATTTCATAACTCGTTACATGACCGAACGTTATCGAACGAAGAAATTTGCTGAGCCTGCAATAAAATGACCGCATCGACACAGGAAGCCCCACCGAAATAAAATCGTTAGTCTAATACTAAACTAGACCTGCCCTGCAGGATTCACTCGTGCCTTGTTCATGCGTCCAGAATAGTCTTAGCAACACACTGATAGTCTACTGATGGTGATGAGGATAGTTTAATGTACTGGTGTGTTTATTTGCATGGGGTTGCTTTGTGGTCTATTTAGCATCAAACTGCAAATCTGTAGGATGGTCATATATCTAGTTTCTGCTGGTCATGATAGAAATATGTAGACTGGAACATTTTCAGTACAGTAATACTCAAAATGTCTAATGTAGCTCACTAAACTCTAGCATGGGTTAGGGTACATTTCAAAAGGGGAGAGTCAGAAAAAATAAGAACCCTCAAAGAGGTGAAACAATGTATTGCTGGAGGGAAGCTTGGGGAGAGTGAAGATATTGTAATCCTTTAATTAGGGGAGGGCCATTATATTTCCATCCCTATTTTACATTATTACCCCTCCCCCTCCTAATTTTTGTCAAGTCCCTTAATTTGAAGGCTTTTAAATGATATCACAGAGATAATAAGTATGCTTTGACTATAATTTATTCTGTTATTATAACTTGAAATAAAATCATTGTAAACCCAAGTATGTGCATTAAATGTAATTACAGGCTGTTACAATGTATGGAAAGTTCATTGGTAATTACTAACTCAGTTAAATTGTTTCATTATAATGACAATGACATAAGTTGTTACAGCTGTATATATCTTGAAAAAAAACGTCAGATTGTATTACATATGCACATAATATTATTTGTTATGCAAGGTTCCAAACAGTGCAAATAAAGATTTATGAAGATGACTTAGTGCACACACTAAACGTGTGCAACATTTACTATTTACTGCTATTTATGTATGTGGACTCTTTATCAATCAATCATGTGTGCAGTACAGAACTAAGTTTATAGGTGGTTCTTTGCTGACGTCATTGTTTACATTTTCCTCATTAGCATAGATATTTCTTTAAAAGTGCATAAAACATTAAACATCACTGAATAATGACAGAACTTTGTATGTAAATTAGTTTTTGCATGAAAAACTCTTAAAAACTCCATTTTTTACAAAGAATGTATGGACGCATTAGCACTTTGCCACACAGTCATATGAAATCCAAATATCTGCATCTAGCTGTGATAACTGTAAACAGCCACTAACATTATACCATATATCTTTACTGTATCATTTAAATATGTACTTTTTATTAAAGATAGTGTGACAGGAATATTCCAGCTTTGAGCGAATAACAAAACATTACTCACTGAAATATCAATTCTGATTGGCTCAAATCTGGAATATTACTGTCACACAATCTCTTTCAAAAGTACAGATTTAAATGGCACAGTGTTCACTCTTCATGTTAAGATACCTACATGTAAGATATTAGAGAAACTAATATTGAATAATAATACGACACAGAATTTGTAAAGTTGATAGTATATAGACATATAACAATTCATTTGGCTTTTTAAATTGTACACTTTATTGACAATATTTCGTACGTTGTTTGTTTGAACTTCTTTTGCATAACACAAATACAACATAATACTTACAATGCAAATAATACGAAAATTCCCATTGTTTACTCCGGCTGTAAAATCAACTGTGGCGTACTTTTTGTAATTTTTACAGGTCTGGCGTTTTGCATAATTATTTCGTTTGTAAAACTTTGTTAATTCGTTTTTTGCTGCTATAACAGCTCCTTCACGAACAGAAGGGTTTTCGACCATATTTACTTCGCTGGTCTGGTCGTTTTTTGTCCCCGTTGAGACTCTCTCACGACTAGAAGAGGTAGCGACCATGTTTACTTCGCTGGTCTGCTCGTTTTTTGCTGCTGGAACAGCTCTCTCACGGCTAGAAGAGGTATGAATGTGAGAATTTATGATCTCCTTGATTCCATTGAAGTAGAAGTGAGTTGTCATCATCACTAAGTAGAAGTACGAAGACCAAAATCAACAATACGCGAAGGAAATTACTCGTAATGGCGGTCAAAATTAAATATCTGCTCGAACAAAACAAGCATGGCTTGCTACCAATCTTCTTCTGACAGAAAAGGAACGCCTAGTCACAACTGATTGTTCCCAGGCCCTGGTTCCCAGGGTTCATTTCCGTGAGGAGAAATAAAGAGCCCTGGGGACGAGGTTGTCGCTTCGTACTAGCTTGGCATCGTCAAGCGACGAGTAACATAGGGAACATACGTCGTGTAAGCAAAACAAATGTTACTAAAATCGAACCTATAAATAAAGTGCTAGTTAGATCTCTTGTTTTTGAACAAGTTACTGCAATTTATACTATTTTGTAGTTTGTTTTGTCGACATTTGGAATAACGAATGACATTGCGCATGTGCATGTGTAAAAAAATAAACAAATTGAACAGGGGTATTTTTTGCAAACGACCGCACAAAAAAGACAATAGAGTCTGAATATCGTAAATTCTTGTATAAACAAAAAAACTGATTTGGTATACGACGCTTTATTTATTTTTTTATTGGAGTTAGAAATTATAATATTCCCACACGTTTCGCTGAAAAAAATCGCAGAGGGATAAATTCTGAGTTCTCACCATACGTTTAAGGTTAATGGATGGGGAGGGGGAGGTTAGATATAAACTAGGATAGGGAGGGTGATGTTGGGCCATGACATAGGCAATTCGGGCTTGTTTGAACTTGCATAGACTTTCGACTTGGAATAAAAAAAAAAACTGAACCTAATAGGGCTGCGCAGCTATTACGTCACAAATTTAGACCACCCGCAGTGGGTCGGACAAACACGCCGTTCTATATAAAGATGGCATTGCGTGATTATCATGAGTTCGAATATAAAATGCATAAATTTAACAGAAAATGATGGAGTTCCGGGTTCAAAGTTTCTAGAAGACCCAGAAAGTTATACTGTTGAGCAGCTGAAACGTTGGCTTAAGTGCAGAGGCTTGAAGCAAAGCGGTAAACGAAGCGATTTATTAGTTAGAGTTAAAGATTGCATCACATCGGGAAACCATCACATTCTAGATGTTAGTTTGGACGGTGGTCAATGGTACGAGAAGAAATTGAAAGAACAGGAAAATAAACTCGAAGGGAAAGATAGCGCTGATGCGAGAAAGATTCCAATTATTCCAGAAACTAACTGGAAAGTATTTCCAGCCCGAGATATTCCCGTCCAGTTCAACTACGGACACGTGCACTATTATGCACTCGAATCACTACCGAACATATCATTTGATGTACATGATAGTGAGGACCAGTCTGAGGAAAATGGATTGGGACACATGACCGATAAACCATTCAAGATTGGACGAAAGTACGTTGATTCAGGGTATGTTCATGACGTCGTTGACAACTCGAACGAAGAGTATTATTTTCTTCGTGCTCACGTTTGGCCCTCAATGAGTAGCGACTATCCTCACAATGTTATCGCTATCTTATCTATTAGAAGTGGAGCGGTCATCCATGCAAAATGTGAGCCCTGCAAAACCTCTAAGCTCGGTAGATGTAGCCACGTTCTTGCACTTCTTTTATATATTGTTGACTATGTTGATAAGAATGGATCCAGAGTTACAGTACCGTGCACAAGTTCAGATTGTTCGTGGAACAAAGGAAAGAAACGTCGAAAAAATCCTCAACGTCTCTCAAGTGCAGTCTACCCAACAAAACGTAAAGTATCTGCAGTGAAAGTCATTGATTTTGATCCAAGACCACCACAGTATCGACAAGTAAACGCGACTGACATCAACGAATTTGTGATTAACTTACAATCAAACGGCCAAGCAATCGGAGAAACACCTATGTGGACTACACAGCTTCAAATTCATTACGATGATTACTCTTTGACTGACATTTCCATCATTGATCTTCAAAATAAAATACAACTCCTAGCTAAAAATCTAACTCCACTATGCCTTCAACAATTTCAAAACACCATGGAACAACACAAGAATGATGATTGGTATCGTGAAAGGAGTGTTAGACTCACAGCATCCAAGTGTTTAGAGGCAGTCACCCTAGGACGTTTAGTCAGAGACAATCCAGCAAATGCAGCCATTAGAAGCAAGAAATTCATAGCAACTCACCTATGGAATATAAATGGTACTTTCCAGTCCTCATGGATGAGAAAAGGATTGGAGTCTGAAGCCTTTGCCTTAAAGAGCTACTCGGAAGTTACTGGACAACAAGTTAAACCGTCTGGCTTTTGGGTAAATCCTAAATATCCATGGCTAGGCTGTTCTCCTGATGGACTGATAGGTCACGATGGTATATTAGAAATCAAATCTTTAAAGATTTTCCAGCAACACAGTGTTGATTCCATAATCAGTGATACAAGCCACATCCTTGTCCCTAAAGAGACTATCAACAGACAGTGCTTTGTTATTGCAAACAACAAGTGTTCTTTAAAGAAAAGTCACAGCTATTACTACCAAGTCCAAATGCAGCTGTTGGTAACAGAAAGAAATTATTGTGACTTTGTGCTATTTTCAAAAGAAGGACCACCATCAATAGAAAGGATCACTCGAGACGACAAAGTGATGGATGATATAATACACACATTATCGATCTTGTGGAAAAGAGTTATTGCTCCAGAATTTTTTGAAATGCGTGTACCAAGAGATCTTCTACCATTCATTTTAAGTCCAAGTCACTCATCACAGTCTACAGCTAGTGTTAACCCCCCCAGTTCAGTTGGTAGTACTTGTCAGTCACCACAGTCTACAGCCAGTGTTAACCCCCCCAGTTCAGTTGGTAGTACTCGTCAGTCATCACCGTCTACAGCCAGTGTTAACCCCCCAGTTCAGTTGGTAGTACTCGTCAGTCACCACAGTCTACAGCTAGTCCTAATCCCCCCAGTTCTGATGGCAGTACTGGTCAGTGTACATATTCTAAAGAGGAACTAGATGTTGCAAACTTTTTAACTTCTAAATTTTCCAATAATCAAGCATTTGATTTGCAAGTAATACCATGGGGATGCACAACGAGCAATGGATTGCATTTGGCAAACACATGTCCCATTGATAACTGGATTATGATTCTTCAGAGTCTAGTGAAGTCAAATAGAATAAATTTGGATAAGCTTAATCATGTTGGTAACATCATTAAGACAGTACTTTTCATGTTGCAAAGTAAACAGTATGGTGATGCTAAAATCATGCTGTTGACATCCACGCCTACAATCAAAAATGGGGTAATTGACTTGTATGGCAATGAAGCCGACTATTTTACTCCTTTATTGAAGTCAGCTTTAACAACAGAATTAACAACAACCTGCAACCACCCCTCATGTCCTTCTTCTGTGAACACTTACAGGACCTGCAACATTGTATTAAGTTGTTTATCTGTCAATAACTGTACATTTGTTGAGTCAATGAATGACTGGTTACACCCAAGGTCTACTTTTTGTAAGCGTAAATTTAAAAGTCAACCTCCACCTGGTACTGAGTGTATTGAAGAGACATCTTATGATTGTCATGGTCAGCAGTTTACAACATGGCATTGCCCAGGAGTTAGAACAACCTCAAGTAGACTGTTTTCTGACTTCCAGAATTTTTTTATATTCTCAGTTGATCTACATAGCAGAAGTGTTGGCCACATGACCATCACAGACATACCAGAAGCAATTATGCTTAACTCAAAAGAGCTGTACCTTCATAGTGCTACTTTGTGGAATGGAGGCCATTATATTTCCATCCTCAAACATGGTGGTCTGTGGTATATCTATGATGGACTTAAGGAGTCAAATCAGCCAAACACTGGTGTTTCAGTATTAAGATTTCAGCCTCAAGGCTATCTGTTAAGTCATGTACTTTTTGCATGTAAGCAACAATGAACTTTATAAGGTTGTCATCTAAATATGAGTGATTCTCACTTGAAAAATAATAGGAGTGCAGCTTTGCAATCAATGTACACTTGATTGCAGAAATGCAAGTATCATTGGAGATAACCTTGACCTTACTAAAATATTGGGTGTGTTTTGCTATTAACTCCAACATACAATACCAATATAGTATATTTTATTTCAAAAGTGTTACTATGTTATAAACCACAGTTTGTAATTTTTACATAGGATTTTACATTGCATAATTTGAAGCGATAAATCCTGATCGCAAATCATGATAAAGAGCCTTCACTATAGTGTGAACAATGCTTTATCTTAACTCATTTTGAGATTACAAAATTTGTGCATCTTCTTAGCAAACATTTCACATATATAGCAAAAGCTCTATACTCAAATGCATTTACTTTTGTAAACAAAATTGTAGAAATTAATGAAAGGTCAAACACATATATAGGCACACTAATTTAGTGTCTATTTGTATAAGTACTAAAAATGTACATAGCTATTTCAAATAACGCTGTCATCGGTTGATAGATCGTTCCAAGACCGCTAGGGCATATGGGTACATGAGCATCTCTACATGAATTACTTTTGCGAGCTATATCTTGCATTGATTATGCTATCAAAGCTATTTTCAAGGTATCTAGAGCAAGATGCAATGCTAGCTGCGTTGATTTCCTGTTAAGCAAAGGTTTTCAGGTCTTATACCCATTGCACCTAGCTGTCTTGGAATGAACTATTGCCTCTCGACTGTGACAACGTTATTTGAAATAGCTATATAAAAGCTAGATTTTTCAATCAACTGTTTATGTTCTGAATTTTAAATGACTTGAGTATTATCATACTACAATATATATAGTAATTTTATAGAAATACATATTTTTCAGATATAGAAATAACATAAAGTATTTCAACCATTATCACAGATTTCACATTTCACAGACATTATAGTTCATTATAGTAACTGCCAAGTTAATTAATGTTTGTGCAGTAATAAAAACACATGTTCGAATAAACCCCATCCAATATTATTTGAAAAGAATGCTTCTTTTGCAATAAAGCTTTTTTTACAATCAAAGCCGTCTTTTCTTAATTCCAGCACAGTGTCAATAATAAAATATAGTATTATGCTGCTTTTTCAACAAATAATTAATATTTGTTATGTTAGTGTATGTGCTTACTTACATAACACATCCTGGAAGTTGACTAAGCCACAGGCAACAACAACCATATGAGTTGCAAGAGGTGCAAGAGATAAAGGGATTGTCTTTCCTATAAGCTTAAATTCTTTCAACCTCTGATTGAACCTTTCCACGTGGATTCTTGCCTTGGCTATCTTTCTTGTAGATAGTTCTTCTGCCACTGAAAGGCTGCTTCGGCCTTTGAGAAAAGCAGGGATTTTGATTTTTGCTTGAAGAGGATTGAGGAGGTCTTGAACAGTAAAACCCCTGTCAGCTAAAATCAAGTCATGAGGTCTTATATGCTTTAGGATGCCACTTTCTTTGAAAATTTCAACATCAGAAATATCTCCCTCAAAGAGATCAGACACAAAGCAAGCACCCCCATTTGGGCTAACAGCTATCAGGCACTTGAATGTGTTAGCATGTTTGTAGGAGGAATATGTATTTCCTTGTTGAGCAAAGTTGGAGGACATTTGCACCTTGAATTCCGTGCAGTCGACACTGCAACGAATATTGGGCATGGTCTTGAAAACCTTTGGTAGGAATTTTCTTAAGGCCTCTTTACAAGGGAACATAACATATTGCATGTCTCTGAATATCTTAAAGATTAACTGAATGAATGTGGTAAATATATTCCTCAGTGATGATGGGGAGATATGTCTCGTCGGAGAGCTGAGAATAATAGACATGGTTTTGAAAGCCCACGCAGTTTTAAGTCGAAGCAGGCACATATATAATTGTTCTTTGTGAGACCATTTAGATACTCGTCTCAACACCTTTCTATTGTTGACTTTGGCTGGATTACCCTTTCCTTTACAGTTCCAATAAGTAATTGTATGAAATGGACATACACCGTTTAGAAACTCATAAAATACATCAAAGTTTGAGCTAGAGAGGCCTGTGAAATGTTTCATATGGTCAGAGTTCTTTGAAATCACTTCGTATGAAGCATTACTTACAATTTTGACTTTTTGTTTAGTCGAGTCTGTCACAGTCCTGTTTCGCATTAACATGTCATCCAACTTTGCCGATAACTCATTCTTAGTAAATTCAGTCTGAGTTTCTTTCTCAACATACATTGCAGTTTGAGTATCCATTGGCTCTGCCATATCATTGAAAGTTTTCATGGATTGATTTTCGTCTATTTTGAGACGTTTTGACCTTGATTTTGCGGACGATGTTTCAACACGGGATCTTTTGCGTGGTGCCTTTCGATTTACTCGTATTGCTTTGTCAACTTCGCGTTGAGTCATATTCGCTTTTAGAGGATCAGGAAATTCTGCAGTTGGACCTTTTTTTCCTGGCCAATGAAGAGCACATATGTAGGTATGCTTGGTTATGTTTTTGATAGAAAAGTTTTCTCGTGAACAGGCATTTAACCAGCGTTTACATTTCTCAATACCTTGACCCGGCTTTGTAAACGGGATGAAAGCTTTTTGGCCGGATTTTATCATTTCTTTCAAAGATTCGTCGAGTTTATCTTCATATCTTGAATCACTTTTACACTCTCCCCAGCAGCAATGTTTAGTTCCGACCATTTTCGAAGAAACAAGCGCTAAATTCGCTTAAAAAGTGACACCGTTCGCCATTTTCGACTACATTCTCTTTGTTCAAGATGCTAGTGTTTGTCCGACCCACGTGATAGGTCAATCTATTTTTAGAATAGCGGCGCAGCCCTATTTAATACTCGTGCCCTCGGCCTAAGGGCCCGGGCACGAGTAATAACCAAAGGGTAGGCCCAAAGTGGGCGTTACCCTCCTCTCAACCAATGAAAATCGTCGATTTGACACCACGTGATCAATTCAAATCGCACAGAGCGCGTTGCGAGTTGATACGTCATTGAAGTGCCTCTTTCTGATCTGAGTTCCAACGTCTCAGGCTGACCAAATATTGTAAATTGTAAATGATTAAAATCTCTACTTTTTATTTAATTTCAAGTTCATTAATTTTTACTATCTCCTCGGATTCTTAGGCAGCGTAAAAAAGGTTTGATTTGTCTTCAAGCTAAAAACACAACAGTTACCTAACTTAACCGAAAGCCGTTATAACAGTGAACGTACGTAGCTGTTGGTACAAATTATTATAGTTCGATCATTTCAACATAACTTACCGAAATAAAATTTCGATTCGGCGTTATAACTATAAATGAAAACAAAAACGACTTCAGATTAGCTTTTCTATGTTTGCAGCTAAATCTAACCGGCCTAACATTTAAAAAGCAGCATGTTTTTATTCGAACATTTAGCGTATGAAATCGTCCTTCGCGCGAAAAATTCAAAAATTTACTTGAAATATTTTATTGAGCTAATTACTTATTCAAGGAGCCAGGGTAGTTACCTTATAGAGATGAAGGAGCCAGGGTGGTGTCCTTATATGGTCATGACGCGTCATCAGCTCCTAACAAGCATTGAACGATGGATTTTCACTTTGGGCTTACCCTGTTATTATTTAGTATTTAGCATAACGAATTTTTTTACGAGAGGGCTTCCTGTGTCGATGCGGTCATTTTATTGCAGGCTCAGCAGATTTCTTCGTTCGATAACGTTCGGTCATAACGAGTTATGAAATGGGATTGTAAACCAGCTAAAAATTGTCGTATTTGGAAGAATAAAAACACGCAAATTAAATGTGAGTATAAGGTGTTTTATGTAGTGTTTTTTTTTTAGCATTCAACAAGAGTATTTTGGTTGTTATTGAACATTTCTCACGACTCGAAGCAAGGAGAATCCTAAAGCCCGTGGGCTACCAACCTACAAGGCGATCTAAACAGTATCTCTAACCGGGCTACCAACCTACAAGACGATCTAAACAGTATCTCTAGCCGGGCTACCAACCTACAAGGCGATCTAAACAGTATCTCTAGCCGGGCTACCAACCTACAAGACGATCTGAAACCGTATCTGTAGCCGGGCTACCAACCGGCTACAAGACGATTTAAACAGTATCTCTAGCCGGGCTACCAACCTACAAGACACTCTAGCCGGGCTACCAACCTACAAGACGATCTGAAACCGTATCTGCAGCCGGACTTCCAACCTACAAGACGATCTAAACAGTATCTTTAGCCGGGCTACCAACCTACAAGACGATATCTAAACCGTATCTGTAGCCGGGCTTCCAACCTACAAGACGATCTAAACAGTATCTTTAGATGGGCTACCAACCTACAAGACGATCTAAACCGTATCTGTAGATGGCCTTCCAACCTACAAGACGATCTAAACAGTATCTCTAGCCGGGCTACCAACCTACAAGACGATCTAAACCGTATCTGTAGATGGCCTACCAACCTACAAGACGATCTAAACAGTATCTCTAGCCGGGCTACCAACCTACAAGACGATCTGAAACCGTATCTGTAGCCGGGCTACCAACCTACAAGACGATCTAAACAGTATCTCAAGCAGGGCTACCAACCTACAATACGATCTAAACAGTACCTCTAGCCGGGCTACCAACCTACAAGACAATCTAAGCCGTATCTCTAGCCGGGCTACCAACCTACAGGACGATCTAAACAGTATCTCTAGCCGGGCTATCCTCAATGAGCTAACTTTCCAACTCAAGAATTGCGAAAATTTGACGCATTTCTCGTAAACGTGTCAGTGGTGAAAGGGCGTATTCTTTAAAAAATGTCTCTCTCAAAACTGTAGACTGTGTTGTCGTTCGTGTTCCTTGGTGTTAATACAAGCAAAACTTTATCGTGGTATAATTGCGTTTATTCTATCGTTGCGAAATCCAACAAAATGCTTGGCTTTTTTCGTCGGAATGGCTCGCGTTATCTACCTGCAGTGCTCACTCTCAGATTGCTGTACATCGCTCTGGGTCCAAATTAACCTACGCTTCACAAAACTCATTTTCTACAATCTTAATCTCAACTACAAAACCAGACTTATCCCCTTAACTTTTTACGTCTTTCTTTCCTTTACGAATTCTTTGATCTCCTTTTTCTTTTCGGCTGTCTTCGTGATGAAATCCATCTGACTATTTTTCAATTCATTGAGTTCTTTTCTTCTAAAACTCGGCGTGGCTCCTCTGGTGCAGACCTCTGCCTGCCAACTGCTCGTACGTCTGCTTTCCCTTACTCCTATTTCGTCCGCATCTGCCTCCTTTGGAATGTTTACCTGCTGATGTCCGATCCTGCAACTTTACTGCTACCTTTGAGCGTCTTCAAAAGAGCCTTAATTTTAAACGCCTTTAAAACGTCTTTGTTATTGATGTACGCATTGAAGTTGAAATTGAAGTTGCACCTTGCGTGTTATTCGTTCCCGCGTATTTGCTGACTGTGTCCGCTCACTCGCTCAATCTGTTTTTGTGTCTCTTATCGGCTCTCCGTTCGCTACTGTTGCTTTGTTTTGACGTTTATAGTTGATTTGCGCTTCGCTTTTGCTATTTTTTCTTATTTCTTCACTTTATATGTAAACATTTGTTATACTGTGTTATAGAATTTTATTCTGTGTTGTGTAATCTTTAACGTTTTTTCTTCGCATTCAGTTTTTTGACCATTGGAGAGACAAACTTTAAACGGGACCTTGTGTCCTATTGTGTTGCCCCCTCTTGTCATTAAGATCATACAAAATCTTCATAAATAAATAAAAATAAAATAAGGTCACTAGTCACTTACATTTGATAATATTAACTTCATCAAGAGTCAACACGCGGTCAAACACTGCTAATCCGCTAAACAATGCATCCGATACTGCACCAGTGTCTCGTTTGAGACCAATATCAAAAACTTGACGAGTTGGTGATGGCAGATCTTCTGGTGTAGCAGTAGACGTTGTTGCGACTGACACTCCATCGTAATAAAGAACTAGGTTTCCGAGGGTACGATCCCAACTCAATGCGATATGTTCCCATGAGGATACCTGGCCGTTCCTTTTGAATTGAAAAAATGATAATAAAACAAAGATCAGGGTTAGATCAGGGTAGTAATGGAAGTATCCTAATATCAGTTGTCAGTTAGGTTCGTTCGGTTCGTTTGTCAGTTGTCAGCTCAAAATTAGACCATTTATCATTAAAATTGTTTTGGTTTGCTTATGTCAGTATACAGCATAATAGGCTTGTTTGTCAGTTGTCAGTGGTATTTTTGACCATTTATCAGTTGTCAGTTAACCCCATTTCTACCCTGTTAGATCCATACAAGATTTTTCAGGAATTATAAAACTCATTAATAGTTTATAAGGTAAAAACAATGAAAATCACGACCCATGAAGTCATCTGTAAATAAGATACAGATTCGTCCTGATTTGCATAAAGTTGAATCTTTATTTTCCCAAAATCCGCAAACGAAGATATTTTTAATTTTCTTTCACAAAACACTTGTACTATGTTGGGAGTTTCATATGTAATATTCAATTGCGGCTCGACGTACATTGTATACTCCCATACCGATCGGCCGTTCATATTGTATATGTTACTTAGTACACTATTACTCCAACAAGGGCTTGGGTACTGGATTCCAACGTTCAGTATTCTAGGTCCCGAGTCAAGAATTCAGAATTCCAAAAACAATTTTAAGTGGATTCCGGCTTTCCTTACATGGAGTAATCGGTGATCCATTGTATATAGCTGAAATAGTCGACACCGATGGATCATGGAATCACAATTCTGAGATAGAGATCATGTCTCAGTTGTCAAGATCATCGAGGAGCACAATCCAATGACCAGGAAACACATTGGGTACGTTAAAATGAGGGTTTGACACAAATATTCTATTAGGTATTAATATCTTAGGTTTGTAAAAAATGTTTAGCCCTATGTAAGAATATCCGATGGAATATTCCATCAAATAAAAATTTGTTTTTGCATTCCGTAATCTTCCACTTAGAGCCAGAATCCAGACCCTTGCTGGATTCCCTTACATTGGTCGACATGTTTCTTACCCTCCGAGTGTGCTGACTAGTTGTGAAAAATGACTACTCTTTCTTCTCATGTCAATCTGTAATGCGATTTCTCCGTTGCCTCTTCTAACTATTTGGAAGAGAAAGATGTATGGATTGCTGAAATAGCTGTAAATTGGAGCCCCTGTGCCACCAGCCGTACCTAAGCTTTTCAGATAAACCCAAACGGATATAGTGAAACTTTTGTCCATAACATCGATGGAAAGCGTTGTAGCGTACGAACCAGTTGTTCCTGGCAGTTTTAGAACTGCTGGTTTTATCCAGAGTGATTGTGCATATCTTGACGTACCAAACAACCTTCAAAAACACAAGCAAGAAATTACATTAGACAAAAGCTCACTACAGACTGTCCTGTTGTTCCTATTACTGTAAACTACGCAAGTGGCTGGTGAACAAATCCCCAAAAAGCTATAAATAATAAAAAACAATAGAATTGTTGGCGGAGAGATAATTTACTTATTTAAAGAACTTGTAATTTGGTATACATTCATTGTTAGTTAGTTAGTGAACTCGCTCAGCCAAATCCCGACAATTCACTCAATGAGTGCGTTAACCTCTGAGCTAAATAATTCTTACTGGACATCTTTGTCAGTGCCATCCAATTTCCAGTAGTATTTAGGTGACATCCTGTCCACAACATCTGGCACTGTCAATGTAAAAACGAACCATGAAAGTTCAAGGAAAAAGAAGGAATCATTGATAGGATATTTTATGTAGTTTATATAAAAAAACAGCAGCAGTGTTTTATCAAGTACAAAACTCGAGCGCAGCGAGAATTTTTATACTTGATAAAACACGTCTTGTGAGTTTTTTATATAACTTCAAAAACTCCAACACTTATAAAACCAAATATTTCAAATATAATTTTGAAAAATAAGCGAAAAAAGGTATAAAATTGACAGGTGGTTATTCTGATCATGCGCATAATTTCTGGTGTGTGTTGAATATGCGTCCCATATTTGACTCTGGTCCTTGAGAGTTCAAGAGGAATCAACTTTCTTAAATAACAGGTTCAATTCCTTGGTCCATGTTGTACGTTCACATAATAGCACTGAAGTGTGATGACGTTTTACCCCCGTCTCTATACCATAATAGTTTTTAAAATCCTTTCATATTCAAATTTTTATAACCCCTCAGGAATACAGGAACAATAGAGATAATTAGTGAACAAAAGCAATGTGAAAAGGATTCTGGTCTTGACACTGGGGTAAAACGTCATCACGCTTCAGGCTTATTGAACAGAGGTTGCTTCGTAGCATGTTAAGTAATTTCATTACTATTCGATGTATCTTTATATAAAGAACCTAGAGTCTTTATATAAAGATTCATTGAATACAAATGAGAGTATTTTAGTATAGGTAATAAGATGGTTTCGAGTTCAAATTAATTTGCACGAGTTTGTTTTTCAAAGAGTTCGTAATTGCATGAGCCCGTGGGGCGAATGCAATTTGGCTCTTTGAAAAACAAACGAGTGCAAATTAATCCAAATTGAACGAGAAACCATCTTATTACCTTTTGATAATATACTTGCAAAAAATTCAACCATTTTGTTGATTTTTAAAAGCATTTGGTTGAGATTTTGATTAAAATTCGAATGAGCGCGCGCCGATGATGGCGTGATGATGTCGTCATCTAGCGCGCTCAAGGCGAAAATTGAAAACTTTCTCAGTTTTTTGCAAATTTCTTGAGTATTTTTGTAAATCAAACTTTTTCCAAATAGAAATGTTTAGAAAATTACAATTATTCTCTAAATAGTAAAAAATTCCAAAAACATTTATATTTAGGTAGTATTTTGTCTTTTGAATCACTTGTAATTTGTACTGGTATTACAAATTTTTGCACTGGTATTACAGCTTTCTGCACTGGTGTTACGCCTGAACTGCACTGATCTCGACCAATCAGAATCGAGGATTTTTTGCAAGTATATTATTATGGGTATAAAATTTCATGCATGTGACCAAAATTGGACCACGGATTGGACTAGATGCTCATGAATTATGAATGTGTTTCTAAGAAAACAATCGAATTTCCTGCCGCTATAAAGCCTGATTTTCATATAATCGCTCACGATCGCCGGATTGCTGAAAATGATGTCAGCTGATCGTCGGCGATTATATGGAAACACTTTTCAGCGATCGACACACATGGAAACAATTGACAGCGATCGTGACCGATCCTCGCATTTGTAATTTCATCTCGTGAGCGATTTTATGGAAACCATTATTTTTTTAAATAATATTCATAAAATCGTTGTATATATCTACATTTGAAACACTTGTAAAAGCATTGAGATTTTTTAATGTGTTTAAAAAATTAACTATTATTAAACTTGTTTTTGCAACGTTTTTCGTGAGTTATAGCACAGAATTGTACACTTTGAAATCTACGCACCTGATTTCATGAAGACTTCAGAAATGAATCGTAATTCTGGTTCCCTGTCGATAGTCAATAAAGTACCTCCTTGTGTTGAACAAGTCAGATTTGCATTGTTCCATGTCTGCACCTCCTCGAACAGCTTGTACTTGTGCCTTCCTAGTCGATACAATCCATCGGCTAGAGCTGGTGATAAAAACATGATGAAGTGCGTCATTATTTTACAGGTTCCAGTTTTTTTATTAATTATAAATAATAATTGAGTATTTTACAAGAACAGCACGACAAAAAAGATAACATAGCCTGAATATGCATTAGCAAGAGAGTATGAAATAAGAGAGCTTATCCCCCGTATTTGGCTTTACACTTATCAGGGGATCTTTTCATTCTATTTTTAAACTCAAGTTATTTCGGGAACGGAACGTGATTAGTCAGATTGCAGGACGCTCGGTCGCATCATCAAAACATCTCAAGTCAAAAGTCCGGAGATTGTTAACAATTGAGTATGAAGACTAATTGAAGGAGAATACGTTGGAGAATACGTTGTCTCCTTCAATTAGTCTCCATTCTCCATTGCTTACCTGAGAGTACTTTTATCAAGATTGTAAACAAGTTTCTAAAAATAGCACGACGAGTAGAGCCTATGTTGGTGTCCGGGGATAAGCTCTATCATCTCATATACTCTCTTGGCTTTAGGTTTTATGGATGAATATATAAACTTAATTATAAAATTGAGAAGTCGAAAAAATTAGCACATATTTGATGGGAGAGGGGAGGGATAGTAGATTTTTTGGCTATTCGATATTAGTTGTGGAAGTCGGGGAGTTCGCATATCAAACTTATTGTCGCAAAAGCCCCTTTGAAGTCACGAGTGTCACGCTCCACTTCAGACTCCATATAAACACCGTATAAATTCCATAAAATTTTCAGCATATTGCCGTTTTACTCAAAACCCTTTGAAACAACAACATTTTTACCACGGTGATCAAATATTACACTATTATAGCTGTCATATTGTATAGTTTTCAAGCCATTACGGCAAACTTTTCGTGGGGCAATTTAGATTTGCAAACAGAGAACTTTTAGTGCTTTTACAAGAGAAATTGACCTCTGTGACCCAGTTGCGTTACGAAAACGTCACTTTAGGCCCTAATACGCATGCTCAGGCCATTTTTACCGCAAAAATCGAATTCTACATAAAATTTCCTGTATTTTGACATATAAATTGTCTATTTTTCGAAAAAATTCGATGGGGCAAATAGCAAGTGAAGATGGAGTTCTTTGCCGTATTTATAACCGTCTTTCTTGTGTCGGTATAGGCAATAGAGGACTTTGTAGCCGGCAATGGCGATTCTTCGCAGTCAAATCGCAAAATTCCAATGTTTACATGCAGTATCAACAAGTAACATCTATAACTTACTTATAATAACTTTTTGTGTTATAACTAATGTCCAAATAAGCTTCGACAGAATTGATATTGATATTTTGAGCAAATATTCCACAATATGGGGAATAAGTTTGATATGACGATCTCCCGAGCCAAGTCCGAGTCCGAGTCAAATCCGAGTCCGAGTCAAATGCCCGAGTCAAAAAAAAAAAAACATGATAAACGAACCGTAATTTTTTTGAGTAAAGTTGAAGACACATCTGAGAAGAGTAGAGTAAGGTGGTTTGTTGAACTTACGACATAAACAGCGATTAGTTTCACTCAGGACTCCGATTATAAAAACCCGGCCCGGTTAAAAACATACACATATTCTGATTTTGTAGTGGCAGCTTTCAATTTATTCTTGGACTTTTGCTAGATGAAGTACATGCGTTCGGCTTATTGAACATGTCCGTATATAGTCAAATTGATTTTAGAATGGTGCTGAATCTTTCTCCGTCGCCGAAACGTTACGAACCACAAACAAGTATTGATTTTTACTTTCGTTCATCGATATGTAAACTCGTTCGTGGCGATACTTGGATGCGTTATTTTTCCTCGATAGATCTCAAACTCGGATAAACTTGGATAATTAATTGCTCTTTCATATCGCTAAGTTATTTTATCGAAAGGTTTTTAATAAAGGTGTGATTTTGGTCATTTGATGCGGCCTTGGAAAGAGATTACAAGGGACACTGTACTTGGGGCACGAAACATCGGCCACAAAAGGCGGCAAACACAGCTAAAATCGCTTTAGATCGACAAATAGTACACATATTCGAGTACCGCAACGAACAAAGATTGTTTTGTGTCGATGTTATTGATAAAAAGTGGTCAAAATAATCAATTTGAAGAGGCTAGTAAACAAGCAATTAATCGACGCAAATGATCAATTCAGCAGTAACCACTGGAAGCCCAATCGAAGTAACACGAAAGCTTGGGAAAAAAGATGAAAATAAATAAATAAATAAATAAAACTAAAACGGTAAAACAGAAGTCCGCTGACCAAAGATATTGACTCGGGCATTTGACTCGGACTCGGACTTGACTCGGACTCGGACTTGACTCGGAAAAAAAGAATCACTCGGAAGTCGGGTGTTCTACTATATTTTTCTATTCAGGGTGTGCTGGATAGGTTTTTATACAAATTCACATTCATGCTTGATCGACATTTTTTAAAGGATTTCCTCAGCCCTAAAGGTTTGATCCCTAAATACAAGGTTTTTAAATATTATTTTTTTAGTGTTCACATTGTGAGTCCAGGTTGACAAGAACAACATTTCATGAATCAAATTGCTTATGTAAACATCTGTGACCAACATATCGGCTTTATTTTCGCTTGACTTTTCTAATCAGCCCTGATCTGAGGGTTCCAGAATTGCACTGCAATATAATGTATATATTCTGCTTAGACTTATTCCATACCTTCCCTCGTATTGTCATGTGCTTTACAATGGTTCTCAGAGCATGACTGAATTTCCTACAGAAAAATGTAATATTCTTTATGAGTGGTTTTTTGGGGCTGGGTGGATATTTCCTAAGTATCTAGGTATAACCCACCTGTGTAACGAAATGAGTAGTGCTTATATATAGCGCATTTCACCTAATGTCTCAATTAGAGACTGTAATTAAAGCGCATTAATGCGGTTGATTAGTAGTTATTGATTAGTATTAGTGTGGGCCTAGCAAAAGATCAACAAAGATGATCGTGACCTGCGTTCTCATGCAGTCGCTCTTTTATGTCCTCCTGTTACCCCTGTTACCATTTAAAGTCAAAGTGATGGCGAGCCGATATCTCCAATTTAATGTCCTTATTCGAGAAGACGCGAAGCCTAACCGTTATGAATCGATCTCCTCAATTATTTTAATAATTTTAATAAACCTTAGTGATGGTACTGCAGGGTTTTGAACCCACAGCCTCCCGGCTGACAGCCTAAAGCTCTTCAAACTGCTAAAGTCGCAATGCCAAAAATGTTTTTTTTTAAATAATGTTAATCTAGGGGTCTGTCTTTTTTCTCATTTTTACTTGATTGCAAAAAAACGTTCTTACCGTAAGTTCACGATGTACTGTTCCACTTGAGGTAACCACACAGCTAATATTGGAAGACTTTATGGATTTTTTTATCAGCTCACATTTATCTGTATTACCGACTTTATACGTGTTGACAGAGAAACAGTAGATCGTATCACCACAAAGCTCTTGGCATTCTATAGGACCTAGTTTCAACTTCTTAAACACCCCACAAGTGAGCTTGCGGTCGTAGTGAGACGAAAACTTGTAAGCAACGTAGATGTTCTCAGCTTTGATTTTAGAGAAGAATTTTGTCAGACAGACAAGGAAGAGGACCAAGTACAATGACGCCATGTTGATTCTATGGGGAAAAAAACAAACTAACTGAAAAATATCGGCAACACCTGCATGTGTTTTTGTAAAAAAACACCAGTTTTTAGTTCAATTAGTTACTAATTCAATTACATTTTTTACATCACAGCAGTAAACGCTAATCATCACAATACCCGCTGATTACGATGCCAATGATTTATTAATGATTGCTAATTATTTATTGCAACTAACAGAAAACTCAACTCTCGAAATCATGAATCAAATTAACGATATATTTTTATCTTGAAAAATAAAAACTCACGATTGACTTTTATTGATAACTATCTCAAATTTACTAATATAACATATTATCATTTTGCAGAACTAGTCCAAGCACCTTAAATATCAAATAACAATATTGCAAAAAGGGTTCACCATCTATCGAACTTCAAGTATTCTTAAACACCAATAGAAAAATATGAAGAAAGTTTTATACTAGTAACTATCGAATAGTGCTTCATGTCCGAACAGAGTGCAGATATTCTAACCTGCATTGATAATTGGCGCTAACTTTGGAAGTCAGCGAAGCATAACAATTGAACAAAGAATAACTTCAGATTAGTAATTAGCTTTGAAATAAGCTTTAGAAATAGTTTTTAATGTTTTTAAGATATTTTTTAATCTATCAAATACATTCTCTTGCATTTCAATGTTTTACATTTGCGTATTGTGTTGTTATCCATAACCAACACGTTCAAGCTTTGATAGAGTGCAAACAATATATCCCTGAAACACTAATTACTAAATAGTACAAAATAGTGCTAATTAAACAAAAGAAAACAATAGAATTTGCATAAAATAGCACTATGTAGTATTACTAAAGTTTCACGGATGAATTGTTTGCACTCTAGTTCGCTACATTCCTATTTAGTATCAATCAGCAGAAATTGTTAGCGGATTTTATTTGCACTCTAGACTCTGGCACTGTGCAGTAAAGTTGGTTCCTGGGTTAGAATCCCTTGAAAAGTGAGTAGGTGCTCAGCAATGGAGTTTCCACACTCTTCTACAAAGATGAAACATTTGCTGCCCGCAGGGTGTTTTTATTTGGAACAATAAGGTCCAATTATTAGTAAATTCAATTAACCAAACATGATTCAGTGAAACCCCGTCGAACAAACGTATTAACGGAGTGGCCGTGCATTGTTTGACAGCAACGCGTGCAAAACGACTTTCAAATGCAAGATGACACACGAGCTGCGATGAATTGTTGCCCAAGTTCTAAAACTTTATGTATGTGCTCAACATTTTCAGAGGTCGAAATGATAGTCACAAAGTATTTCTCATATTTCTCTTCTCCGGGACATTTTTTCTTTTGTGGAATCATCACTTCAGTATTATTAATTGTCTGCGACCATTCATCGTTTGCGATTATATGGAAACCAGGCTTAAATTTTTAGACCTTTGGTGTTTTCAATAAATTGGTACAGTTAAATTACACATGTCAGAGGATCGCTCATGATCGTTGTCAATTGTTTCCATGTGTTTTGATCGCTGAAGTGTTTCCATATAATCGATGACGATAGCTGACATCATTTTCAGCGCGATCCGGCGATCGTGAGCGATTATATGGAAACCAGACTTTAGGGTCAGGTTTAGGTTTGGGATTAGGTAGCCTTTAGGTCATTTAACGCTAAGTCACAATGAACACAGGTGAAAAAACGCATTTCATTCAACTTGCTTTGATGTTCACAATTTTGATGTTCACAATATTGCACCTATCAGCGGCTTCCCCTTGGGGGTGACCCCCGGGCTGACCAGGGAGATTGTAAAAATTCATAAACAATGTTGATAATTTTCCCCTGCATGGGAAGGGAACATATCCTTTACAATGTCCCCTGGTCAAGGCATTCAGTAATATGTACAATGTCCCTTCATCATAATAACAAAAATCACAATTTCCGACCCCAGAAATTTCACAACAAAATCAACGTCACTAATTTCCCCTACCCCAGGGGCAATAACTGGATCCAATCTAGCTATATCCCCCCACCTATCTCCCTGGTCGGCCCAGGGGTCAACCCCAGGGGGAAGCCGCTGATAGGTGCATATGTTTTTATACTGACACTGCGTGACAAACCCTAAAAACAACTGCGAGGGAGTCTACCAATATAGTTGATGGTACGATTGACACGAGCCTTCTTGATTTTTCATAGCGACTTCGCATTTCTCTTGGGCTATGTGGCCACTTTGACGCGTTTAATCGACTCGATTTCTCTCGGTTCCCACGGTGATGGTCCAGTTCACTCACTCATGCGCTTTCCGTTTTTTCACTCATGTCGTCGGAAAGTCAGTTTGGGAATAACGATACACGTCCGATATCTTTGCGAAAAGTGAAGCGCGCGCTTATGACGTCATAATTGCCATGGAATAGACGTAATCCGTCAGTTTTCGAATGACTTACGATGTAGCAACATGAAATTAGTTTACTCCAGTGTAATTTCAACAGCGTTCGCTGTTACAGATTCAGTTTCGTCCCACGTAGTTGTCTTCACTGCATATCACTTTGGCATAGTTCGTGGCTCTTGTTGCACTCTCATTATTCCTGTAAGTATCGATTTGCCGAGAAGACTTTGCGCGCTAGGTTTTCGTGTTGCAAATTTTGATTTTGTTAATCATGCTTGGCCTGAACTCCCAGTAGCTTAAAAGAAATATTTCGTGTTTTATATATGTTTAGATTTGGTTATTGTTTATATGGTTTGTCTCGTTTCTAATTCTATCGTTGCGCTTTTCAATGTCTTTATATAACACTCACATTTTTGTAGGCTTTTCACGCACTCCTACGTATATACTATTTATGGTGAAATCTTTGGGAAGCTCTGAAAAGCACAAGGTGCTTAGAATCAGCGTCCGCAAAGTGGTATTGGTTAATTTTTGTCTTATAACATTGAATTTTTTTCTTTGTAGAGTGAAAGCGTACAATAGGCGCAGACCTCGACTCAATCAAACCCGCTCGAACAAATCACGATGCTTTCAAGCTATTGAATACTCGACTAAACAAAACACTCAAACTGAAAAACTTGTCGTACATAAGAAACAGCAAGTAAGAGAAGAACAGCCGAAGCTCTCAAGAAAAGCCAAGAAAAGACTTCGTGCTGCAGCCAATGGCAAGAAAGTCCCACTACCGGTGACGTCAGTGACTCAACAACCTGACAGGGACGACATTCTGAGAGTAATCAAGGATGTCAGCAACCAACATATCATGGTTGAGTGCAAGGAGAAGAAAGCGACGTCAGTCAAGAAAGTACGAAAGGTCAGGGAGATTAACGTTCAGAATGTCTCACTGCCAGTTATTCCCATCGTGTCTGCAGCCCAGCCAGTCGCCGTGAAGACCGCCACGAGCAGCGCTAGCAAAGCAGACGTTCCAAATAACGTCCACACCAAGAACTCACGACGCCCAATGAGACGTCCAATCACTTTGAATGACTACATTCTACGTAAAGACATGCACTTGGCTGCCTATGTCCAAACTTACAGAGTTTGAAGAGACAGCTAGACTGGTTATCCGTCTATACCTACCTGCATGATCGACCTCTGCAGGTCAACCTTATATGTTCTAACGTAGAGTTTGAACAAGAAAAAGCCGTTTATCAGTTTCACCTTTAGAGGTGAAGTTCAGATGTTCGAACACATAGACTATGTATCAGTCTTTCTATATTTTGTTTTGATTAGAATTCTTACAATAACTATTTTTTCTTCAACGACGCGGATCGCGACGTCCATGACCATAATACACACTTTGTAAACAGCAAGACGTTCTGATAAAGTTTTCAATGTACATATAGTTTTATTCTTTAAAATAAATTTTGAATGTTTAACAAGTGTCTCTCATATGATTTTTTATTTATTTTTTATTTGCGTATATATTGTTTGCTCTCTTTCATGTCGGCAGTTTTGTTGACCGATGTTTTCATATGTATAAAGTTGGTAAAACAGCCTTCAGTACCGTAAGTTCTTTGAATCAAGCCCCAAAATGCACATCCAACAATGTAACTTCGCCAGTACTACTCGAAACGTTGGAAATTCAAGTTAATATCAATCGAAGTGCATGTATTTTAAATTCATTTATACAAATATGATACAATTTTTGAAAAAAATGCGAATTCGTTTCTATGTGTCTTTGGGAAAGTACGCTGACATGAGTGGAGGGTATGTGGGCGCTGAAGGAACATTTGGACCATTTCGTTGTACAGGTTGAAGGACCCTGCTCACACGTGGGACGCTATCTTTATGTTGATCTGAGCCTTCATTTTTTTGGTCCTTTCTTTGTAAGTATTTAGGGTCTAGTAATGGCTGGTTTTCGTTGCTTGTTCTTGAGTTGGGTGTTTGATTGGTTGGGTTAGTCGGACTTCGAGTTTCATCCTCTTCTGGGATCGTCGGAGTTGAATGTGTAAGTGGTCGCGGATACGTAGGCTTACGCTGCGTAGATGGTCGATACGTAACCTAGAAAAGGAAATATAAATGTAATAGGTAAGGCAAAAAGAATGGACTTTTTGCAATAGTTTATGTCTACATCTTGAAGTAAAACGTATAAGTTTTGCATATACTTAGAGAAAATTTACGTAGTTTCTTGCGTATAATATTACGGATTACCTGTGCGTTGTTTGGACCACGATATGTTGGTACGTAAGCCTGTGGAGGCGTAGTGTGTCTAGGAACATTTGCTCCCTGTCAAAACAAGAACGAAATGAAGTATGACTATCAACACGATTAAATCATTCATTCATACCCTTAAATCTTCCCCACCACTCATTTGTCTAGTTTGTTTTATTGATGTATTGATTCATTCATTTGCTAGCAGGGTTCGTACAGATTTTTCAAGGACCATAGTCCAAATTATGACTTTTCAAGACTGTTCGAACCCTGTGATGGTTACTCAACACTCAATTGATCCATTCACTTAATCATTCATTCAATCATCCTTCCATCCATCCACCCATTCATTCGTTATCTCCCTGTTCGGCCATTTAGTATTCTATCCCATACCTGTGTTGTCTGGCGGCTAAAGGAAGGATCCTTGGATGAATGGAGTTCAAATGTACCATGCCGTTGACCAGCAATCATTTGATCGTTCATCTGTCTGTTTAGGTAGTTAATGACTATGATATTGAATGAACGGATACATTAGCAAGCGAATAAACGACAACAAAAATTGGAAAGAATAGCTTTGAAGCGCGATGACGTTTTACCCCGGTCTCTATACAATAATAGTTCATAGAATTCTTTCGTATTCAAACTTTTGATTCCCTCGAAAATAATGAAACAATAGTCATAATTAGGGAACAAAAACAATGTGAAAAGGATTCTGGTCTAGAGACGAGGGTAAAACGTCATCACGCTTCAGCCTCATTGACACAAGATCAAGTGTTGAGGTATCCTGCAGTGTCGAGGTGCCGTGAAGCGAGGAGAGAGAGATCACTACCAGCTACAACGTACAAGACGCAACTCGACAAAGAAGTAAAAAGAAACGCAAAAGCCATATGGATTTGATTCCTGCTTGAATATTAATGAACTAATCAACGAATTGTAGGCAATAGACGATGATAAACGAAGATATACACAAAGGAAATAAATCCTTAAGAAAGCACTAATAAAAGAAAGCAATGGGCACTAACAAACCAAATATCAACAAATAAATATATGAATAAGATCAAATAGATGTTAATTAAAGGTTGTAGTTAATTTCATGATAACTTTGTGTATTCATTTTTAACGTGGTGTCCATAACACAGTCAACTCTCGTTATAGCGGACGCCCTAGGAAACCCTAACTTGGTGTCCATAATGCAGTCAACTCTCGTTGTAGCGGACGCCCTAGGAACCTTAACTTGGTGTCCATAATACAGTCAACTCTCGTTATAACAGACACCCTAGGGACCCTAACTTGGTGTCCATAATGCAGTCAACTCTCATTATAGCGGACACCCTGGGGACCCTAACTTGGTGTCCATAATACAGTCAACTCTCGTTATAGCGGACACCCTAGGGACCCTAACTTGGTGTCCATAATACAGTCAACTCTCATTATAGCGGACACCCTAGGGACCCTAACTTGGTTTCCATAATACAGTCAACTCTCGTTATAGTGGACACCCTAGGGACCCTAACTTGGTGTCCATAATACAGTCAACTCTCGTTACAGCGGACGCCCTAGGACCCTAATTTGGTGTTTATAAATAGAGGGAGTCCGCAATGGCAGCGAGAGCTGGTTCAATAGATTTCTATGAGACGGGGATTGATCTGCTGTCTGCAATAGCGAGGTGTCCCTAACACCGAGGGTGTCCATAAGGCGAGTTTTGCCTGTAGTCTTCTTACCATTTTCGTTAGTTTTCAGTAGCTGTTTACTCTCTTCAAGTTTTTCAGTTGTAGCCTGTAGCGTTTCACTTATCTTTTTCACTTCGTCTTCCTTCTGGTTTAGATTCTCACTTAGAGTCTGTTTTTCCTTCATGCATTTATTGAGTTCATCATCCTGGAAAATGAGGTAGAATGCAGCTTTATCATTTGTTGCGCAAGACAACGTTTAGATCAGATGTCATGAAATGGGTTTGAGTACTGGCCTGGTCAACGGTTGGGTGGAAGTACTCCCTAAAACGACTGTTTTCTGTGATTATCGTTTCAATTGCCTGTCAGTGAACTGATGGTGCCAAAATCAAGTTTTTTTCCACAGTGCCAGTTTAATCCAGAAGTATAAATGAGTACCAGCAAAACTGTTAAGGGTACAGTTGAGATAGGTGTGGCACCCCTCCCAAATTCTAAAGACAGAGGAAAAATATCATGAACTACAAGTACCTTTTCTTTGATTGTCTTTTCTTGATTGTTTGTGAGAGTTTCGTTCAGTTTTATCTTTGTTTTCAGGGCTTGTCGTTCTGACAGTAATTTCTGAATAATTGAATTGCCCTGTGGATGTGAAGTCTCTTGTTAATTGTTTTTACAGTTTTATGTAATAATGATCTAGTTATGGTGCTGATAATGACTATGATGATGATAACAAGTGGTGTGGATGTTGACAATGGTAGTGGCAGTGATGATCAATATGATGATGACGATTATAACAAGACTATAGGTGTTGTTGACAATGTTAGTGGCAGTGATGATGATGATGATAATAACAAGTGGTGTTGATGTTGACAATGTTATGGACGGTGATGATGATGATGATGATAACAAGACTAGTGGTGTGGATGGTGACAATGTTAGTGGCAGTGATGATGATGATGATAACAAGACTACTGGTGTGGATGTTGACAATGTTAGTGGCAGTGATGATGATGATGATGATAACAAGACTAGTGGTGTTGTTGACAATGTTCGTGGCAGTGATGATGATGATGATAACAAGACTAGTGGTGTGGATGGTGACAATGTTAGTGACAGTGATGATGATGATGATAACAAGACTACTGGTGTGGATGGTGACAATGTTAGTGGCAGTGATGATGATGATGATAACAAGACTACTGGTGTGGATGTTGATAATGTTAATAGTGGCATTAATGATGATGATGATAACAAGTTGTGTGGATGTTGACAATGTTAGTGGCAGTGATGATTATGCCAGGTGATGACAACGATGATGATAATAAAATGTTAATAATAGTAATAATAATAATATCATACATAATACCTTGACCACATCAGCTGACACTAACTGAATGCTTTTCTCTAGTTTTTTGATTTGTTGCTGCTGGCTTTCAATTGTGTTTTCTTGTTTTCTTTTCTGTTCATTGCCTGATTCTAGTAATTCATTAGTTCTTGATATGACCTTAAATAAAAGAACTGCTGTTATCATTAAGATTCAGGTTACACAATAACACGTCATGGCAAAACATGCATACCTTGGTTCCAACTCAATGGATCATTTAGGACCTTAAACATGATTACAAGACAGACGACAATGACGAGTTTGGACTTTATTTTTGCTAAAAAAATATTGTCTAATGAATAATATTTAGTCAAAACGTACTTAATGTTGACAACAACTACTGAAAATGCAATTACTATCTCAAAAAAGACTCAGGGAACATAAAATCAAGTGAACTAAATTTATTGCATTTAGTCGTTGTCATCTCCTCTCGTCCTTAGGTTCTAATTGAGAGCATAGGTATTCACAGAAACAATGCCCACCTGGTCTTTGTCTCTAAGTTCCTGTTCAAGCACAGCTACTCTAGTTCTTAAATGAGCCAATGTTTTGTCTCGTTCATGTTGCTCGGAGTTTAGAACAGCATTACCACGTCGCAGAGATGATAAGTCATCTTTCATGTGAGTATATTCCTAGTTGTAACAAAGAGATGTTTAGAAACTAATTACATTAAACTGGCTTGAATTCATCTGACATTAACCACGCACTTTCATAACGATCTCAATCACCGTCAAAACCATTGTCATCACAATCAATATCGTCCTCACAACAATTATAATAATAATAATAGTAATGGCTTTATTTAGACTGAAAAACCAATCAGCTGAACAAACGTACCACAGGTATCAACTGGGGATGAGATAAATAAATATCTAGGTCTAGGTTTACAACAGTAAACATATTAAAGTTTGAAACTTCTAAGCTAGATAATAACTGCAATAAATTATGTATAAACATCATCCTCACCATCACCATTATCATCACCACTATTACCTAAACTAATAATCATCATCATCATCATCATCAACATAATCACCACCATCATCACCATCATCATTGGCAGTTCCACAAGGACTCACTATTTGTCATGTATGGGAAATGTTCAAATCTCACACAGCCTCTCATGTGACCTGAAGCAATATTGGCAGCTCCAGTAATGTCTGGAAAACCATAGACCAAAATGCACAAGTTATGATTTTGTCAGAAGTTGAAATATTACTTACTGCTTCAAGGCCTGATAGTTTAGTTTTCAGTTCCCTGATAGTGTTCTCATCTTGGTATTTTTTATCTGTAAGTCTCTAAAAACAAAAAAAAAAGTAGAAAATTTAGTATAACATGAATAAATGTTTATCAGAAGACACACTGAAATACATAATTGAAGGGTTTAAAACAAATGGCTAATTTTATTCGAATTTTCAAATTTTCATCAAATTAAAAAAAAATAACAATAATAATAAATCTAATGATTTATTTTGGTCTGAAAATAAACATCTATATTTTTCAAGAAATTGTCTGAAAAAGGTGAAATTTGTCCCATAGTTACATAGTTTTTAACATGATAATTATTATGTACAGAGGGCTGAGTGAGTCGGAGATAAATAAGACATCTATCTAAAAAATGGTGTCCGAACTATCAAATCACTGGTGTGGGGCACATGCCAGCAACTAAACAAGTGCCACTAGATGAATACTAGCTACCTTCAAACTATGACTGTCACAGCACTTTAGAAGATGAAAATCAATGGAAATAATGTTCTTGTTCACACAAGTAATCTATACTTTCTTAAAACCCATTAGAAGCAAGCAGGTCATTTCAACAATTTGTAATATGCAGTTAACATTTTACAATGTGAATGATCAACAATGTACCTTTATTTGAGCATCAGCTTCCCCAATACGATACTCCAGGTTCTTTACCTGTATAAATAACAATTGATACAAATTATACAAATTGAATACTCGTTATCATCAGAATATTTTCTTTTCTGAGAATGTGTCCTATCATTTTCCATCAGAAAAGACAAGAACTGTGATGAAGGGATTGCCTTGACATGGGCCCCAGAGGGTAGAAGACGCAGAGGAAGACCAAAAACAACATGGCGTAGGACTGTTGAGAGGGAAAGAATGGAAGGTGGATGGAAATCCTGGGAGGAAGCAAGGACTGTTGCAGCGAACCGAGAGAGGTGGAAATGCTTTACGGAGGCCTTATGTATCTCAAGATACGAAACAGAAAAGTAGTAAGTAGTAGTAGTATCATCAGAATATAGAAGGACAAATGGCAAACTGCCCTCTTGACAACAAGCAGGCGGCGGGTGACAATGGTACCACTTCAGATTGAATGGAAACGTTTTTACAGTGATTTTAAAATTCATAAATTTTGATTTAGGATATTGATGATAATGATAATAACATGACTTTTGTCGTGCATATTGTTTATTTGTGTCCCTCGTAGCATCATGGCACTACTTGGGCCAGAAATAAATAATATGCCCTCCTAAAGTCATGTTATTGTCCTATTGTGATCATGTTTTACCCTGTGGTGTTGTCATGCAGTATACTTACAATATTTCTGTGGTTTTGCTCTTGTTCTTTTCTTTCTTTCTCAAATTCTTGCAAGGTCTTACTCTTCATCTAGCAAACATGTTAACATTAATTTTATAATAATAGACCTTTCACACATTTGCCTCGACTAGCCACAAAACAATAGATTCACATGTAGGCTGGAGTGCATAAATCCATACATTCTCACTATTTTATACACTCCAGCACAAAAGAGTATGAGATAAGAGAGCTTATCCCTGGACCCCATCAGGGGCTCTACTCGTCGTGCTATTTTTAGAAACTTGTTAACAATCTCCACACTTTTGTCTTGTGATGTATTTGACAATGCCACCACGCCTCCTGCAATCTGGCCAATAACGTTCCATTCACAAAATAATTCAGTTTAAAAATAGAATGAAAAGATCCCCTGATGAGTGTAAAGCCCAATACGAGGGATAAGCTCTCTTATCTCATACTCTCTTCCTCCAGCATCAATATACGACTTTCAAAAATGGCTGCCACTTAAAATGGCTGCATATTATTGTTAAAAAGAGTTTTGGTGAAAGGAAATATTTTTAGAACATACATATCAAAGCTAATATTAATAAGTTTTGAAAGTTTATCAGAAAAAGGTTGAATCCCTTTTGAAGTTATAGGAGTTCAAAAGGACTAAAAAAACACCAAAACGAGGCTACAAAGGCCTCAGCAAGGAATTGCATACAAATCCTTGTATTTTTGTTCCTCCATAACTTTGTTGATATTTGTGAAAAGCTTCAAAAATTTTCAAAAGTGTCTATTTCCAATAGATCTTTGACGTAGGTGTACTGAAAGTATTCAGGATATAGTCAATCTCGAGAAATCATTGTTAGTCATTGTGAGGCATTTATGAAAGTGTAGTGTATAAATCTATTGTTTTGTGAGTCAAGCAAAGGTCTTTTATAACATTAATACGATGAGGACTTCATAACAAGATATATTCAAATAAATTCTCATTCCATTAAAATGCAACTTCTATTTCTAATATGTTATGATTGGATCATTAGCTCTGGGAAAACAGGAGTACACACTTTAGCAGGCAGTATCCTTTGCATATTCTAACGCCTCTCCTAACCAGCATCCCTGATGTTGAGATAGTGAGTTTACTTGATATTTAAGGAATTACCACTGACAGTGTGGATAAATGACAGTTTGGTATGTCTTTTTTATAAGAGTATGATTGAGTTTCAATCATTACCTCATGTCAATACCATTTAGACCCATTTAGAACTATTCTAAAATTATGTTCTCTTTACATTACAAGCACAATCTATCAGAGTATAACTATAGTAATAACATTATCAAATACCTGTAATATTCTTTGTTTTTCTTCTGTCAGTTCTTGTGCGTGTTTGTTGGACAGTTCAGTTGATCTGGCTGAAAACTCAGCCTGAAGTGTGTCTAGCTGTTTAGACTTTGATGTAAGAGCCTTGAAATAGTAAAAGATAAAAACTAGTAAGGTAAGTGTGGGCTGCATCGGTGTTTCTAATTACAGAAGAATATATTTTGCTATCGATCGAGACTAAGGAAGGGAATCTCAACCACTAAATGAAGGGATATAAATGGTGTACCTCTTGACAGTTCTCTAATCTCTGTTTTAAATCCTGTTCTGTGCTGGCCAGTCTGTGTTCTAAAGATGATTTGTCTTCCTGCAACATAGAATGTCTATTGATAAGACAAGAACCTTTGTCCACTTTCTGATCAGACCAATCAAATGGGATCACTTTAGACACTACTTTGATCACTGCAATCTCAGAGCATTTAAACTATCATCTTTTTATTGAGTAGCAGGGGTTTATTTCAACAATAGGCGGCTACCGGCAGTATAGCGCCACCTATTTTACCTCTTACCACCGGTTATTTTGTGTCTTACTTAGTAAATATACCCCCAGACCCCCCTAGAAAACGTCTGGGACAAAGACACCTACTTCAATTAGTCAAAAGCTAATTCAAAAAAGGTAATGAAACCCTTGTGAGTAGTGGTCTTGTTGAGATACCTTGAGCTTTTTCAAGCAGTCAGCAAGATATTTCTTCACTTCTGTATCATTACCAGGTTGAAATCTCAGCGAGAGATGAGTCAAGTGTTTAAATGGATTGGTTTCTATTATATTGAGATTTCCAATGCCTCTTTCATAAGAGCTCGATGTGGACACAAACTGAAGGAGAAACCTAAGACAAGAAAATGTAACAGCTTGTAAGGCTTTGTGCACCATCACGTAATCTGATGAGCAAAGTAAACAACAACCGCAACAATAATACTTTATTAATTCACATAAATTAAAAAAATATCATAGAGTGCACACAGTCTAAAAGTGTGCAACATAAATACCACTAAATAGTGCTATTTTATGCTAATTCTATTGTTTTCTTTTGTTTTATTAGTGCTATTTACTACTAAATAGTGACAACTGTTGCACACATTTAGTGTTTGCACTCTACCTACTAATATGTAGCAAATGTTAACTAAACCACTTTGACTTTGAAGCTTAGCATCTTCATGTGATAGCAGCCATGGCAGTTAGAAGGAACAATAGAATCTGACTAAAATCATTTACACAAGAAAGAGTTTAGCCTCGAAGAGGAACACTATTGTTTGTTCCAGCCAACTGTCATAGCTACCATCATGTGATGGCGCAAAACCTCTATAGTAAACAATCTATTAACATTTTTACAAAGTATTAACAGCACAATGGTCAAGTATGACTAGTTATCTTGCATTTAATGTATAATTTCAACCAATCAACACAACCTTTGCAGATTAGCAGGAAACCTTATCCAGATTTGTGCAACCAGCCCAAGTCAGCCTAGTCCCCAGGCTTTCCTGTCCCATTTGAGATAGCTTGGTTATGTTATCAAGTGAGCCTCTCACTTCGCATTTCGGAGAGTATGTATAGAGACTAGGCTGAGCCCAAGTCTTATTGCTGATAAATTTGTTGTGAAAGTATACAAATTTATCGTCACTGCTCATCATTTTTGAGCATCGAACTGCATGATGTCAAAGTGAGACTTACTTTGGCATGTCCTTGTGTTCTTCTTGCAGACATAGTTCTAGAAGGTCTACAAACTTTTGAGGAAATGATCCAAAATCCACTAGTAGACCTTGCTGGCTTTTCAGACTGAAAACCAAACAAAACATGGCATTTATGTTTTCCTTGCTTAATGTTTCCATTTATAGTTGTCTTGGTTGTATTTGTACAAGGAAAAATAACTTAATTTTCAGAAATAATATTTTTCATTTATCTATTAAACATCAACCAACACCGCCGTAGTCATCATCTTTATCATCACCATTATCATTGTTATCATCACCATCGTCACCCAACATACTATATCCAGTCGATCATAGCCCAGCATTAATACCTTTGAAAATCTTCTTCATTCAGTACCAGTGAATAAAGAAAGAAGGGGTCTGAATCGTCAGTAAGTCGAACTGCAAGCTCCTGGAAAAACAAAATTAACAATCTAAATTTCCCAAACTGCCAGAATCTCTTTCTAAAACCCACTGTAAAATACATAATTCAATTAAGCAAAAAAAATAAGCAAAAACACATTTTTCTAACTTAAATTAATGTCTGCTTAAACTTTTGCTCAATGTAAGATATCTGAGTGTGAGCTTATTAAATTATAAACTTGCAATAAAAAAAAAAACAAATTAAAAATTATTTATTCATATTCTGAGGAAATGCATTTTCATGTACCTTTCAACGTATGAAATAATTAATATTCAAATCAAAAGAATATTAGAAATTTTAAAGCAGAAAATTGAGGAGTACTTTGTTGGGAAATTTATTTTTCGCGAAATATACCTTGTGAGGACCACTAGATGCAAGTCTATTCGTTACACTGATGCGAACACACGACCTTCTGCAGACCAAAAAACACACAAGTAAGAACAATTCAGTAGAAGAAAAGGGACAGATAATACAAAAAATACCTGTCGTTGTTCTCAGAGAGTTTTAGAAATAGAGGAACAGTCTTATTAAAGAATTCTTCCATGTTTTCGTGGAAAAAAACATTGAAATTTCTTTTCAAGTTTTGGCGCTTTTTGTTGAAGAGCGCCTGCGATGCCAAAAACTGCCAGCGGCAAAGTTGGCCTCAGTCCTTCGGGGGGTTTGAGACACAGGGCACCCAAAATAAAGAAACTTTGTTTCCCTCGCATCCGTAAAAATAAAATGCATTAAATAAAATCAAAAAGGAAAAAAAAGGGCCACAAATTATTCAAAAATTCAATGCAAAAATAAAAATCATAAATAAATAACCAGAAACAAAAGAATACTTTTCTTGCTTTTTTAAAATATTTTTTTCACTTTATTTTTGTAAACAAATATTTCAGTAATTACAAAAAGTATACCCTTCTATTCAAACGTGGACATTATCGATTATTTATTTCTATCATTACGCTAATTAGTAAAATCTATAACCTCACTCAGTGTTAATACTATGTAACATTGGCAATTTTAACAACCTAGACTTTTATATTTAACTATTATTTAACGGCACCACTTCATTCAACTATCAAATAAGCTAATGATGCATCCATGTTGAAAAACTATGCTTGAGTGCACACACTAAAAGTGCGCAACATAACGAACACTAAATAGTGCTATTTTAAGCTAATTCTATTGTCTTTTGTTTAATTAGTGCTATTCACCCATGAATAGCAAGAAATTTTGCACACTTTTACCGCCTCTAATTCATCTTGATTATTTAAGTTTGTGCTTATGTACACATTAAGCCAATCTATGTAACCTAGTCTATATCAGAGATACTAATTAAGAGATCACTTGAAGAGAGAATGAAGGAACACAGCAGGGATGTCGGACTTGCTAGAACTGAAACATCAGCGGTAGCAGAACACGCCACTAAGACCAGCCATTGTCCCAACTGGCAAAAGATCGAATGCGTCGACCAAGACCAACATTGGTATTCACGTCCCGTCAAAGAGCCCATACAGATCAGACTCTACCCCACCAACTTTAATAGAGATAGCGGCATTCAGAGGCATACATTTGAACCATCAAAATGCACTCTCATGGGAATAGACAAGTATAAAGTGTTGTGTCATCCCTTTCTACACATTTTGCCTGATGATGACTAGCTGAATGCAGTCAAAACGTTTTTTACAACATGAATAACATCATGAGCCAAATGATAAGTAACTTTTTATTTTATCTATGTATATGTTTAATTATCATAAATGACCTATTGATATTAAATATCAATATGGAATACTAAATGGATAATGAGGGTGGTTTAAATCTCTTGGAACTCTTTTTCCTTCCACCTGAAAATTAATACATAAATTGACATTCAGTATATGTAATCATTATTTACAATGCATACCACAGAATAACTTTATTTTTGTATGGTTACATTATATGATAGTGATCAGAATACTAACTCATGCTCTGATTGGCTGAAAGCTGTGTGTTTTAAGAAAGTAACACAGCTACTAAGATGATGTCACATTTGTGAAAGCCTATTTTTCTTATTTTGTGAGATATGAATGACTGAAAATTAAATCAACTATATTGACGATTTAGGACCCCCTTGGCCCCGGTGGGAGAGGGGAGGAGGATAAACGAGTGGGGATGCTCATCAGAATTTTTCAAAAATACCCCTAAAAGATACTTGACGTTTTTCACAAGGGCGTGACTTCACAAAATTTTCATCTCTAACTAGCTAAAAGATACCAAAAAAAGAGGATTTGGCATATCTTATATTTTCAACCCTAAAAGAGACCAAATAGCTGATTTTTACCACAAAAAAGATACGATGAGCATCCCCGATCGTCTACCCCTGGATTTTCCCGTCTGGGCCCTTGGCCAACATGCATCTATAATACTAACCTCTACACATGGAATAAATGACCTCCATTGACGATTAAATGATTCGATTGTTTTCATCTCCTGTTCAGTCATTTCAAAGTCAAAAACCTATTAGAATAATAATTCAAATATAAAGCATGATCTGACAGTTATGGGAAAGATGCACAAGAATTTTGGGGTGCATTACTGGTTGATTACCATTCTTAAGAGATGGTTTGAACACCACGGTGTTAACATCAAAATATCCAGGAACACTGCCAAGACAGCTTTTCTACATCCCCTACAGCCCTTCCCTAGATGTGCCCCTGTACATACAGCTATTTGACATACACCTTTAACGTAAGATGTCCAGGAACACACAGACAACTTTTCCACATCCCCTACAGCCCTTCCCTAGATGGGACCCTGTATATACAGCTATTTGATGATCATGCACATGTTGACATCATGGACACCTGTTTCTAAAATCCTTGTGAGAGAGAATATGCAAGATGCCAGTTGTCGAATGGCCATATTTGCTGTCTAAACCAAAAGTAAGACACCGCAATCCAGTAATCAAATTACTTCAAAACAAGACAGTTACAAATTAAGTGTTTTAACAATTGAATGTTGTACATTGTGCAATTTATCACAACTTTTTAGCAGTAATTTGCAGCCAATGACGATGCTTTTTGAAAAAAAAGTGCATACAAAAAATTATTAAATAAATATCAAATCTTACATCAAAATTTTCTTTGATTCTTGAGGGCGTGACACTTTTAGGTAAAACAGGTATTCCTCTCTGCACTTGGAACCTAATACATAACTGTGCTGTCGACTTGTTGTATTTCTTAGCTATAGCAGTAAGTTTAAAATCATCTAGTAGACTTGGATCATCAGGTTTAGCCCAGGGACGGTCAGGGGAACCAAGTGGGCTGAATGCAGACACTAAAAACAGATATATTAAACAAAAATAACACTTTAAAAACACTAAATTATATTGATAATATTTAGAAACATGCAACCACCTCGCCACCCCTACACACATTCACACAGCTTCATGGCCTTTTCCTATCAAATTAGTAATTCTTTAAAGCCATCACTACACAACAATTTTTGTGAAATGCTGATAATCAGGACTGTAATATCAGTCAAGAGAGGAACATTTGCATAGAATTGAGAAGTAATGATTATAATATTATTGACAGCTTACAAATAATGCCATGTTTCTTGCAATGCTCTAGTAAAGGTTGCTGTGTCAGATATGGATGACATTCCACTTGGTTGACTGCTGGTTGGATTCTTGCAACAGCACAAATGTCATCAACTTGTTTACTGTTGAAATTTGAAATTCCTGAGAATTAACAAAAAATATTACTGACAATTAAAACAATTTTGTTAATATTGCTATAAATGCTAAATATGTAAAAATGAAAGTGGCGAGTTATATTTTTCCCTTGAACTATATTTCATTACAACCGAATGCACACTTATAATCACTACTTTACTATGTTCATTTTATGCGTACAAATTTCTGGTGTTCATGAATCTTATCTATAGACAAAAAAATATCGCTCTGGGATGCTCATGGTTGCTGTACACTTCACAATTCAGTTGTGTTTCCAGCATGGTTGTCCTTGTGGAGTAGTGGTTACCATGTCGGACTAGATTACTGAAGATGACTGGGTTCGAGTCCTGCCAGGGGCGTATGATATTTTTCTCTTCAACTTTCATTCTAAAAATAAGACAGTGGATCTGAGGACCCTAATGTGGATCTTTTACACAGGATTGTGGAATTATGGAATCTGGGAGTATTGGTTATTTCTGGCCCAGGGATCAGGGTTTTAGCTTCAAGATTGGGATCAAAGCCACAAGGAGTGATCAGGATCCCAATAAAATATTTACAAATCAGGTAATAATATTATAATAATATTTAATACTTGTAAAGCGCAAATTACATGTGAATATGATCAAATGCGCTAGAGACAGACACTGAGGGTGGTCACTGCCAGAGATTTGTTTACGTCCTCAGTGGTTCTTTTACGTCCACCTTATATCATAGTCAGAGTGAATGCAGACGGGACCTCCGGCTTTACGTCCTTATCCGAGAAGACGAGGCACTGAGAGAGTAAAGTATCTTGCCTAAGGACACAACGTGATCGCCCGGTCTGGGAATCGAACCCGGGCCACTGGACCCGAAGTCCATTGCCCTAACCGCTAGGCCACCACGTCTCTCTAGGTATCAGATGTTTTCACCAGATCAAACATAGGATCAATTAATTAAATAAAATTTGGCAGCAATTAAAATTCAATTATAATCAATATATAAGAACAAATTATGGCAAACTGCTCTCTAATCAAAATGCACAGGCAGCAGGCAATAATGTAGCCAGCCCCTGTGGCCCTATGCTGATTAAAATAACACAAATTGTATAGCCATTTTAAAATTTGAAAAAAATTAATTTAGGATATTCATCAGATAATGATAACAACATGGAGTTTGTTGAACCGCTTGGACACACATGATGCTACTCAAGCCACAAATAAACAATATGCCCTTCAATTGTATTTGACCTTCTGTGCTTACCAATAGATTTAACTAGGCCTTTATCCACAAGTGCCTCCATTGCTTTCCATGTTTCACATGGATCATAATAAGCATGGATCACATTCCCTTCTGAATCTTTAGGGAATTTGTCATCTCCTCGTTGAAAGGATACTGGTGAATGGATCAAATATAAATCAAGATAATCTAACTGTAAATCTTTTAAAGATTGTTGACAAGCACCATATACATCATCAGGGTGGTGCTTGGTATTCCAGAGTTTTGATGTGATGAAAAGATCTTTTCTGTCAACTGTCTATAATAGAAAAATATGCAGGTGTCAGTTGGTCAATGACTGGGATTCAAATGCAGGGGCCAATCCAGGATTTTCAAAAAGGGAAGTTACTTGTTCAGGAATTTTCTATAATGATATTTGTTTTCAATGAACAAAAAAAAACTAACAAAACATGTTTGGATGTTATACAAAATGTATAATTTAGTCAGTTTCTTTGATTAGCTTGAGATGTCAATAACTTCATGACAAGGAAAAAAGTGACTAAGGATAAAACTGTTTAGAAGGTGTGTGTGTGGGGGGGGGAGGGGGGGGAGGGAGAGGGGGAGGGGGGAGTCACCTGATTCCTCTCCATTGTATCCACCCCTGAAATGTCTTGATAAGGAAAGGGGGGACAGGGGTAGCTTTCCTTGGCACAATGAAGTGAATATAATTAATCATTTTCTAAGTACAAAGTGAAAAGTTTTGAAAAAATACCTTCAAATTATTACGAATTATTGTTTGCATTAAATAAAAAAAATATACAAAGTACAAATAGTCCACTATATAGTTGCAAAGTAAATTATTCTAACATTGAACTTTTCCCTCCTATACTTGCAAAGCTGTGACAACAATATTTTTAAAAAGTAACCATAGTTACTTACTGTTCCAATTTTTTCTTTGAGAGCCTCGCCAACTTCACTTTCATTGCCATACATATATGCACAGTCAATATGTCTATAGCCTGTATCTATGGCAACCATGACAGCATTCTTAACCTGACCAAGGTCACCTTTCCAAGTCCCTAAGCCAATTAACGGCATTTCATATCCAGAGTTGAGTTTTGCTGTCATAATGGTATCAACTTTCTGTAATCAACATATCATTAATATTATCATTATCATCCTTTTCAATATTATTATAATTTTCATCATCTTTTCATCACGTCATTGTCACCATCATCAGCACTTTATATTTCTTGTTTGACAAACATGAAAAACTATATATGAGTTCTACCCTCGAGGTTGATAACAATCAATATAAAATTGATTCGTCACGGTATATAAACATAGTAACGTGCACATATATACTTTCAAGACAAAACAAAACTCTCAATCCTTTACGATTTCAAATTAACAATCCATCATGCTTACGAAGTTGTAAAGCACTGTTACATTTTTTGTCACAGTATTGGGAGCAATAATCCATCAAAATGAGCTTATGATCAGCAACAAAACCATATAAGCTTAGTTATTATGACTTATTGTACTACACACTCGAAAAGCAGAAATCTTAGATTGAGCAAAAGTTTCTTATTTCTATGTCCTGAGGCAAGATAGAAGATCTTAAATTGAGCAAAAACACATTTTTTTTACTTAATTTAAGGTCTGCTGTCTTAATGTCTCAGGACCCAGAAATATAAAGAAACGTTTGCTCAATTTGAGATATCAGCTTTCAGAGTGACACAAAACAAAATTTCTTTATCAGAGTAAGACTCAGCAGTTCCTTTGAATAGTATATAACTCAATGTTCTGCCCAGCCTAAAAAGGTGAAATGATTTGCACTAACCTAAGTAAGCTTAAAACAGAAATGTTCACTGCAAACTTGTTCAAAAACTTGATGCTTCAAATGGAAAACGCGCCTGCATTCAACGACCTGCATATCAGCAGTACTTCTTTTAAAAAGTGGGCGTGATGGGGGCTAGGCGAGGGCTGAGTAAAACTAGGTAAACACAGGAGGCCCCTTTTTCATTAGGAATGATATTTTGAGAATACTTCAACTTTAAAAGATACCAAAATCATGAGTTTCAGTGCTTCAACCCCTTAAAGATAACATAAAAATCTCATATTCTAACCCTAAAAGAGACAAAATTGCTGATTTTTACCTATAAGAAGGTACCACGAGCATCCCCCATCGTTCACTACCTCCGAAGTCTAATCCCACGGGCTGTAAAAGTGTGCAAAAACGTTACCACAAATAAATTGTGAGCCTGGCTGATCATTCGTAAGATGTTTCATCTAGAAAACGGTCACATCTAAACATGTCGCCTCGTTAGCGCAGTAGGCAGCGCGTCAGTCTCATAATCTGAAGGTCGTGAGTTCGATCCTCACACGGGGCATTACCTTTTCATATTTTTGAGATCACTATACAATATTAGTGTCATCAATTGTCCTATTCACGATGACGTCATGCTTTGTTTACAAGCGAAAAAGAACAGACCTAATTCGGGCTAAACAGTTTTCCATTAGCACATTTTGCTTTGCACTTGAACGTATATTTTGTTCTTTTATCATAATTAGATTTGTAGGCCTATTTTTGAATTAAACAGGCTGTATCCCATCTAGCAACCATGATTCTTAGCGTTGAAACAATAGATTTGTTTTGACGTGACGTCATAATGAAATAGGGCAAATAATAACGCGCAATGTTTATTATTTTGGCTACTATTTACACGGTCCTTCAGTCTAGTCGCTGCTCAAGTTTATTTAGGTGTGTGCACCTATTTCAAAAACATTGTCGCGGAGAGAATGCCGATAGTGGTGCTGGGGCTATTGTAAAATCTAAAATGAATCATGGATTCTTTATTGTACATTTAGATTATAAGCAGATTTAAAAAGTCCGTCGATGACTGGTTTGTGTATACATTGACATGGGAGGGATGGGACCCCTTTAACAGTATGTGGGGACGTCTGCAGCGGATTTTTCGGTAAAATATTGAACCACTAAATGTTGAATAGAAAATGATGATATAAAGATGTTCTAAAAGCCGGATTCTGAAATGACTATCTCAATTTTTAAAATTTCGTTTACTTCCAAAACTGAGTACCCCATAACTCTTTGGTAGCATATTGCTCTATATTTGAATTGGATTTTTTTTCGTCATTACAAAAATGTAAATATACCAAATGTTTTATTTTCTTTGTATAAAATTCTGATGTAAAAAAGCGCAATGTTTGAGTACTGGTGCTGGACGACGAGCCTTGGGAGCCCTGGGCGGTAGGTACTTCACATATGATAACTATAATGTCCTGAACATGTCCTTGCCTATGTATGTGTTTGCTATGATCATCTATGATCATTAGCTGTCCTTGGTTATGATTATATGTCCTAAGCTATGATTACATATCCTTAGCAATGATTAGATGTCCTTCGCTGTGATTAGATGTGAGTAGCTGTCCTTAGCTGTGAGTAGCTGTCCTGAGCTGTGAGTAGCTGTCCTTAGTTGTGAGTAGCAGTGATTAGCTGTCCTTCACTGTGATTAGATGTGAGTAGCTGTCCTTAGCTGTGAGTAGATGTCCTTAGCCGTGAGTAGCTGTCCTGAGATGTGAGTAGCTGTCCTTAGTTGTGAGTAGCAGTGATTAACTGTCCTTAGCTGTGATTAGGTGTCCGTAGCTGTCCTTATCTATGATTAGCTGTCCTTAGCTGTGAGTAGATGTCCTTAGTTGTGAGTAGCAGTGATTAACTGTCCTTAGCTGTGATTAGGTGTCCGTAGCTGTCCTTATCTATGATTAGCTGTCCTTAGCTGTGAGTAGATGTCCTTAGTTGTGAGTAGCAGTGATTAGCTGTCCTTCGCTGCGACTAGATGTGAGTAGCTGTCCTTAGCTGTGAGTAGCTGTCCTTTTATGTGAGTAGCTGTCCTTAGCAGTGAGTAGCTGTCCTTAGCAGTGAGTAGCTGTCCTTAGCAGTGAGTAGCTGTCCTTAGCAGTGAGTAGCTGTCCTTAGCAGTGAGTAGCTGTCCTTAGCAGTGAGTAGCTGTCCTTAGCAGTGAGTAGCTGTCCTTAGCAGTGAGTAGCTGTCCTTAGCTATGATTAGCTGTCCTGAGCTATCAGTAGCTGTCCTTAGTTGTGAGTAGATGTCCTTAGCCGTGAGTAGCTGTCCTGAGCTGTGAGTAGCTGTCCTTATCTGTGAGTAGCTGTCCTTAGCAGTGAGTAGCGGTCCTTAGCAGTAAGTAGCTGTCCTTACCTGTGAGTAGCTGTCCTTTTATGTGAGTAGCTGTCCTTAGCTGTGAGTAGCTGTCCTTAGCTGTGAGTAGCTGTCTTTATTTGTGAGTAGCTGTCCTTAGCTGTGAGTAGCTGTCCTTACCTGTGAGTAGCTGTCTTTATATGTGAGTAGCTGTCCTTATATGTGATTAGCTGTCCTTAGCTGTGAGTAGCTGTCCTTACCTGTGAGTAGCTGTCCTTATATGTGAGTAGCTGTCCTTAGCTGTGAGTAGCTGTCCTTACCTGTGAGTAGCTGTCCTTATATGTGAGTAGCTGTCCTTAGCTGTGAGTAGCTGTCCTTAGTTGTGAGTAGCAGTGATTAGCTGTCCTTAGCTGTGATAAGTTGTCTGTAGCTGTCCTTAGCTATGATTAGCCGTCCTGAGCTGTGAGTAGCTGTCATTAGTTGTGAGTAGTTGAACTTATCTGTGAGTAGCTGTCCTTGGCAGTGAGTAGCTGTCCTTAGCTGTGAGTAGCTGTCATTAGTTGTGAGTAGCAGTGATTAGCTGTCATTTGCTGTGATTAGATGTGAGTAGATGTCCTTAGCTGTGAGTAGCTGTCATTAGTTGTGAGTAGCAGTGATTAGCTGTCATTTGCTGTGATTAGATGTGAGTAGATGTCCTTAGCTGTGAGTAGATGTCCTTAGCCGTGAGTAGCTGTCCTGAGCTGTGAGTAGCTGTCCTTAGTTGTGAGTAGCAGTGATTAACTGTCCTTAGCTGTGATTAGTTGTCCGTAGCTGTCCTTATCTATGATTAGCTGTCCTTAGCTGTGAGTAGCTGTCCTTAGTTGTGAGAAGCAGTGATTAGCTGTCCTTCGCTGTGATTAGATGTAAGTAGCTGTCCTTATCTATGATTAGCTGTCCTTAGCTGTGAGTAGCTGTCCTTAGTTGTGAGAAGCAGTGATTAGCTGTCCTTCGCTGTGATTAGATGTAAGTAGCTGTCGTTAGCTGTAAGTAGATGTCCTTAGCTGTGAGTAGCTGTCCTGAGCTGTGAATAGCTGTCCTTATCTGTGAGTAGCTGTCCTTAGCAGTGAGTAGCTGTCCTTAGCAGTGAGTAGATGTCCTTAGCAGTGAGTAGCTGTCATGAGTTGTGAGTAGCAGTGATTAGCTGTCCTTCACTGTGATTAACTGTGAGTAGCTGTCCTTATCTGTGAGTAGCTGTCCTTAGCAGTGAGTAGCTATCCTTATCTGTGAGTAGCTGTCCTTAGCTGTGATTAGTTGTCCGTAGATGTGAGTAGCTGTCCTTATCTGTGAGTAGCTGTCCTTAGCAGTAAATAGCTGTTCTTAGCTATGAGTAGGTGTCCTTAGCTGTGATTAGTTGTCCGTAGCTGTGCATAGCTGTCCTTAGCTATGGTTACCTGTCCTTTAATTTAAGCTATGATAATGTGTCCTCAGTTGTGATTAGCTGTCCTCAGCTATGAGTAGCTGTCCTGAGCAGTGAGTAGCTGTTCTTAGCTGTGACCAGCTGTCCTTATCTGTGAATAGCTGTCCTAATCAGTGAATACCTTTCCTTATGTATGAGTAGGTGTCCTTAGTTGTGAGTAGCTGTCCTTAGCTATGACTACCTGTCCTTAGCTATGATAATGTGTCAGTTGTGATTAGCTGTCCTCAGCTATGATTACATGTCCTTAGCAGTGATTAGTTGTCATTAGCTGTGAGTAGCTGTCCTTAGCTGTGAGTAGCTGTCCTTACCTGTGATTTAACTTGTCCGTAGCTGTGCGTAGCTGTCCTTAGCTATGATTACCCGTCCTTGGCTATGATTATGTGTCCTTAGTTTTGATTAGCTCTCCTCAACTATGATTAAATGTCCTTAGCAGCTATTAGCTGTCCTTTGCTGTGATTAAATGTGATTAGCTGTGAGTAGCTGTCCTTAGCTATGGGTAGCTGTCCTTAGCTGTGAGTAGCTGTCCTTAGCTGTGAGTAGCTGTCCTTAGCTGTGAGTAGCTGTCCTTATCCGTGAGTAGCTGTCCTTAGCTATGAGTAACTGTCCTTATCTGTAAGCAACTATCCTTAGCTGTGAGTAGCTGTCCTTAGCTGTGAGTAGCTGTCCTTATCTGCGAGTAGCTGTCCTTATCTCTGAGTAGCTGTCCTCAGCAGCAAATAGCTGCCCTTAGCTATGAGTAGCTATCCTTAGCTGTGAGTAGCTGTCCTTAGCTATGACTACCTGTCCTTAGCTATGATAATGTGTCCTTAGTTGTGATTAGCTGTCCTCCAATACGATTACATGGCCTTAGCAGTGAATAGCTGTCCTTAGCTGTCCTTAGTGTTAATGACTGAGAAAACCAGTAGGGTCAAAAAATCGGTGCCAGCCAATGGAATTGAATTTGATAGGAATCAGATCAAAATAAGAATTATGAATGTTAGGGTTCCATTGAAGGACGTTTCGTTCATGAAAAGACCACCCTCCTCAGTTTTCGATAAAAAACTGACGACCAAAAACAAATGGTACGTTATCTTTGAGGGGTTACAACTGAAAATTCATTGATTAAACTAATTTTTCCATTTAAAAATTGTGAACTTATTAACTCCAACAATCTCAAACGCTCCAGTTTTGTATTCATTGATAGACATGCAACAACAGCTAAGGACAACTAGAGACAACTATATATGATCACAGCTAAGGCCAGCTACTCACAGATAAGGACGATTAATCACAGGTAAGGACATGAAATCATACCTGAGGAAAGCTAATCACAAATAAGGACACATAATCATAGCTAAGGACAGCTATTCACAGCTAAGGACAGCTACTCACAGATAAGGACAGCTACTCACAGCTAAGGACAGCTACTCACTGCTAAGGACAGGTACTTACAGATAAGGACATCTACTGTCAGCTAAGGACAGCTACTCACAGCTAAGTACAGCTACTAACAGCTAAGGACAGCTACCCATAGCTAAAGACAGCTACTCACAGATAAGGACATCTACTCACAGCTAAGGAGAGCTACTCAAAGATAAGGACAGGTACTCATAGGTAATGACAGCCACTCATAGCTAAGCACAGCTATTTACTGCTCACGACAGATATTCACAGATAAGGACAGCTGATCACTGAGCTAAGGACAGCTACTCACTGCTAAGTACATCTACTCACTGCTAAGGACAGCTACTCACAGCTAAGGACAGCTACTCACATAAAAGGACAGCTACTCACAGCTAAGGACAGCTACTCACATATAAGGACAGCTACTCAAAGATAAGGACTGCTAATCACAGCTCAGGACAACTTATCACAGCTAAGGACAGCTAATCACTGCTACTCACAACTAAGGACAGCTACTCACAGCTAAGGACAGCTACTCATAGCTAAGGACAGCTACTCACAGCTAAGGACAGCTACTCACAGCTAAGTACAGCTACTCACATATAAGGACAGCTACTCACAGGTAAGGACAGCTAATCACAGCTACGGACAGCTACTCACATATAAGGACAGCTACTCACAGCTAAGGACAACTACTCACATATAAGGACAGCTGCTCACAGATAAGGACATCCACTCACATATAAGGACAGCTACTCACACCTAAGGATTGCTGCTTACAGATAAGGACAGCTATTCACAGATAAGGACAGCTACTCACAGCTAAGGACAGCTACTCACAGATAAGGACAGCTACTCACATATAAGGACAGCTACTCACAGGTAAGGACAGCTACTCACAGCTAAGGACAGCTACTCACATATAAAGACAGCTACTCACAGGTAAGGACAGCTACTCACAGCTAAGGACAGCTACTCACATAAAAGGACAGCTACTCACAGGTAAGGACAGCTACTCACTGCTAAGGACAGCTACTCACTGCTAAGGACAGCTACTCACAGATAAGGACAGCTACTCACAGCTCAGGACAGCTACTCACGGCTAAGGACATTTACTCACAGCTAAGGACAGCTACTGACAGCTCACGACAGATAAACATAGCTAAGGACAGCTACGCACATCTACGGACAACTAATCACAGCTAAGGACAGCTACTCACTGCTGACGACAGCTACTCACAGATAAGGACAGCTACTCATTGCTCAGGACAGCTACTCACGTCTAAGGACATCTACTCACAACTAAGGACAGCTAATCACATCTAATCACAGCGAAGGACAGCTATTTACTGCTACTCACAACTAAGGACAGCTACGCACAGCTACGGACAACTAATCACAGCTAAGGACAGCTACTCACTGCTAAGGACAGCTACTCATAGCTAAGGACAGCTACTCACATAAAAGGACAGCTACTCAAAGCTAAGGAGAGCTACTCACATAAAAGGACAGCTACTCATAGCTAAGGACAGCTACTCACGGCTAAGGACATCTACTCACAGCTAAGGACAGCTACTCACATCTAATCACAGCGAAGGACAGCTAATCACAGCTACTCACTGCTAAGGACAGCTACTCACAGATAAGGACAGCTACTCATCACTCAGGACAGCTACTCACGGCCAAGGACATCTACTCATAGCTAAGGACAGCTAATCACAGCTAAGGACAGCTACTCACAGCTAAGGACAGCTACTCACATATAAGGACAGCTACTCACAGGTAAGGACAGCTACTCACAGCTAAGGACAGCTACTCACATATAAGGACAGCTACTCACAGCTAAGGACAGCTACTCACATATAAGGACAGCTACTCACATAAAAGGACAGCTACTCACAGGTAAGGACAGCTACTCACTGCTAAGGACAGCTACTCACTGCTAAGGACAGCTACTCAAAGATAAGGACAGCTACTCACAGCTCAGGACAGCTACTCACGGTTAAGGACATCTACTCACAGCTAAGGACACCTAATCACATCTAATCACAGCGAAGGACAGCTAGTCACTGCTACTCACAACTAAGGACAGCTACTGACAGCTCACGACAGCTAATCATAGCTAAGGACAGCTACGCACAGCTACGGACAACTAATCATAGCTAAGGACAGCTACTCACTGCTAAGGACAGCTACTCACAGATAAGGAAAGCTATTCACTGCTAAGGACAGCTACTCACATAAAAGGACAGCTACTCACTGCTAAGGAGAGCTACTCACTGCTAAGGACAGCTACTCACTGCTAAGGACAGCTACTCACAACTAAGGACAGCTACTCACAGCTAAGGACAGCTAATCATAGGTAATGACAGCTACGGACAACTAATCACAGCTAAGGACAGTTAATCACTGCTACTCACAACTAAGGACAGCTACTCAGATCTCAGGACAGCTACTCACGGCTAAGGACATCTACTCACAACTAAGGACAGCTGCACACAGCTCAGGACAGCTACTCACAGCTAAGGACAGCTACTCACATCTAATCACAGCGAAGGACATCTAATCATTGCTAAGGATATGTAATCATAGCTTAGGACATATAATCATAACCAAGGACAGCTAATGATCATAGATGATCATAGCAAACACATACATAGGCAAGGACATGTTCAGGACATTATAGTTATCATATGTGAAGTACCTACCCCCTGGGCGTCGGAGACTTTCACTTCTATCCCAGCATGCAGTGCAAGCGCACCTCAAAATCAAAATGGCGATTAATTTGCAGTGCTTTCAGTTAGTGCAGTTTGAACATTTTACGCTTTTATATGGAACCTTAGCTTTTCTCAGTGAGTTCTAGATATAGTGATTTCTCACCTGCTGGCAGCCTTAAACATTATGCAAGATTCTACGGATTTATAAATTCTCCGTTTTGTGGGAAGTTTGAGGTCTGCATCGATCGCCATTTCTGCATTTATAAGCTTACGGCTGTACAATGCAAGCTTTGGATGAGGCAGTTAATGAAGGTAGACTCAAGGTAACTAAACTTTCTCAAAACCAATGACAAAGTTATACAGTCACACGAACCCTGCATATATTTATTACGTCACATCATGGATAATATCCTTGGTCACATATATGTACGTTATATACGAACAACTCTTCAGTCAATATAGGTGAGGCCCAGTTAGGGGTTTTGGGGATCCGGTTTATTGGATGAAAAACTTAGAGGGATACGGGATACTTACACTCAAATTTAGGGGTATAAGGGATCTTGACAAACAATTATGTAGATAAGGTATACGACACAGATTGTACTCCGGCCGTCTGAACAAAGCTGGCCAATCAAAAATAGCAAAACCAGACGTAGAAATAACTTAAGAATTAATAAATAAATGAATTTATGGTGATTCAACTGTTACAGTGGTCTCTGAATACCAACAAGAAGCTAGATATTGCTATCTTTACAGCATATTAGACTCTTCCTCAGCCTCTCGCTCTGTCGCTACGCTCTCCATATAGAGACTGTTAAACCAGAATAGTAGTGAGTCTTTGATTGGCCATTAGAATCTGATTCGTAGCTGAATTCCCATTGGTCGCATGCAAATCACAAAATTTATAAACAATGACAACGTTGAGCAGTGGAATTCAACGATCATCGCTGGCAGTATAATAAGACAGGGAGGGGGGATGTACAAGCTCACATAATTACAGTATAGCTTATTCTGAGAAATAAGACGGGGAGGAGGGATGTACAAGCTCACATAATTACAGTATAGCTTATTCTGAGAAATAAGACGGGGAGTAGGGATGTACAAGCTCACATAATTACAGTATAGCTTATTCTGAGAAATAAGACGGGGAGTAGGGATGTACAAGCTCACATAATTACAGTATAGCTTATTCTGAGAAATAAGACAGGGAGGGGGGATGCACAAGCTCACATAATTACAGTATAGCTTATTTCACATCTTCTAATTTAATGAAATTAGCTAAGTATTAGGGATTATTTATATTAACAACACATGGTAAAAGTTGTTTGTAACTTTATTGATTTTGAAAAAGAAACATTTGTTATTTAAGAGCTGATTTACAATCACTTCACAACCTAATTTTGTTCTTCATGATGTAAAGCAATGAGATGGTGCTCAATAACATGACAAAGATTGTCTGAATAATTTGAAAAGTGGACTTTTTGTAATAAATTATTGATAGAATTGATGCAAATTGTTACTGTGATTTACTTTATCATTAGTATTTTATATCTCTAATAAGTAATTTGATTTTTTTAGCAGCAATTTGCTATCGCAAATATTTTATTTCTTTGAACAAACTGAATTTAATGTTGTATTTAGATTTATAGGTGCCAGCTCATAGCTTCCAGTCCATGTAATTTTTGTATACTATTGTCTGTCTTGATAATTATCAAATTCAAGAGAAATTCTGAAGTATACCCGTCCGATAATTTTTGCTATTATAATATACTAATATTATCTGAAGGCCAAATTGTTGACAGTTGTTTTCCATTAACTTTCTCAACGAATCAGACAAGTCACCTAAAACAAAATTTATCTACCTCATGTCCATTGTTAATGTAAATGTTATGATGATAACAATATTGTTCTTATTTTGGTTTCACAGTTCACTGGTTGTCATTAACCAAGTATGGAAATTCCTAGTGATCAAGGGAGCAGCTATCAGAAGGTATACCAAAGCCTGTACTAATTATAGTTGCTGTAATAGAATTGGTTAATTATTATTCATAATGCATGATAACTAGGATACTAATTGTGTGATTTAATTACTAATTGAAAGCTGGCACCTACACTAACATTCAAAATAAGTTGGGACATTTGTTGTTTTGACCCAAAATTGTGTGTTTATGTTTTTCAGGCCCCTCCCCTGTCACAATGGTCATGTGATCAGTGATCATTTTGGTATGAAATAAAATCCCACTCAACATTGTTTATGGGAGGGACTGAAATACTGTAGAGAGGAAAAGAAAACGAATGTCAGAGAACGAAATGGTGTCCATGCAAACATTTTGGCAATGTCCCAATAATTTATTTTGAAAGTTAGAGTCTGGAAGATACTACAGCTATATTGAAATAATGTACTATACACCAAACTGAGATATTAACACAAGGTGTATAGCAGTTTGAACAAGATTTGTAAGCACAAAAAAAATTATCTACAAAAAACACACTAGTATGTATGCATGAATATAATCTATGTTTGGCTCATAAGCATCAATGGTGGGTTGTGTATACTAGAATAAGAAAATCTTGACTGTTAAGTACAAAAAATACCCAGATTAAGTACCAGTAATGTTACAGCTATGAGTTGAATACTGCAAAAAGATCAATTTTATCAGTATATTGTTTATTATTGTTATGTTGTTTGTAATGAAAACACTAAATAAATATAATATAAGTCAATATTAATTATATTCTTGGGATACATTGAGAAGCGTGCTCCATAATTAAGTGAACAAAGCACGCAGATGACATCATTTTTTGTAACGCACCCTCTAATTATATTGACCAGAACTAGGAAATTTTTTATCGCCTTAAATGAAAAAAGCATGCTTTTTAGCAAATCTTGAATGAAAATTACTTTTCTGTAAGTAGAAAAAATACTATATTAAATGTAAATGTTTTGGCGTTTGAGTTTAGTTTCTCAAAAGAAACTTGTATGCGGAAAAAAAGCACAAACGATCAAGTTTTTAGACAAAACCTGGATGAAAATGTACATATTATATCTAATGTAAACCTTGTTGTCAATGTTATTATTTTTGTTAAGTTGACTGTGTGGCCTGTATTGACTTTTTTTCGGTTCAAGATTGTTGTGATTCCCAGTAAGATCTTTTGATTTACCATAGGTTTTCTTTGTCATTCAGCTTCTAGCAATTTACTGGAAAATTAAAAGCAAGTATATAATAAATCAAATAGAGAAGGCTTGAGCGTGCTTTGTTCAGCAATAGAACACTCTAAAAAGTGAAGAGAGTACTCACAAGATAGCTTTTGCTTTCAGCTTGTTCTTCTCCCATCACTTCTTTCACGCGCTCATCACTTTCCATTGAGTTCTATTACTGAACAAAGCACGCTCAAGCCTCTTCTATTTGATAAATATACTGCCTGTAGCTATGAAATTGATGCAAGTCAAATATACAATATTAGCATTTTTTTATATATATGATAGTTAATGTTCTTTTCCTGAATGAAAATGTCTCTTTACTCCAACAAAGGACAAAAATCCGAAATGTCAGTAGTTTCTCTCTTATTTTTACAGTGTGCAATTTGCAATTTTACAATAACTGAAAATTTATCTGTAGTAAAATGTCCTTCATGCAATGTAGCTTAACGTTTTTATGCATCTTTATGTGCGAGTATTCAAAACCATGAAGTTACCTAACTTGTGAGTTTTTTGTTGTTTTCGGTAGTTTAAATTTGTTCGGGAGCTATTTCAAGTAATTAATTACTGATTACCGGTATGTGAAAATATAAATTTCTCTTCTATCCCTGCACACTATTTTCAATGATCACTTGGTGTGTGTATTTATACTAAATATGTTTAATCTCTGGCCGAACTCTAACCTCATTCTGAGAAAATATCAAGTTGATAAGAGACACTTCAATGACTTACAGATGAGGAATAATCTTAATCAAGCACTTAACATTTGGCTTTCATCAACATCATCATCAGGTTGGATCTCCCTGGGAAGACAGTCAGGTAACAGTTCTCTAAGACAACCCATACAGTATGACAGCCCAGATAATTTCATTTCGCTAATTCCAGTCCAGCGTCATGTTGAAGTTGATCCATGAATGATGACATCATCAGGAACTGTCCTGGGACCTCCACTTGGTAACTTTGTGTAATCAATTTATTTAAGCCCAGTTATACCGCTAGGTTCGGTCGCACCTTTAATGGACTTAGTTTGAAACAGGAGACGCCACGAGAAGGCGCCATTAAAGGTACATTTGTGTAGGAGTGGCTAATTGTAAAGACCTATTGTTTGTCAAAGCAAAACAATGATCCCACAGCATCACTACACCTGGAAAGGAGAGGCTGTATATTGCGCTTCACTTTCCTTAGACAAGTCCCTAGACCCCTAGTGTTGGAGGGCCTAGTGCTTGTCAGTCTCCCGCCTGAAAAGACAATAGTAACAACAATGCGTGACAATTATTCCTACCAGTACATGCCAGACTCGGGCTTGAACCTCTTATCTGGAATATACCCTTAGAACATCACCACTGGACTTTGCTTCTAGAACCAGGCAACCATGGTATCCAAGGTCTCCATCTATTCTAGGAACAACGTTGATTTCCTTGCTGTGTAATTGTCTCAAGCATCTAACCAAGAGGATTATAGACTTTGCTACCAGAACCATGCAACCAGGCTTTTCTAGGTCTCCACAGTATGCATCTTTTCCAGGAACAAAGTTGGATTCCATTCTGTAAACTTGGTAGATAGTTAACTTTTGTTTCACTCTATGTAAAAAACTCAGAAATAGTTAAGCTTCATAATTTAATGCTGATAATTATATTTTAATTATCAGCAGTCTATCTGCCAAAAAAGCAACAGATGCAAAACAGGAATAAATTATTGAAATTGTGTTGCTTGCAAATCTCAGCTGTGTTCTTTTCATTTGTGATGATTACATAACTCGATTCTATTTATTTCTGTTTAACTAACAATCAATAACGTAGGATGAAAAAGGAATATATAAAAAACATTCTCTTTTTTTGATCAAATGCAATGTTAAAGTTACAAGAGCTAACAAGTTTTCGAATAATAATGTACAAACTCACACATGCCGAAAAGATGGTCAACTGAATGAATTTTCAAAATGATATTTTTGGAGAGAGTTAATCGTGAAAAACCAAAATATATTAAAACATTTGTGCTCCATTGTATCCTTACATTAACAACGTCAATATTAATTGATCGACACCTTCATATTCCAGCCATTTGATCCCTTAAATAACCCTTCCTCACACTTGTTAATATTATTATTCCAATCCCAATTTTTCATTGACTAATAACTTAATATTAGAGCTACATTGAAATAAATTACAGTGTATTTTGATTAGTTATAGAATGAAAAATATATGTATCCAAAATTCAGCTATTTTACAGTTGTTTTAGTTCAGGACAATCATTAACAAGTGGTCGGATTGAAAACACATAATGAAAATGATAATGAGATCTCCAACTCGGAAGTGCGAACAGTATTCTAAATAAAGTAAGTTTGAAGACAAAATAATTGCCAAACAAGTTTATATTATGAATACAGTATACATGTTGAATGATGATGCAAAAAATGCTGGAAAATATTACTGAGCTCACTAGATGATTATCTGAATGAATTTACAAAATTATGCTACATTACAGTTTGTGATGTAGCCGAATAATGTAATGTAATACGTCCCATTGGGTCAATACAGTGGTTATATATTATTTTTAGATAAAATTAATCATAACAACCCTTTTTTCACCCAGGATAGGAACCCCAATTCTATAGATAACTATGCATAACTAAGTTAATTAACAAACTAATGTATGTGCATATATCAATGACAAAAAATGGTTAATGTCCTGATCAACCACTATGAAGTCAATCAAACCTAAATATATTAATTATGATATAACATAATTGACAAAATTAATAATTTCACATGTCCCATTGTATAGATACAGATACAGTGGTTATCTATAAAACCAAGGAACCCCAAATCTATAGATAACTAATGTATAATTAATTATTTAACTAACTAATGTGTACTAGATAATTTTTTTATACATCAACTTTTGTAATTTAACTACTTTGAAGTCAGGAAAACCTTAACATATTAATTATGATATATAACAAGTGATCAAGTGGTTTGATCAAAAGTTGATTGAAAAAATTAATGATCTCGAAGTTGAAGCTGCGAATGTTCCGAATGATACAGACAATGGTGTTGGCAGACCTAGTGTGCACCCTAGATTGCCAACCGAATATGTGTTCAAAAATGATGTTGCGGAAGTGTTTGCGAAGTAGCCGAATAAGCAAAAAAGGAAACCATTTATGTATCACTCTGCCAACCGATTTATACGAGTTCTTGAAAATGAATAGCCAATAGGAAATCATTAATTTATGTATCACTGTATTCTTACATTAGACATAATATAGAATTTGTAGACCAAGATCAAACCAAACTATATATATCCCAAACAATTGTTATGATTAACTTAAACTAATCAATAAAGTTAATAAATAAATGTATTTTTCAAGAACATGCATATGTATTTAAGACAGGTACATATATAATACATCTAATAATATTAATATGAATCTATAATTACAAGCTAAAGTATTAAATTGGCAAATCAATTAACAGCAACTTAATTAACAAACTAATGTATAGATAAATTACAAAAGTTGACCACTCTGAAGGACACCCTAAATATATTAAATTATAATATAACAAGTGATCAAATGGTTTGATCAAAAGTTGATTGACAAAATTACTGATAAACTGTAGTAAGATCTCGAAGTTGCGAATGTTCGGAATTACAAATTTTGCGGATTAGCTGGTCGCTTAAAAAGTTGCCGAATAAAGTAGACACGTTGAATGATAATGCAAAAACAAAATGGTGTTGGTGAACCTAGTGTGCACCCTAGATTACCAACCGAATATACCAGTTCTTGAAAATTACATTTTGAAGTGTTTTCGAAGTAGCCAAATAGCGAATAGGAAATCATTTATGTACGACTGTATTCCTACATTAGACATAATATAATTTGTAGACCAAGATAAAACTATATATATCCCAAAAAATTATTATGATAAACTTAAACTAATAACTAAAGTTAATAAAGTATTTTCCAAGAACATGCATATGTATTTAAGACAGGTACATATATAATACATCTAATAATATTAATATGAATCTATAATTACAAGCTAAAGTATTAAATTAGGAAATCAATTAACAGCAACTTAATAATTAACAAACTAATGTATAGATAAATTACAAAAGTTGACCACTTTGAAGTAAGGAAACCCTAAATATATTAAATTATAATTCAGCAAGTGATCAAATGGTTTGATCAAAAGTTGATTGACAAAATTACTGATATACTGTAGTAAGATCTCGAAGTTGCGAATGTTCCGAATGACAAATTTTGCGGATTAGCTGGTCGTTTAAAAAGTTGCCGAATGAAGTATTGACATGTTAAACGATGATGCAAAAACAAAATGGTATTGGTGAACCTAGTGTGCACCCTAGATTACCAACCGAATATACCAGTTCTTGAAAATGACATTTTGAAGTGTTTTCGAAGTAGCCGAATAGCGAATAGGAAATCATTTATGTGCCACTGTATTCCTACATTAGACATATAGAATTTGTAGATCAAGATCAAACTAAACTATATATATATCCCAAACAATTATTACGATTATCTTAAACTAATCACTAAAGTTAATAAATAAATGTATTTTCCAAGAACATGCATATGTATTTAAGACAGGTACATATATAATACATCTAATAATATTAATATGAATCTATAATTACAAGCTAAAGTATTAAATTGGCAAATCAATTAACAGCAACTTATTAATTAACAAACTAATGTATAGATAAATTACAAAATTTGACCACTTTGAGTAAGGACACCCTAAATATATTAAATTATAATATAACAAGTGATCAAATGGTTTGATCAAAAGTTGATTGACAAAATTACTGATATACTGTAGTAAGATCTCGAAGTTGCGAATGTTCCGAATGACAAATTTTGCGGATTAGCTGGTTGTTTAAAAAGTTGCCGAATAAAGTAGACATGTTGAATGATGATGCAAAAACAAAATGGTGTTGGTGAACCTAGTGTGCACCCTAGATTACCAACCAAATATACCAGTTCTTGAAAATTACATTTTGAAGTGTTTTCTAAGTAGCCGAATAGCGAATAGGAAATCATTTATGTGCGACTGTATTCCTACATTAGACATATAGAATTTGTAGACCAAGATCAAACCAAACTATATATATCCCAAATACCTATTATGATTAACTTAAACTAATAACTAAAGTAAATTATAATGTATTTCCAAGAACATGCATATGTATTTAAAACAGTTACATATATAATACATCTAATAATATTAATATGAATCTATAATTACAAGCTAAAGTATTAAATTGGCAAATCAATTAACAGCAACTTATTAATTAACAAACTAATGTATAGATAAACTACCAAAGTTGACCACTTTGAAGTAAGGAAACCCTAAATATATTAAATTATAATATAACAAGTGATCAAATGGTTTGAACAAAAGATGATTGACAAAATTACTGATAAGCTGTAGTACGATCTCGAAGTTGCGAATGTTCCGAATGACAAATTTTGCGGATTAGCTGGTCGTTTAAAAAGTTGCCGAATAAAGTAGACATGTTGAATGATGATGCAAAAACAAAATGGTGTTGGTGAACCTAGTGTGCACCCTAGATTACCAACCAAATATACCAGTTCTTGAAAATTACATTTTGAAGTGTTTTCTAAGTAGCCGAATAGCGAATAGGAAATCATTTATGTGCGACTGTATTCCTACATTAGACATATAGAATTTGTAGACCAAGATCAAACCAAACTATATATATCCCAAATACCTATTATGATTAACTTAAACTAATAACTAAAGTAAATTATAATGTATTTCCAAGAACATGCATATGTATTTAAAACAGTTACATATATAATACATCTAATAATATTAATATGAATCTATAATTACAAGCTAAACTATTTAATTGCTAAATAAATTAACATCAACTAATTAATTAATAATTTAACATATATTATAAGTGCAAAAGTTGATGTATAAAAAAAATCAACTATGAAGTAAGGAACACCTAAATATATTAACTATAATAAATATAACATGATTTACAAAATTAATGATAGCAAGATGTCGAAGTTTCGAATGTTCCGAATTAAAAAGTATTTCCTTAACAATTTGCCGAATTAAGTAGGTATGTTAAATGATGATGCAAAAAAAATGGTTTTGGCATACCTAAAGTGCACCCTGGATTGCCAATATAATATATAATATGACATAATCAATAGTGAAAAGTTAAATATTCCCTCCATTGATTACACCTATTTCCCCCTGAAATAATACCTCTCCCAGTAAGTAGTTTTTTACCCTCTATCCACCATTCCCTTTGCATACCATTGTCACCTTGGTCACCTTGGTATGGTCCGTCCATGTCTTTTCTGCAAATCTGTTGAACCTTAACTGTCAGTAAATAATCTTATCTGAAAAAAAGACTTGGTAACAAATTATCAATTGTTCAAAGTTAAATATTCCCTCCATTGATTACACCTATTTGTCTCTGAAATAATCCCTCTCCCAGTAATTAGTATTCCGCCCACAATCCACCATTCCCTTATTTGCATACCATTGTCACCTTGGTCACCTTCGTATGGTCCAGTCCATGTCTTTTCTGCAAATATGTTGACCCTTAACTGTCAGTAAATAATCTTATCTGAAAAAAAGACTTGGTAACAAATTATCAAATGTGCAAAGTTAAATTGATATTCCCTCCATTGATTCCACCTTTTTGCTAATGAAGTAACCCCCCTCCCAACAATTAGAATTCCACCCTCTCTATCCACCATTCCCTTATTTGCATACCATTGTCACCTTGGTATGGTCCAGTCCATGTCTTTTCTGCAAATCTGTTGACCCTTAACTGTCAGTAAATAATCTTATCTGAAAAAAAGACTTGGTAACAAATTATCAATTGTTCAAAGTTAAATATTCCCTCCATTGATTCCACCTATTTTCCCCTAAAGTAAAAATGTCAGCAGTGAGAATGATAGTGATGATGATGGCGATGGATGTGGTGATAATGATAGTGATGATGATGGTGGTGGTGGTGATAATGATAGTGATGATCATGGTTGTGGTGGTGATAATGATAGTGGTGATGATGTTGGTGGTGGTGATAATGATAGTGATGATGATGGTGGTGGTGGTGATAATGATAGTGATGATGATGGTGGTGGTGGTGATAATGATAGTGATGATGATGGTGGTGGTGGTGATAATGATAGTGATGATGATGGTGGTGGATATGTTGATAATGATAGTGATGATGGTGGTGGTGGTGGGGATAATGATAGTGATGATGATGGTGGTGGATATGTTGATAATGATAGTGATGATGATGGTGGTGATGGTGATAATGATAGTGGTGATGATGTTGGTGGTGGGGATAATGATTGTGATGATGGTGGTGGTGGGGATAATGATTGTGATGGTGGTGTTGATAGTGATGATGGTGTTGGTCATAATGATAGTGGGGTGGTGGTGGTGGTGGTGGTGACAATGATGGTGGTGGTGGTTATGATGATAGTGATGGTGGTGGTGATGGTGATAATGGTAGTGGTTATGATGATGATAGTGATGGTGATGATAGTGATGATGATGATAGTGATGATGATGGTGTGGTGATAATGATAGTAATGATGGTGTTGGTGATAATGATGGTGGGGGTGGGGGTGGCACTTAAGCCAGGATATTGTATTTGGAAGGGATAGGAGAAAGGGAAAGAAATGGAGTTGGGTATAGGGTTAACTATCTAAGGGTCTTAACTATCTAGGGTTTACTATCTAATCTAACTATATCTAGCTATCTTGTGCGTGCAGTGGCAAAGCAGCAGCAGCAGCAGCAAAGCAGCAGCAAAGCAGCAGCAAAGCAGCAGAGTGAGGAAGGAAGAAATAGAGTATAAGGGGACTGGGAGAGATGAACAGGACTGCTGATGGTGGTTGTGATAATGGTGGCGGTCGTGATATTGAGAGGTATGATGATGATGGTTGTGGTGATGATAGTGGTGGTGATGATGGGGAGGGTATGATAGTGATGATGATGATGATGATAGTGGTGGTGGTGATAATGATGATGATGGTGATAATGATAGTGATGATGATGGTGGTGGTGGTGATAATGATAGTGATGATGATTATGGTGGTGGTGATAATGATAGTGATGATGATTATGGTGGTGGTGATTATGATAGTGATGATGGTGATAATGATAGTGCTGCTGATGATGGTGGTGGTGATAATGATAGTGATGATAGTGATAATGATAGTGATGATGATGATGGCAGTGGTGATAATGATAGTGATGTTGGTGGTGGTGATAATGATAGTGATGATGGTGATAATGATAGTGCTGATGATGTTGGTGGTGGTGATAATGATAGTGATGATGGTGATAATGATAGTGCTGATGAAATTGGTGGTGGTGATAATGATAGTGATGATGGTGATAATGATAGTGCTGATGAAATTGGTGGTGGTGATAATGATAGTGATAATGATTATGGCGGTGGTGACAATGATAGTGATGATGGTGATAATGGTAGTGATGATGATGATGAGAATTATGGTGGTGGTTATAATGATAGTGGTGATGGTGACAATGACAGTGATGATGATGTTGATGGTAGTGATGATGATAGAGATGATGATGTTGGTGGTAGTGATAATGATAGTGATGATGGTGATAATGATAGTGATGATGGTGGTGGTGATAATGATAGTGATTATGATTATGGTGGTGGTGATAATGATAGTGATGATGGTGGTGCTGGTGATAATGATGGTGATGATGATGGTGGATGTGGTGATGATGATGATGTTGGTGGTAGTGATGATGGTGATAATGATAGTGATGATGATTATGGTGGTGGTGATAATGATACAATGCAATATAATAATAACAACATTAATAGTAATAATAGAAAGTGAAAATGTGATAATAATATAATAATAACATATATAAACTGACTCCTTAAATATTAATGACATATTGATAGTGCTGATGGTGGTGGTGATGATAATGATGGTGATGATGATGGTGGTGGTGGTGATGATAATGAGCGTGATGATGATGATGGTGATGATGATGGTGGATGTGGTGATGATGATAGTGAAGATGATGGTGGATGTGGTGATAATGATGGTGATGATGATGTTGGATGTGGTGATGATGATAGTGAAGATGATGGTGGATGTGGTGATAATGATAGTGAAGATGATGGTGTGATAATTTTAGTGATGGTGATAATAATGATAGTGTTGATGGTGATAATGATAATGCTGCGAAGATGGTGGTAGTGATGATGATGGTGGCAGTGGTGATAATGATGGTGGTAGTAATGATAGTGATGGTGGTGGTGATAGTGATGATAATGGTGTAGTGATAATGATGGTGGTGGTGGTTGTGATAATGATAGTGCTGATGATGATGGTGGTGGTGATAATGATAGTGCTGATGGTGATAATGATAGTGATGATGATGGTGGTGGTGGTGATAATGATAGTGATGATGGTGATAATGATAGTGATGATGTTGGTGGTGGTGATAATGATAGTGCTGATGATTATGGTGGTGGTGATAATGATAGTGATGATGGTGATAATGATAGTGATGATGATGGTGGTGGTGATAATGATAGTGCTGATGATTATGGTGGTGGTGATAATGATAGTGATGATGGTGATAATGATAGTGATGTGTTGGTGGTGGTGATAATGATAGTGCTGATGATTATGGTGGTGGTGATAATGATAGCGATGATGGTGATAATGATAGTGATGATGATGGTGGTGGTGATAATGATAGTGCTGATGATTATGGTGGTGCTGATAATTATAGTGATGATGGTGATAATGATAGTGATCATGATGGTGATGGTGATAATGATAGTGCTGATGATGTTGGTGGTGGTGATAATGATAGTGCTGATGATTATGGTGGTGGTGATAATGATAGCGATGATGGTGATAATGATAGTGATGATGATGGTGGTGGTGATAATGATAGTGCTGATGATTATGGTGGTGCTGATAATTATAGTGATGATGGTGATAATGATAGTGATCATGATGGCGGTGGTGATAATGATAGTGATGAGGATGTTGGTGGTGGTTGTGATAATGATAGTGATGATAATAATGGTTGTGATAATGATAGTGATGATGGTGATGAGAATTATAATAATATTAATAATAATGTTAGTAATAATAATAATAATTTTTTTTGTTTTTTGGTTTTTTTTGTTTGTTTTTTTGTAGTTTTTTTTTTTTTTAAATATAAAGGAAGGTTAGTACAATCATTAAAAATATACAAAAACGACATACCTCAGTAGAAGCTCCCATCAGTGCGCTGCCATGTGTCTCATCAAACCGGACCTTGTCTTGCAGATTCTGCCACAGATAGAACAGCTAAGACGCCTAGAATGCATCTTCATATGGTTGACATACGCTGCTTTAGAGGCAAGTACACGACCACATGTTGGACACACCCAGGCTGTCTGTTCAGCTGCTACGACCTCATCAGCTATTTCATGATGACCTGACTGCTCATGGAATAAACAACAATCATCAGTACATAGTACACGATGCAACTGCCTTACCCCATTGATGCAAACTCCAAGAGCAACCACCACAGCACCATACATCCATTGCACGAATGCCATGAAGATTCCAAAAGAAGTCGACATCCCAAGAACCATCCACCGCGACAACACCTTCATGACTCTAGCAGTTACCACCACTGCAACACAGAACCATCGTACCAAGATGACGATGATTCTAATCATGAATCGACCAACCACGTACAGCCACTTCATCACGAAAACGGTCCACTGCACCAGTGCCACCAATGATCCAACTGTTGCCTTCGCCACAGCGTACACCCACTGCACGACTGCCACGGCAGCTTCAATTGCATCGGACACCACCCAGTAGACGCACATCATCGTCACCAAAGCCATCCTCACAGCAGTTGTCACATAACCAGCCATAGCCACCATTACTGCAACCAATGAAATCACCTGTATGAATACAAACACAAATCATTAAAATGTCACATTGGAATAATAAAGAATATCAACTATTAGTGTTGTGCTTTATCACATTGCTTTTCATAGAAGTACTGTTTTGTATTTTTTAGTAGATTTAGCTAACCAGACTTAAACATAAAATATTGAATTACTCAAAATTGCTTTAAATGTTATTCCAGATATCTTGCGCTTTAAGGCCGGTACACACTAGGCGACAAGTCGCAGCGACTTGTCGTCACGACATGTCTCCTCAGTGTGCATTGGTTCAATATTTGTCGCCAATACATCTGATTTTGTCGCTGCGACAATTTCTGCCAAAAATACCTAGTACACACGGGGGGAAATTGTCGCTACGACCTATCGCGAGAACAAGTCGCTGCGACTTGTCGCCTAGTGTGTACCGGCCTTTACGGAATAGAGATCGTTATGGCTGCCTTAATTGAAAATTAATTTCATTTTCCATTAAAATTTGAAATCAAATGTTTTGAATTAAAGATGATGTATTTCTAAAAGACACAAAAAATGTGTTTGATTATAAATATGAAAGAAGTTTCCTTGAGAGTTTGGGCTATATATTGTACATTTTCAAAGCATTTTCTGGCTCAGGCGGGTACTTTTTGTCTCGAATACTTGATATGTCAATTTCGAATTTTAATATTCAAATCAAATAGTGAATTCAATTTACAAACAATAAAATCATTAATAAGTTCTACGAGCATTGCGGTCATGGAGCTAATGCAAAAAAAATCCCTCGTTGCATAAGAACAAAAAAAAAACAGTTGACGTATCACCTTGAGCAATCCACTGATGAAACAGTTGTCACAGCGTTGAAAAACCAGTGCACACACCGCTCAGCCACCCATCCAACCCTCGAGGAAATTATCAGTTTTACTACAAGTGGATTTGCACTATTTCTATGTACTCACTCAACTAGAGTAATGCTTGGAAAGAATTAATTGCACATTTTCGTTATAATGTTCAAGGGAATCAAACTATTTCGCTCATGACATAGCATTGTCGGATCTCGATATCAGATTTTCTTTAAAAATCAACTTATGTAAAACATATCTAAATCTATTTTGCCAAATTGTAGAATTTACGATTGGAAAACTTAAGGTCAAATTTGCTGTTGTTGCTCTGTGGTGCTAATTTCTGAGTGATGTTAAAACTTTTGGCGGGAAATTTAAACTTTACGAATTTTGATTTCAGTAATGTCAAACTGGTCAATATCAAAGTAATAAAGGTTATATCGTCAACTTACCCATCTGTGGATCTGAAGACACGATCTACCTAGAATTCCTGGAAAAGAAAAGTCGCTCTGTATAGCCATCATTCGCATTCAGTTTCTCAAAGAGATTTGTTCGCATCGATGAAGAAATCAGGACGAGTTTATAAACTTTGAAAGAGCATGATGGGTGACCATAAAAGGTATTCTCTTGTTCACAGTCTGTGAGCAGTTGTACGTTTTTCAAACCACAGGTAGCCCAAGCTCATTATCTGTGACTATGACGTTCTTAGATGTTCCAATGGCTGTTTGAACATTTTTCAACCGATTCGAAAACATGCTCAGAAATTACTTTAAACTTTCTTTAAAATTTTGTACAAAATTCATTTTCAAGTCACTTCGAGCGCTTTCAGAGTTATAAACAACCACCTTGATTGTGATAAAAATTCGCGCACATTTTGGTCAAATTACCGCCTACATTTAGTGAGCATTTTGCTCGAATATTATTATTGGTTCGTTCTGACAGCATATTACTTGCATTTCGCGTAAATAATGGCTTTTATTTTCATGTCATCTCGCATGTAATTTGGGTACTCAAAAGCCTTCATTTTGATCTCGACGTCATTTTGCGTAAACAAAGGCTTTGATTTTGACGTCACATCAATTGCAATTTGTGTAAACAAGAGCCATCTTTTTAACATTAAGCATGGATTTCAAGTAAATAATCGCCTTCAACGTCATATCACTTGCATCTCCCGCGTAAACAATTTACGTAAACATTACCCATCATTTTGACATTTTACATGGATTATACGTAAACAATCGCCTTCAATTTGACGTCATATCACTGGCGTTTTGCTTAAAGGCCGGCACACACTAGGCGACAAGTCGCAGCGACTTGTCCCCGCGACATGTCGCAGCGACAATTTCCTCCCGTGTGTACTAACATTTTTTGGCTAAAATTGTTGTCGCCGCGACAGAATTTTGTTACTGCGACTTGCCGCATGAAATCCAACCGGTTGGGATTGCTGAACCAGTGCACACTGAGGCGACATGTCGCGGGGACAAGTCGGTGCGACTTGTCGCCTAGTGTGTGCCGGCCTTAAATGATAGTTTTCATTTTACGCAATCTTGCGCCCATTTTCTGCAAGGAATAGCCTTTGTTATTTTGTATAAACAATAGCCTTGTTTTTCACTAACCTTTATTTTGAGGTTAATTCCCGCGCATTTTGAATATGTAAATTGCTTGATTTCGCACTCATCTTGCGTAAACAATAGCCATTTTGACGTCATGTCGTTTGCGCTTCGCATAAACCATAACCTTTATTTCAACGTCACTTCGCAAGTATTGTGAGAGATCACGTGACTTAGTGCAAGTCGCCCATTGTGTTCGTTTTGCCCAAACAATATTTTTTAATTAACTTTGCCCAAATGCACAAATGAATGAATATCAAAATAAATACAATCTAAACTAAATTAAAGGTGGACAGGAAACCCGCAACAGCAAGGCCAATTACTGCGGGACCTTAACAAAATAAACTAATGAATTAGTAATTGAACAATGATTTACGAGAGGACGAAAGATAGTTTGCAGCAAAGTTTTCTCTGTTTGAGACAAGAGTGTTCCATACTCTAGACGAACTATTAAAATAGGACATTTGCAATGTGATAGTCCGCTTACAATTACGTATGTAGAAGGTTTTACTGCGAGATCTTGTAGATCGCGTGTTCTGTACTATAACATTTGAATTGACGTCAATGAGACCATTTATTGTTTTCTCCTGTCAATATGTAACATGTAGTAACTTGAGTTCTACTAGTCTTTCTTTGTATGTCTGTTCACAGCGGAAAGGTCAACATAGTATATATTTTGTTCCACGGCGTTAGATGCTCTCTGCTCTCAACTACCAGAATGCTGTGGTGTTATTGGTACAAAGTGTTCTGGTAATCTCCAAAGGGATTAAGAATTTGGATATGAAAGAAAATTCGCAGAGAATGCTGATAGTTGCAGTTAAATGATGCTATAATTCAAATTGCCTTCATTTTGACGTATATCACGCGCATTTTGCGTAAACAAAAGCCTTCATTTTGACGTCACAATAAGTGCATATATATACGTAAACTATAGCCTTCATTTTGACGTCACAATAAGTGCATGTACGTAAACAATAGCCTTCATTTTGACGTCACAATAAGTTTATTTCGTATAAACCATAGCCTTCATTTTGACGTCGTACCACGTTCATATTGCGTAAACAATAGCATTAATTTTGACGTTTTATCACGTGCGTTTTTGCGTAACAGCCTTCGTTTTGAGGTTATTTTGCACGTATTTTACGCAACATTCCCGGAGTCCAATCCCTACGGTCTGTAAAGTGTGCAAAAACGTTATCACAAATAACTTGTGAGCCTGGCTAATCACACGTAAGATGTTTGATAATCTGATGGTCGTGAGTTCGATCCTCACACGGGCACCTTTTCATATTTTTGAGATCACTTTACAGTATTAGTGTCATCAATTAATACCATGCGTGCATAAAGACTTATATATCTGTATATATTAAAACATGACAAGAAATGAAATTGAAACAAGGCAATTTTTTTTATAAATGTAAAGCCTATTGAGGATTAGGATGCGCGATATAAGCACTTTTATTATTTTTATTGACACACAGTAAAATACATTTTTACATGATTTTCTGGTAACATCCCCAGTCAAGCTTTTACCTAAAGCCTCAGACTTACAATCTACAAGAATTTTTTTTTTTTTTTAGGCTATCCCCTATGTTTTCATTTACACATTTTTTTTGTTCTTTTTACGAAATGTTAACATTTCAATCTTTTAGTTCAAGAACTTTCGTTAGTATTCTTGCAGTCCCAAGCAATGTAGCTTTCTGTAACAAAGCAACTTTCACTTTCAAACCCAGCTTTTCAAGATATTTCTTGAGGTTTGTAGTCACAATTCCCAACGCTCCAATCACAATAGGGACCACTATCACCTTGTCCACCTTCCAAACTCTTGAAATTTCTCTTTTTAGATCTTGGTATTTAGTTATCTTTTCCAATTCCTTTTCTTTAACACGAGCATCTGCTGGGCATGCTATGTCAATAACATAGCATTGCTTTTCCTTGTAGTTTAGCAACACGATGTCAGGTCTACGATGTTTTATTTCTTTATTAGTTTGGATATTAAAGTCCCATAATAGTTTCACCTCTTCTGTCTCTATGACGCTTTCAGGACTATGCTCGTACCGTTTGTCAGCGTTTGGTATACCATTCATGTGCGATAGCTCCCAATGAATCACTCGTGCTACGTCATCGTGACGTTTTTTGTAGTCGTTCTGTGCTAGCTTCGAACATTCACATATCACATGATTAACCGTCTCGTCTTTTTCACCGCACAATCTACAAAGTGGCGATACATTTTGTTTGTCAATCTTTGCTTTAATGGCGTTCGTTCTTAGTAACTGATCTTGAGCTGCTGTTATCAAGCCTTCTGTTTCTTTCTTCAGATCTCCTTTCCTTAACCAGTCCCAGGAAGCTTTGTCTCGTATATCTTCCGTCTGTCTCAGTATTTGACCATGTAACGCTTTATTTGTCCATCTGTCAGTTATTTCCTGTTGTCTCTTCTGCATAGTAACTTTTACACTCTCTGCATCATCATCACGCAGTACTGTTTCACCTCTACAGGCAGTCATCAAGGAATCAGTATGTGACGCAACGTACTTTGCCAGTGTCTTTTCCTCCGTTCGTACACAATCCTCCACACTTACTAAACCACGACCACCACTATCTCTTGGTAGATACAAACGGTCTACATCTGCACGTGGGTTCAACATTCCATTCATAGTTAAAAGTTTCCTGGTCTTTCTATCCATCTTTACGAGTTCATCTTTGTTCCAGTTAACAACTCCAGCTCCATATCGCATAACCGGTACAGCCCATGTATTGATCGTTGCTATGACATTTCTACCATTTAACTTGGACTGGAGAGTCTTTCGTAGTCTGCGTAAATACTCAGACGAAAGCTTAGTCTTCATTTGATTATGCAGTATCTCGTCTGCCTCAAGTACACCAAGATACTTGTAACCTTCTTCTTCAACGTTCTTTATGTTACCACATTCCGGAATCTTAATACCAGTAGACTTTGAGCACTTGCCACGCTTGATGACAACAACTCCACATTTCTTTAGCCCAAACTCTATACCATGCAATATCGTTGCTAAAAATATGCACAGTGTTCACTAGTGAATCCAGCTCTTTTTCATTCTTTGCAAACAGTTTTAAATCATCCATGAACATCAGATGGTTAACCGACCCTTTGTTGTCCCCAAGTTGGTAACGTCCTTTAACTTCTCGTAAGACTAACGACAATGGGATAAGACTAACAACAAACAATAATGGTGATAAGCTGTCACCTTGAAATATTCCTCTTTGAATATTAACCGTCCCAAGTTCATTTAATCCACTTGTTAACACCGTATTCCATTGTTTCATACTAGATGACAGTAACGCCAATATATTCGAAGCTACTCCCACCATTTTCAAACTTTCCATTATCCATGAGTGTGGGACCATGTCGTACGCTTTCTTGTAGTCAATCCATGCCATAGCAAAGTTTGTCTTTCTTCTTTTACAGTTCTTAATTACCATCTTGTCTATTAACAATTGATGTTTTGTTCCTCGCGCTTCTTTCTTACAACCCTTCTGTTCTTCAGGGAATAGTTGTTGGTCCTCTAGATGTTGATATACTTTATCAGCCAATATTCCGCTAAATAATTTCCACATGATGGGAAGACAGGTTATTGGTCTGTAATTATCAACAGCGTTTCCACGTTCAATATCCTTGATGCACAATGTTGTACGACCCATATTCATCCATTCTGGAGTAGAACCAGACTGCAACATGTCATTAAGTTGTTCGGCGATACGGCTATGTAGAGGCACAAAATACTTTATCCAGTAGCCTTGTACACCATCTGGACCAGCTGATTTCCAGTTTGCAACTTTCCTCAATCTGATCTTTACATCTTGCACATTAATGGTGACATTTGTTTGCTGTGCTGTTTCATCCATTTGCTCTTTAATGTCATCTAACCACTCTGCACTATCATTATGCTGAACAGGAACACCCCAGATGTTATTCCAAAACTGACAACTTTCTTCGGCGTCAGGGACGATGTTATTTCTCTCTTCTTTTCCATCAAGCTCTTGAAACAGTCTTCTTTGATCATTTTGCATCATTCTATTTTGCCTATAAAATTTAATTCTATCTTCATATCGACGCACTTTTGCTGCCTTTGCTGTTACCCTTTGCTTTAACTCCTCAATCACCGTTTTGATACCTTTCGTCTTTACATGATACTTCTTCTGGATGTACTGAATACCTTTGATGTTATTACCTTTCGCCGCCTGTTCAAGTTTGCTGATGTCTCTTCTCAATTGAAATATTTGATTGGTAAGTCTTCTTTTCCACATTGGTTCTTGAATTCGAGTACAATCCTGTCTTTTCCTAACTCCCATCCTTCTAGTTACCAACACAGCTGCTGCATGTATAAGAGTGTTCGTTTCTGTGATGTTATCGGTTTGAATATGACCAAGCACTTCATTGATATCACTTACACATTCCTTCAGTCTTCTTCGATCAAATTTCTTCAGTGATATTAACTGTTCATTACTTTGCTCTCGGATTATTTCCTTTATCTCATTAATAATAACAATCTGATCATTGGTGAGATTTGCATCGTTGATGGTATTAATGTTAAATTCACCGTTGTTTACATGTGGGTCATCAACATTTCTCTCATCAGGTATATTTTCTCCTTCAGGATGTTCATTTTCATTTATCTCTTGAAGTCTTTCCTCATCCCTTGGTTGCAATACTTTATTCTTGATTGATTTTAGTTCAATATCAGTTAACCATTGGTTCACTCTGATAGCTCTAGCTTGATCAGCAAGATGTTGTTCAGAAACTTCAAATAATCCTTTATCATTCCATATAGCTAACATTCGTTTCCGATATCCTCTTGTTCCTGGTTTGCTTCCAAAGTAGCATTCCATAACAATTCTATATAATTCTATTGTCCATTTTCTTCGAACAGATGCATGAGTTCGATTTGGATGTGTCTGTTCTCCACGCTCCAAACTGGGCTCGAGACCTTCTATTTCATCAGTCTCCATTTCGCCGTTATGTTTTAAAATGTTTTCTTTATCATCACCAATGTGAGTTTTGCACGCGCGCACCTTCTGCTACAACGGCTAAGCTCGCGCAGGCTCCAAATACTAAAATTGCGAAATCAAACTAAAACAACTGAAAATAACGGACAATCAAGTTAGTGTTGGAAATAGCACTCTAGCGAATTCTAAGAGACAGTTTAGATTTAACTAGACATTGCTAGTTTATTCAAGAACATTCTTATACAGTTTATGATATCATAGTTCTAAAATAGTCTAGTATTTTCTAGATCAATGATGTAATTGCTTACGTTCTGGAAAGTTCCACAACACTATATAAGTAGAGCTCGTTCGCGAGAAGTACTTGTACTGAGTCAGTTCCCTTGTAAAGACTGAACAACTTGTAAACGTTTGACGACGAAGATTAAACGGTCTTCATCTGGAAAGCTGTCAGGCTTCATTTTTCCAACAGTTAGAAATACAATTAAAAAAAATACACTAATCTAAAATAAAGAACAATTTAGTTCAATTATTACAAAATAATTGCACTATTATGCATATATAATCAATCAAGGAATTAAATGTCTTGACAAATAGATGAAAAATTAATATTCTAATTGATTTTTTAACTTATAATGAAGCAAAAAATATGCTGATTATTTTTTTTTAATTATTCCTTTTCTTGGCTGTGTAAATAAAGATGTCACAGCCTTAAAATCAATTAGAAAACACTAACTTAATTAATCACTAGATAATTATGAAAAGCGAATATTCAGATAATTATATTATAAGAAACAGTAATGAGCTAAGCGATTGATTGACTTTTGTTCCGGGCAGTTCTCTAAAAAAAACGAAACCCTAGAAAATTTGTATAAAATTAAATAGTCAATCGATGTGGCTAACTCAAAGGATTAAAACTAACCTTTATAAGTCAACTTACGAGACTAGAGATGAATAAAACGTTGAAAATGATAGTAAAATTGAAGTGAAAATCGGAGCTCAGTGCGAGATAACCTTGAGAGTCGGATGCACGCGCGTATTATTATTATTATTATCTTTTATTTCACAGCAAATACTAATGATTTTACAATATTAATTGCTGGCAGATGTTACATAACTCCAGCTCGAGAGCTATCCTGATCCTGAGAGCTGGAGTACTTTTCTAATGATATGGGCCGTGCCCAGAAGTACAGATTTTTGGATATTCGCTATATTACAACATTTGATTCCTAGTCTTTTTAATTGTTCTTTCAATTGAGCGGGTATCGCTCCTAGTGATCCAATGACTACTGGTACTGTTGTTGTTTTCATTTCCCAAAGTCTTTCTATTTCAATCCTTAGGTCTTGGTATTTGTTGACCTTTTCGTTTTCTTTTTCTTGTATTCTGTGGTCAGCTGGTACGGAAATGTCAATTATTTGTACTCTTTTGTTTTTTTTTGTCTATCACAACGATGTCAGGTCTTCTGGCTGATATTTTTTTATCTGTGTAAATATTAAAGTCCCACAGTATCTTGACATCATCATTTTCTTCAACTGCTTTGGGTTGATGCTTCCACCATTTGTCTTCACATTCTATTCCATTCTTCTCACATATATACCAATGAATATTCCTGGCAACATTGTCATGTCTTTGCTTGTACTCATTTCCAGCAAGCACTTTACATCCTGAAACTATATGTTCAACAGTTTCAGTTTTTTTCTTTACATAGTCTACAGAGCGGCGACTCGTTGTTCTTATAGATATTATTCAGTGCTTTCACTGGCAATGACTGATCTTGTGCTGCTGTGATGAGGCCTTCAGTTTCTATTTTGAGATCTCCTTTATTTAGCCATTTGTTCGTACTTTCGATGTCAACCTTCCCTTCAATATTTCTTATGTATTGTCCATGGAGTGGTTTGTTCTTATATGCTTGCATTCTTTCGTGTTGTTTGCGTTGATGGTATTCTTTCTTTGTTTCTGAATGTTCTTTAATGATATCTGGTGTATCTTTGATGATATCAGATAGGTATTCGTTCTTCTTTACATACTCATTCAATGCAATTTCTTCTTCATGCACAACATCTTCGATTGACTTCAGGCCTCTGCCTCCGTTAGATCGTGGTAGGTAAAGTCTATCAACATCAGCACGTGGATGTAATCCGCGATGGATGGTCATTTGTTTTCTGGTCTTTCTATCCATTTCTTTGACTTCTTCCATATTCCATTTCACAATTTCAGCTGTGTATCGAACGACTGGTATGGCGTAGGTATTGATGGCCACTATTTTATTTCTTCCATTCAGTTTTGACTTTAGAATTAATTTAAGTCTTCTCGTGTATTCTGTTCGTACATTCTTCTTGACTTTATCATGGTTGATGTCATCCTTCTCTAGAACTCCAAGATATTTGTAGTTCTCTTCTCCTTGTAAACACTTTATCTTTTTACCATCTGGAAGTTTGATGCCTTCTCGTCTGACAACTTTTCCTCTTTTCACGCTTATTTTTGCACACTTTTCAATTCCAAAAGTCATGCTGATGTCTTCACTAAAGATTCGTACCGTATGATCGAAGTAATGATTCACTTTCTCTTTCCGTTTTTGCATATAGCTTCAGATCGTCCATGTACAGCAGGTGGTTCAAGATTTGGTCACACTTTATCTTATATCCTTTGTTTGTGTTATTGAGAATAGTTGACAGTGGTATTAACGCAACAATGAAGAGAAGAGGAGATAATGAATCACCCTGAAATATTCCACTTTTGATGTCACACTGTCCGCAAGATTCCTTTTCAACCATTAATTCTGTTCTCCACATTTTCATAGCTTTTCGTAAGAATTTATTAATTGAAGCATTAACTTTGATGGTACTCAGGCTTTCCAAAATCCAACTGTGTGGTACAGAGTCATATGCCTTTTTGTAGTCGATCCAAATGATCTCTAGGTTCTTTTTCTTTAATTTGGCATTCCTTAGTATGGTTTTGTCAATGAGTAGTTGATCTTTTGTTCCTCTTGAGCCACGACTACAACCTTTTTGCTCCTTGGGCATAAGTCCTTGCTCATCTAGATGTTGATAGATGCTGTCCGATATGATGGATGTCATCAATTTCCACAAAGTTGGCAGACAGGTGATGGGACGGTAATTGCTTGGTATGGGACCTTTCTTTTCGTCTTTCATAATCAATGTCGTTCTTCCTTCAGTCATCCATGGTGGTGTTTCATCACTTTCAAATACATGTTGCAATTGTGCTGCAATTCGTTCGTGCAAATTAGTCAGATGTTTTATCCAATAGCCATGTATTTCATCTTTCCCTGGCGCTTTCCAGTTCTTTATCTTTTTAGCCATTTTCTTTACCTTTTCTCTCGTAAATATCAAGTCTTGTTGTTCTCTTACATCAGCATATTCTTGCTGTACGTCTTTGAGCCACTGTACATTGGTGTTATGATGCTTTTCTTTTGACCACAGATCACTCCAAAATGTTCTTACTTCATCTTTGTTTGGTTTTGCGTTGTTTTTGGTTTTAGTTGTTTCATTGAGTTCTTTATACAGGTCTTTCTGATTTGTTTGAAACATTTTGTTTTGATGGTAGTGCTTGATTCTATTCTCATAGCGTTCTATCTTCTTACCTAACGCCTTTACATGTTGTTTTAGCTCTTCAATCACTTGTTTGATGGATTTATTATTTAATTGATATTTATTTGTTAAAACGTTCTCAAGTCTTTTGTTCTTCAGATTTTTCGCGTCAAGTTCTTTCAGTCTGCTAATATCTTTCCTCATGTTGTTAATTCTGTTCTGTATTCTTCTTTTCCATGGTGGATATTTGTCATTTTTCCTTTTCCTTTCATTCATCTTGTACCCAAGTTCCCCTGTGACTACTAATCCGGTGGCATATAGCAGTTTATTTGTTTCTGTTATAGATCTTGTTGGAATGCTGTCCATAACTTTGTTGACATCAGCTGTGATTTTTGTTAGCTTGACTGAGTATTTTAACTTGGGTAATCTTTTCCGCTGCTCGGTATTATTCATCGTATCTATGATCTTCTGCCTTAATTCCATCTGATATTCTGATAAATCGTTAAACGAGTATACTTGTTCAATATGTTGTTCATCATGTATTATGGTGTCACCATCATGGTCGTCAGATACTGTATCATTTTCAATATTCTGGATATCGAGAGGGTGTTCGTCATTTACTTCCGCTAATTCTTTTGTCGCTTGGTATTTAATTTGATCAAGTTCAACATCTGTGAACCATTTCTTTTTGATGATCATGTTCTTTTGTAGTGTTAGTCTTTTCTCGCCAACGTTGATATCAGGATGCTTTTCTATCCAGAGTTCGTTCATTCTTTTGCCAAAGTACTTTCCTTCTGTTTTATTGGTTGGTTGGTTGTTTGTTCCAGTAGCCCAATATCCACTGCTTGCACTGGTTCCTCTACAAGCGGTGTAGGTGCGATTACCTCGGGCGTTAAATTTGCCATAAGTTTGGCTCTTTATTTCACTCACTAGGAGGTGTTTTGGAACAATTTCAGTGCGCGCGCATTCACCAAATGAAGATTGCACGCGCTGGAGCAAATCCTAACGGTCACGCACGTTCTACTTTGTTTGAAAATCTTAGCGAAATAAATAAAGTGACCGTTTTCTCAAATTATTGAAAACCTTTGTAAAAAGATTAACGGTTTTATAAAAATTTTGAAAATCTTTTCCAGATGTTTTGTTATGTGAAATTCGCTATTCGCTATATTCAAAGCTTGAAGAGATGTTGATTTTTTACAATTGTGTCTTGGTCTTATTTGTTTTTCACAGTCAAAACGTATTTCAACCTTCAGTGGCTGTTTCGCTCGACGATTCTGGTGAGGACTAGATTAGCGATAAAATCACCAATATTTACAAAAATACTCCTAAAATATGATGAAAAAACTAATACTAACCTTACCAATCTAAATCGTAAGAATGTAAGAATGAAGAATGAAGCGTAAGAATGATCAAATTTTAAGAGCTCTTAGAGGTGAACCTTCACAGGTTGAGCGCGCGGGAATTATTATTATTATTATTATTTTATTTATTTCTCAGCAAGAATAAATATACATTTCATTGACTATTTGCTGGTTTACAATATTCAACTCAGGTATTCAACCTGCACCTGAGAGTTGAAGTACTTTACGTAAGATTGATGCAGTTCCTAAAATTACAGATTTTTGTATTTCGATTAAGTTGATGTTATTAAGTTCAAGTCTGTCTATGTAATTTTTTAAGTCCAACTCTAGCACACTTTTCAATTCCAAACTCCATCTTTATATCTTTGCTATTATTATTATTATTATTATTATTATTATTATTATTATTATTATTATTATTATTATTATTATTATTATTATTATTATTATTATTATTATCAGATAAGAATGCTTTAACTAACAGAGACTGTGGTAGAAAACTACCTGACAATTATAGAACACTAGTTACAAAGAATTAATTAACATTATTATCATTTTGATCTATTCATTATCATAATTATTATTTTATATTATCTAATTTACTTTATTTATTGTTTGTTTGTTTTTTCGTCTGTCTGTTTGTCTGTCCGTCTAAATGTTTGATTGTTTGTTTGTTTAATTATTTATTTATTATTTTTATTCTTATTTTAGATAGATCACATGCACGCGCTATAGTTTTTTCAGTTATTTAGTAACGCGTGCATTGTGTATTAGTTTTTAAATCTTGACGTTTGTAAATAATACTTCACTTGTTTTTGCCCTGAGGATGGACCAAAGGTCCGAAAGCTCGGCTATATAATTAAATATTTATGTGGAAGAAACGGTTTATTATTTGATTATTATTATTATTATTATTATTATTATTATTATTATTATTATTATTATTATTATTATTATTATTTTAATCGATTTCAACTTAAGTAAATTTTTACAATTTCACCGGGTTTAAACTATAAACCTTGGGTATAATCTGGCTAATTACAGTGATAATGTTTTTCTTAAAATACGAGCTGTTCCTAACAATGCTACTTTTTGACATAGTTCTATTCTTAATGTCTCTGATATCTTGCTCATATTCTTTACCATTCCTTTTCTGATTAGACCAAGTGCTCCAATTACTATGGGTATGTTAATTACTTGCATGTCCCACATTCTAGTAAGTAGCATGTTTTTTTCAACCTATCTTTAATAATGATGTCAGGTCTGTTCGCAGCAATCTCTCTGTCTGTGTGTATAGACATGTCCCACAGTATTGTTGTACTGTTACTGTCCATTACCCTCTGTGGAGTGTGATCATACCAATTCGTAGCAACTTTGAAATCATTCTTCTTACAGATGGTCCAATGGATGTAACTTGCTAGTTTGTTATGCCTTTCAAGATACTCTTGTTTCGCCAGCGCAGGACAACTTGAAACGATGTGGTCAATGGATTCATTATGCTGGTTACGAAGTCTACATTTTGGGTCTGTTCCATCTCTGATTATTTGACTTTGGTAGAGTCTTGTTGTTAGACTTTGGTCTTGTGCTGCAATAATGAAGCCTTCCGTCTCTCCCTTTAGTTGACTACTTCTCAGCCAGTTGTTCGTGCTTTCGATGTCTGTGTCAGCTTTTTCTAGTCTTTGGCGATATTGGCCATGCATTGGTTTGTCTCTCCATTTCTGTTGCATCTCTTCATGATATCGCTTTTTCACTTGATTTTTGAATTTTCTCACATTTTCTGTTACTGTAAAATCATTACATCTTCCTTCCGTTGCCGTTATGTCTTTGCTGTATTTCTTTGCTTCTTTCACAATGGATGACGTTTTCTTTGTGTTTTCGTCTTTGTATACTATTTTGATGTAGCTGTCGTCTTTTTCATTCAAATACTTGTCTAGTCCCACTGTTGAAAGTTTGTATGTCATTTCAAGCTGCAGCAGTCCCCTTCCACCTTCTTTCCTGGGTATATATAGGCGCTCAACATCTGCTCTGGGATGGTGCATGTTATATATAGTAAGCATTTTCCTGGTTTTACGATCCATTCTTCTAAGGTCATTCAACGTCCAGTTTATAATATTAAAACTGTAGCTAACTACAGGAACCGCTAAGCTGTTAATTGCAGTGATCCTGTTGATTGAGTTAAGCTCGCTTTTGAGAATCATTCGTATTCTTCTGTAGTACTCTTTGCGGACGTCTTCTTTCATTTGTGCATGTTGTATTCCATTCTTCTCTTTCACACCAAGGTATTTATAGAACCCTTCTTGGTTTAGATCTTTGATGGTTATATCCTCATTGAGTTGGATGTTATTCGAACTGATTAATTTGCCTTTGACAAATGTTGCCTTAGCACATTTGTCTAAGCCAAAGTCCATTCTAATGTCTTGACTGTATTGTTTTACGGTGTGTAGAAGTGTTTCTAGTTGGTTGTTGTTACGGGCATACAACTTCAGATCGTCCATGAAGAATAGATGACTGATCTTTTCATTGTAGATATCATACCCACACGTCGTCTTATTTAGTTGGTTACTCAAAGGCATAAGTGCAATACAAAATAGAAGTGGGGAATATGAATCTCCTTGAAAAATGCCATTGTTTATGTGTATTTCGTCAGATCTAATTTCGCCGTTATCATGTGACAGTATAAGATTTGTTTTCCATTGTGACATTGAAAATTGCAGAAAGTTCCTTGTTACGGGTGAGATCTTATATATTCTGAGACATTCTGCAATCCAGCTGTGTGGGACGCTGTCGAAGGCCTTTTTGTAGTCGATCCAGGCTGTGCTGATATTTCTACTTCTAGCTTTTACATTTTCAAGAATCATTTTGTTTATTAGTAGCTGGTCTTTACATCCATATGATCCTCGACGGCATCCTTTCTGTTCGACCGGCAGCAGATTATTTTCTTCTAAATATTGATAAGTTCTATTAGATAGAATAGAAGTTAGAGCTTTGTAAGTGGTGGATAGGCAGGTAATAGGCCTATAGTTCTTAGGATTTTCTGTTGTTTCATTTTTTGGTAGAAGATGTGTAGTACCTCTCGTAAGCCATTCAGGGGTCTTTTCAGGCTCTTTCATATTATTATTATTATTATTATTATTATTATTATTATTATTATTATTATTATTATTATTATTATTATTATTATTATTATTATTATTATTATTATTATTATTATTATTATTATTATTATTATTAACACTCTTCCAACAAGAAAAAACCTTGCAAAATGGGGTATCTCTTCTTCCCCCGATTGTTCATTTTGTCTTTCTCCTGAATCTCTTCTCCACGTTGTCAGTGGATGTCAACACTACCTTGATCGCTTTACATGGCGCCACAATTCCGTCCTAAACCTCATCGCATCATCACTAAAGCCTCTTGACAACATTGCACTATATGTCGACCTTGATGATTATAATAGCCCCTCAATTATAACTGGAGAAAGTTATCGTCCTGATTTGATTTTGAAAACGCCTGAAACACTTTATGTACTGGAACTTACAGTTATATTTGAATCTAACCTTGAAAACAATGCTGAACGAAAAAGGAAAAAATATAGAAATCTAATGAATGATTTAAGTAGTGATTACCAACAAGCTAAATTTATTAATCTTTCAATTAGCTCCCTTGGAGTATTTTCTGATGATTGTTCTACATTTGTTGATTTTCTAGAAAGTTTAGATTTTGATAGTAAACAACAAAAATATGTAATAAGGAAAATGATGAGTATTGCAATTCGATCAACCTATTACATTTTTTGCTGCCGTAATAAAGTCTGGGATAACCCTGACTTAATGAGATTTTAACTTCTAAATGTTTTTGTTGTAAATAATGATGTTTATTAGTGTTGTGTTTTTATTGTGTATTTGTAAGCGATTCAAGTAGCAAATTGTAAATAACCTTTAACAAGTGAGATTTACAATTGTAAATGGAAAAACAAAATAAAGTTTTCATTATTATTATTATTATTATTATTATTATTATTATTATTATTATTATTACGTAGGCCGTGGAGTCCTTCAAGGTGACTGTTTAAGTCCGCTTCTGTTTAATATGTGTTTTAATACATTTATTCAACACATAAAGGTAGACAAATATCAACAGTTTGGTTTCTCACTTCGTCAACTTGGTCTTTTTCTTAACCCAATTCACTGGTTCCAATTTGCTGATGATGCTGCTGTTGTTTCTGGTCAAGAAAACGAAAATCAACACCTACTAAATCGGTTTTCATTATGGTGTCAATGGGCTGACATGAAAATCAGAGTTGACAAGTGTTCAACATTTGGCATCAAAAAGAATTCATCAAAATCAGTGCAATTTCTCCCTAAACTCTTAATTAACAACGATATGGTTCCTTGTGTGAAATTGAGTGACTCTTTTTGCTACCTAGGAAGGCACTTTGACTTTGAAATGTCGAACAAAAAACATAAATCTGAACTTATTACTACTTTTGAAAAATTAATGTCCGATATTGACCGAAAGCCTTTACACCCAAAAAATAAACTTCTCCTCTATAACCGGTATGTCTTATCAAAAGTTTCTTGGCACTTCACTGCTGCAGATTTATCCAAGACTTGGGTTCAAGAAAGTCTCGATTCCTTAGTGTTAGGGTATATGCGTAAATGGTTAAATATCCCCATATGTGGAACGCTAAGCAACATTTTTCTCCCCTGTAATAAATATGGTCAAAACATCATTCCTCCTTCAGTTAAGTTCATCCAGTGCCAATCAGTGTCAAGAAAAGCCCTAAAGAATTCCCCCAACGAGTCAATAAAACAACTATGGAAATCAACGAGTACCCACACTAATCTGCAGTATGACGTCTACAAGTCTACCAAAGATGTGGCGAAAGACTTCCAAGCTGTACATGAAGAGAAGCTACAAAACCAACTACTATCTCAAGGTAGCTTCTTCTCAAGTGTAGTAAAATTCTCACTCCCTAAACTAAACAACATTTGGTCCACTGTACAATCTAAATTACCAAAAAACATTTTCAACTTCACAATTCGATACATCAACAACACTTTACCTACACGCAAAAATCTAGCCAAGTGGGGTCTTTCACCATCCTCAGACTGTACCTTATGCCTTCAACCTGAATCTCTTCTACATGTAATTGCTGGATGTAACTCATATCTTGAACAAGGTCGGTTCACTTGGAGACACGACTCTGTCCTTCTCCATCTCGCTAAAACCTTTCAATCGATTGTAGAAGCGTCCCTATATGCCGACCTATCTAACTTCAAGAGTCCGTCAACAATTACTGGTGATGAATACCGTCCAGATCTATTGATATCTACTAAAAATGATGAGTGCCTGTACATACTTGAACTAACAGTGGGTTATGAATCAAATCTACAAAAAAATATTACTCGTAAAAAAGCCAAATATAAAGAGTCTGTACATAGCTTGAAAAGTCATTATAAAAATGTAGTTTTTGTAAATCTGTCAATCAGTGCGCTTGGTGTATTCGCTAACGATTCTGCAAATTTTATCAACATGTTAGAAGATCTTCATTTTTATAACAACGAACGACTCCACATAATTAAGAAGTTAATGAATATTGCCATTAGATCGTCTTATTATATTTTCTGCTGCAGAAACAAAGAATGGAACAATCCAGAGTTGTTGCAGTATTAGTGAAAATCGTTTTTCTTATGTTTTGTAATAGATTCAAGTAGCCAATTGTAAATTACCTATTATTAGTGAGATTTACAATTGTACTTTAGGTAAAAAACTCAATAAAGTTTCCATTATTATTATTATTATTATTATTATTATTATTATTTTAATTGATTTCAACTCAAGTAAGATTTTACAATTTCACCGGGTTTAAACTATAAACCTTGGGTATAATCTGGCTAATTACAGTGATAATGTTTTTCTTAAAATACGAGCTGTTCCTAACAATGCTACTTTTTGGCATAGTTCTATTCTTAATGTCTCTGATATCTTGCTCACATTCTTTATCATTCCTTTTCTGATTAGACCAAGGGCTCCAATTACTATGGGTATGTTAATTACTTGCATGTCCCACATTCTAGTTAGTTCAATTTCTAGGTCCTTATATTTAGATCTTTTTTCAAGTTCTTTCACTCCTACGTTGTTGTCATTTGGTATTGCTATGTCTATTAAGTAGCATGTTTTTTCAACCTTATCTTTAATAATGATGTCAGGTCTGTTCGCAGCAATCTCTCTGTCTGTGTGTATAGACATGTCCCACAGTATTGTTGTACTGCTACTGTCCATTACCCTCTGTGGAGTGTGATCATACCAATTCGTAGCAACTTCGAAATTATTTTTCTTACAGATGGTCCAATGGATGTAACTTGCTAGTTTGTTATGCCTTTCAAGATACTCTTGTTTCGCCAGCGCAGGACAACTTGAAATGATGTGGTCAATAGATTCATTATGCTGGTTACAAAGTCTACATTTTGGGTCTGTTCCATCCTTGATTATTTGACTATGGTAGAGTCTTGTTGTTAGACTTTGGTCTTGTGCTGCAATAATGAAGCCTTCCGTCTCTCCCTTCAGTTGACTACTTCTCAGCCAGTTGTTCGTGCTTTCGATGTCTGTGTCAGCTTTTTCTAGTCTTTGGATATATTGGCCATGCATTGGTTTGTCTCTCCATTTCTGTTGCATCTCTTCATGATATCGCTTTTTCACTTGATTTTTGAATTTTCTCACATTTTCTGTTACTGTACAATCATTACACCTTCCTTCCGTTACCGTTATGCCTTTGCTGTATTTCTTTGCTTCTTTCACAATGGATGACGTTTTCTTTGCGTTTTCGTGTTGGTATACTATTTTGATGTAGCTGTCGTCTTTTTCATTCAAATACTTGTCTAGTCCCACTGTTGAAAGTTTGTATGTCATTTCAAGCTGCAGCAGTCCCCTTCCACCTTCTTTCCTGGGTATATATAGGCGCTCAACATCTGCTCTGGGATGGTGCATGTTATATATAGTAAGCATTTTCCTGGTTTTACGATCCATTCTTCTAAGGTCATTCAACGTCCAGTTTATAATATTAAAACTGTAGCTAACTACAGGAACCGCTAAGCTGTTAATTGCAGTGATCCTGTTGATTGAGTTAAGCTCGCTTTTGAGAATCATTCGTATTCTTCTGTAGTACTCTTTGCGGACGTCTTCTTTCATTTGTGCATGTTGTATTCCATTCTTCTCTTTCACACCAAGGTATTTATAGAACCCTTCTTGGTTTAGATCTTTGATGGTTATATCCTCGTTGAGTTTGATGTTATTCGAACTGATTAATTTTCCTTTGACAAATGTTGCCTTAGCACATTTGTCTAAGCCAAAGTCCATTGTAATATCTTGACTGTATTGTTTTACGGTGTGTAGAAGTGTTTCTAGTTGGTTGTTGTTACGGGCATACAACTTCAGATCGTCCATGAAGAATAGATGACTGATCTTTTCATTGTAGATATCATACCCACATGTCGTCTTATTTAGTTGGTTACTCAAAGGCATAAGTGCAATACAAAATAGAAGTGGGGAATATGAATCTCCTTGAAAAATGCCATTGTTTATGTGTATTTCGTCAGATCTAATTTCGCCGTTATCATGTGACAGTATAAGATTTGTTTTCCATTGTGACATTGAAAATTGCAGAAAGTTCCTTGTTACGGGTGAGATCTTATATATTCTGAGACATTCTGCAATCCAGCTGTGTGGGACGCTGTCGAAGGCCTTTTTGTAGTCGATCCAGGCTGTGCTGATATTTCTACTTCTAGCTTTTACATTTTCAAGAATCATTTTGTTTATTAGTAGCTGGTCTTTACATCCATATGATCCTCGACGGCATCCTTTCTGTTCGACCGGCAGCAGATTATTTTCTTCTAAATATTGATAAGTTCTATTAGATAGAATAGAAGTTAGAGCTTTGTAGGTGGTGGATAGGCAGGTAATAGGCCTATAGTTCTTAGGATTTTCTGTTGTTTCATTTTTTGGTAGAAGATGTGTAGTACCTCTCGTAAGCCATTCAGGGGTCTTTTCAGGTTCTTTCATAATTAAATTGTATTCGCTGACGACTTCGCTGTGTAGAGAGGTGATGTATTTAAGCCAAAAGTTAGGTAATTTATCCACACCAGGCGATTTCCAGTTATTTCCTTTCATAATGGTACATTGGTATTCTTCTACTGTTATTTCTTTCCACTCTTGTTCTTGTAGGTCTTGATGTAGCTCCTCTTCTTCTCTTATCCAGCTCGCCTCGACATCATGTTGTTTCGTGTCTTCCCATATCTTCTTCCAGAAATTTTCAATTTCTTCTTTCTTTGGTGTTTTTTCAATCTTGAATTCTTTCTTTCCTAGTTCTCTGTACAACTGTGTAGGGTTTTCCTTGAATAGTCTGTTTTGGTGAAATTGCTTTTGTCTTTTATCCATCCTTCTCAGACGTTGTGCCTTTGCAGAGATTTGTTGCAGTAGCGACTCTCTTACTTCCGGTACATTATCCATTGATCTTATTTTGTATTTTATACGCATTTTCCTTTTTTTCGATTCCGAGATGCTTGAGTTGGGGTTCTGCATCTCAGTGATGATTGACACATCTTTCCTTAAGCGTTCTATTTCTTTCTTCAGCTTTTCTTTCCACATAGGTTCAGATCTTCTATTTTTCTTCTTGGTGTTCTTCTTTATCGGACGATAACTTGTTTCTGTTACTACGTGGGCTGCAGAATACATAAGACTGTTGATATCAGTGATATCTTTTGGTTTGTGGTCTTTCTTTATCTCTTCTATGCATTTGTTTGCGAGATCGATCACTTTCTTGGTCTTTCTATTCGTCTTTATCTTAGGTAGCCTGCTTCTTTCCATCATACTTTCTTCTTTAACTTCCAGCCATTTTTGTAGTATCTTCGTTTTCATCTCTCCTATTCGTTCTTGATCTTCCTGACTAATCTGTTCAGTATGCTCGTTTCGATGCAGTGTAGGCGGGAGAGCATGTTCATTCCCGTCATCTTGTACTTCAGGTTCTTTATTATTGTTATCTACATCAGTATCATTCGCTAATTCCGCATCTGCTCCTTTCGCGCTTTTCCGTATTTCCTCAAGTTCAGCATCAGACAATCTTTTCTTATTAACAATATCTCTTCTCACGTTTGCTAGTTTATTTTCATCCATGTATGGTCTTGCTTCTGGGTTCTCCGCTCTCCATAGTCTATACGTTTCCTTTGTGTTGGATGTTTCAGTTGGGTATTCAATAGCTTTGTAGTAAGCTTTCATCACTGTTTTGTATTCACCACGGGTCCATCTTTGTCTTTTAGCTATGTTATTCTTGGACGTCTCTTTAGTAAGGGAGCCTCTTTGAGTTTCCTCGGTGAGGGAATCCTCTTCATCATCAGAGTGTGGTCTTCTTCCAGAAGTACTTGATTTTTCGTTCATAGTCTGGTCGCCCACTGATGAACGCGCTCCTTGTTTTCCCGGTTGACGAGCGATACGGGTAGAACATCTTTTTTTGTTATTCATTTTATGGATTGAATTTGAGCTCGCGCTCAATATTCCTTTGATTTGTTGCACGCGCGCCTTCTCAAGTGAACGGTTGTGCGCGAGCCTAACTTAAATTTAAAATATTATGACAAATAAAAACAGAAGAAACCTAACGTAAATATAAAAATTTCACAAATTCAAAAGTATATAGGAAATTATCAAAAATCTAAATTTTAAATATTTGTAATATTAAATATGTAAATAAGATACTAAATATAGTATGTACAATAAGAGAATATTAGTCAGAGTCTCCCAAGCTATGTGTAAAACACTTGTACAAGTGTGAAAAGTCCTATACCTAGTACTAACCTACTTAAGGTTGAGCCTTTCTAACTAAAACTAAACCTAATTAATATGTGCGTGGCCAAATAGCTAAGAGAGTTATATGTTTGATTGATCCTTTAAAAAAAAAGAAATTTAAACGATGAAAATAATTTGAAACGATCAATAAATTTGATGAAAAGGAAACAAATCAAACACGCTAGGGTGTTGACCGTTCTGTTAAACTAAGACTACGAAATAAATAAAAGTTAGATAATCTATCTAACCTATAAATATGATGTAACTAACCTTTAGGAACAATTGTGTCAATGCTTTAGCTAGTTAATTTCTCCAAAGGAGTATAAAATAAGATAATTTTGTAGAGTACAAAAGGCACAACCACAAGAGTCGAACGCGCGCGCCTTATTATTATTATTATTATTATTATTATTATTATTATTATTATTATTATTATTATTATTATTATTATTATTATTATTATTATTATTATTATTATTATTATTATTATTATTATTATTTATTTATTATTTATTATTATTATTATTATTATTATTATTATTATTATTATTATTATTATTATTATTATTATTATTATTATTATTATTATTATTATTATTATTATTATTATTATTATTATTATTATTATTTATTATTTTGACTACTTTACACAGTCCTTCATGCAGTCTAGTCGCTGCTCAAGTTTCATTTAGGTGTATGCACCTATTTAAAAAACGTTGTCGCGGAGAGAATGCCGATAGTGGAGCTGGGGATATTGTACAGTCTAAATGAATCATGGATTCTTTTATAATACATTTAAATTATAAGCAGATCAATGCTGTTGACTACATAAAAAGTCCGTCGATGACTGGTTTGTATATGAATTGACATGGGAGGAAGGGGACCCCTTGAACAGTATGTGGGGACGTCGGCAGCGGATTTTTCGGTATAATACCGAACCATGTTGAATAGATAATGATGATAACAAGTTCTGAGTGCTCCATAACTCTTTGGTAGCATATTACTCTATATTTGAATTGGATTTTTTTCGTCATTACAAAGATTTAAATAAACCAAATGTTTTATTTTCTTTGCATAAGACGCACAATATTTGAGTCAGGTACTGGTGCTGGACCACAGGGAGCCCGGGTTACAGTATAATGCCTTCTGAACAACTAGGGGTCGCGTAGTGTGCAAACCAGTCGGCTGATAACGTAAGCCATTTGATAAGACCTGTAACAAAACACCACTATTTACGCTTGCGTTACACTAGTTAAGTAAAACTGATTTTATTTTTCAATAAATATAAAAAATTAACAATAATTTCTAGACACTCCAGTCTGCAAATAGCATGATTACTAATCAAGGCAGATGGAGTGTCCCTGTTGTAAAATGTTTATATATATATATAATAAATTACACTTCTTTTTATGTTTTAAGGAATCTGATTATTAACAAAATTGTTGTTCGAGCGTCACTATAGTGAGAAAATAATAATAAATACAATAGACTAAGTAATCATCAAATATAGTAGACTTAGATAAAGCAAACAGAAAAAAAGGGGAAACAAAGAAAAATAGGCATCAAGAAAAAACATCTACTAGCTATTCAGACTCTTGCGGTAGGTTCCATTTTTATTAACATATAGCAAAAGTTGATTTTTTACTTTCTTTTTAAATGTTTTCTTTGATAGTGATTTGATATCTTGTGGAATGGCATTCCACAGCCTGACACCAAATCGAGAGAATGATTTGTATTGAATATTTAGTGTAGAATGTTGGCAATACATGTTTTTATTTTTTGCAGCTCTTGTGTTTATGCACGTCATAAAGGACATTTATTGGTGAAATATTTTGTGAATAAAACAATGGAATTGCACTATCCCGAAAATCAGCGAAGTAAATAAATCTGACAGCACGTTTTTGTAATTTGAGTACCTTGTGGAGATGGCATTTTGCAGCCTAAATAGTGGTGTTTTATTACTAACAGGTCTTATCAAATGGCTTACACTATTGCATGCTGCGTGACCTCTACTTGTTGACATAAGTGTGCGACTCAACCTTCGAGTCATCATTATACCGTAAGCTGGGCTCCCTGTGGCTCCTTGGGCCGGAGCCCTTGGCGTCGATCGGAGGCTTTCACTTCTATGCCAGCATGCAGTGCAAGCGCACCTCAAAATCAAAATGGCGGTTAATTTGCAGTGCTTTCAGTTAGTGCATTTTGAACATTTTACGCTTTTATATATATGGAACCTTAGCTTTTCTCAGTGAGTTCTCACCCGCTGGCAGCCTTATACATTATGGAATATTCTACGGATTTTTATATTCTCCGTTTTGTGGAAAGTTTCGGAGCCGTGTTCATCGATCGCCGTTTTGTCATAAGCTTACGGCTGCACAATGCAAGCTTTGGATGAGGCAGTTAATGAAGGAAGACTCAAGGTAACTTAACTTTCTCAAAACCAATGACAAAGGTATACAGTCACACGAACCCTGCATATATTTATTACGTCACATCATGGATATAAAGTATACGGTTATATATATATATATATATATATATACCTATAAGTTCATGAATAATTAATGAACCCAGAACAATAGAAAATCACTACCATGACGGCATCATATTTTATACAGAAATCGTTCTGATTTGGATAAGGTTTAGCTTGAAATATCTCGGCCAAATTAAATCTAATTTAAAAAATATTACTCTAGAATAGCTGCATTAATCTAGACATTTTATAAGTAATATACACTATTCGCGTCCAATTTGTATAGAATATAAAATGTCTCGCCTTCGGCTCGACATTGTATATTCCATACAGATGAGCTGCTCATATTGTATATACTAGGGCTTTTTATCAAAAGTGAAATGCTGCGAAAATTGACAATAACAAGTATTTGAAAAATGTGTGAAAAATTGAAATAGGATAAATGAATCGCTTTGAGATATCATTACCCAAAAGATAAGAACTTTCAAGTACAAATAGTTGAGAAATCTCTTTTATGAATTCAATTGTTCAAATCTCTTTCATTAATTCAATTGTTCAAAAACCTATCAGGTTTTTTTCGAGGTTAGCATGAACTGTAGTGGTTAATTTTAAGTAAATGTATAACAGAATTGCAAATTCTAACATTTTTAATAAATTGTTTTTTACATGTTTTATAAAAGCTATACTGATAACTATCAGTTTTGAAATCAGTAAAATAGAACATTTGTACAAATGTAAAAAATAATTATATTTTCACAATTTATAAACTAAAAAAATATTGATTTAGTCTCTTATATTCATTGAATGTTTTAATAGTTACAAAAACGTATCTTTAATCAAATCCATGGAAGAGTAGTACTGAACTACCTGACATGGTAGTGCCCACCGAGGCAATTATCTGATCAGTTGGGGCGATTGATTTTGCTTTGTTTGTGGTTGCTGGGCGATTAAATTTGATTTGTTTGTGCCTCGTTGAGCAATTCCCTTTTTTGCTTCGTCTGGCAATTGACACAAGTCAATTGCTTAGTTATGGTTCGAAAAAAAAAAAAGACTATTTGGCAAATAGTTTAAGGAGATTGTCTCTGCATCAGGTATAGAACATGGCGTCACCTTCAGTTAAAATTTCATTGATGGACTCCGATGTCCACGTCAAAATATTCAACGAATTTGCACATGTATAACAAAGCAGAAAGATTCATAAAAGCACATTGTTTTCCCCTAGAAACATCGCTGAAACGACTATCTCCTCAAACGTCCTTTCAAAAGAGACGTCCAGCTATTGACACTGTAGCACCAAATCATCCATTGCGACATAGTCCACGAAGATCGGATATTATCTTGCACCACAGGAACCCCACAAATTATGGCCGAGATGGCATATGGGAAATCATCCATCGCGACATAGCCCACAAGCTTCGGATATTATCTTGCACCACAGGAACCCCACAAGTTAGTTGGTTAGTAATTGGTGTTACGTTTTAAATTTACTCCAATTGGTGCGATATGTTACCATTATGCGAAATAGTGGAGTTGCCTACTACGTCCACTGTTGAATGCTTTCCTAAAGTATAATACTACTATACTGTTATTGTAGTTCCTGCAGTTTTTGTAGTTGAGTAGCTCTTGAAGTTCCTGTAGTTCTTGTAGTTGAGTAGTCCTTGTAGTTCTTGTAGTTACGTAGTTCTTGTAGTTCTGGTAGTTGAGTAAACCTTGCAGTTCATGTAGTTCTAGCTTGTAGCTGAGTAGCCCTTATAGTTCTGGTAGTTGCTGTAGTTCTGGTAGTTGAGTAGCCCTATTGGCTTGCAGTTCTTGTAGTTCTGGTAGTTGAGTAAACCTTGTAGTTCTGGTAGTTGCTGTAGTTCTGGTAGTTGAGTAGCCCTTGTAGTTCATGTAGTTCTTGTAGGTGAGTAGCCCTAGTAGTTCTAGTAGTTGCTGTAGTTCTGGTAGTTGAGTAGCCCTTGTAGTGCTGGTAGTTACGTATTTCTTGTAGTTTTGGTAGTTGCTGTAGTTCTAGTAGTTACGTAGTTCTGGTAGTTCTTTTAGTTGCTGTAGTTCTGGTAGTTGAGTAGCCCTTGTAGTTCTTGTAGTTGCTGTAGTTCTGGTAGTGGAGTAGCCCTGGTAGTTCTTGTAGTTCTGGTAGTTGAGTAGCCCTTATAGTTCTGGTAGTTGAGTAGCCCTTGTAGTTCTTGTAGTTCCTGTAGTTCTGTAACAATTACAAGAACTACTAAGGGCTACTCAACTACGTAACTACCAGAACTACAAGGGATACTCAACTACCAGAACTACAGGAACTACAAGAACTTTGAAGTACTAGAACTACAGCAACTACAAGAAGTACGTAACTACCAGAACTACAAGGGCTACTCAACTACCAGAATTACAGCAACTATAAGAACTACTAGGGCTACTCAACTACAAGACCTACAAGAACTACCAGGGCTACTCCACTACCAGAACTACAGCAACTACAAGAACCACAAGGGCTACTCAACTACCAGAACTACAGCAACTAAAAGAACTACCAGGGCTACTCAACTACCAGAACTACAGCAACTACCAGAACTACAAGGGCTACTCAACTACAAGAACTACAGCAACTACCAGAACTACAAGGGCTACTCAACTACCAGAACTACATCAACTATAAGAACTACTAGGGCTACTCAACTACCAGAACTACAGCAACTACAAGAACTACAAGGGCTACTCAACTACAAGAACTACAGCAACTACCAGAACTACAAGGGCTACTCAACTACCAGAACTACACCAACTATAAGAACTACTAGGGCTACTCAACTACCAGAACTACAGCAACTACAAGAACTACAAGGGCTACTCAACTACAAGAACTACAGCAACTACCAGAACTACAAGGGCTACTCAACTACCAGAACTACAGCAACTATAAGAACTACTAGGGCTACTCAACTACCAGAACTACAGCAACTACAAGAACTACAAGGGCTACTCAACTACAAGAACTACAGCAACTACCAGAACTACAAGGTTTACTCAACTACCAGAACTACAGCAACTACCAGAACTACAAGGTTTACTCAACTACCAGAACTACATGAAACTATGACCTACATTTATATGTATTGTTACAAGCCATTTATATCAAACATCAAGGGAGACTCCTATATTTAAGAGTGTAGTTAACATTAACAGTGCAATTCACTTACTACACTGCCAACAAGCAGAAAGCGTGCTCCACTCTGCAAAGAGAACTAATTTTTCCTCGCCGAGAGCAAGAAAAGTAGGGGAAAGCAGCTCTATCAGAGTACTTGAATTTTCACTTTGCTGCTTGTTGGTGAAAGCAATTTTGATAGTCTTCTGAAGCTTAATTATTTCATTTTTGACAATGTTTTATTCATTTTCAATAAGTTGAGCCCATTTCTACTATTCTTGAAATGTCTTCCAACTGGTAAATCAAGGCTAACAAATCCCGGGGGGTACTCCCTTCAGATCTGGGTAGGGGTGTTCCACTGGCATGGGATCCTGTAGGGGTACCCTGTTTGACAAAATGGACCTAACCTCCATACCCTGTTTATGATAAATGACTGAATTCTATAGCTGTGCTAGTATATCTATCACAAATATTCAAGTCATTTTATTAAAATTAATGATCTTATTCTGCCAATTTCCTAAATGCAAAATATTTCCCTCATTTTAAATTTGTAAATTTGGATGAAAATAGAGTAGAATTTGACACCCTGTTCACGACACCAAGGTCGAAAAACCATACCCTGTTCAGCAGATCATCCCCGTATAGTCAATATAGGGTAGTACCCCCTCCCCCAAAAAATATTTTCATATAATGAAGTATGAAATTTTCATAAAAATTTCATCAGAAATTCATTTACCCAGGAACATCCTTCACCTAACTTTGATAGTCTTCTTTAAATTATTTGTGCTCATTGTGCACCGCAGTATAAAGGCCAGCACACACTAGGCGACAAGTCGCAGCAACTTGTCCCCGCGACATGTCGCCATGTTCAGCAATCCCAACCGGTTGAATTTCATGTGGCAAGTCGCAACAACAAAATTCTGTCGCAGCGACAACAATTTTTGCCAAAAAATGTTAGTACACACGGGAGGAAATTGACGCTACTACATGTCGCGGGGACAAGTCGCTGTGACTTGTCTGCTAGTATGTACTGGCCTTAAATACTATGTGCATTGCTCATAACAGAGCTCCTCTAACTAATTGGCACTTTTTTAGAACTCATTAGCACGAGATAGCTTGTTATATGAAAACACTCAATTCTACATGTTTATTTCATAAATGGGTACTGGGTCACAAATAAATAGAGAATGCATTGGGTTTGAAAAAAGTGCCATCAAATTGTCCTAAAACATTATACATATTCATAATTGTGCTCTAATTTTGAAGATTTTATGGTCTACAAGTGAGTCACTAATTGTTTAAAACTTTTGAATTCTATACAATATTGAATACACTAGCCAAGGTTGTTCTGTAGTGACCCCCATTTCTAAACTTTGTTTTTTACTGAGCAATCAAGCTTAATTGCACTATGAAAGTGTCTAATGCCTCGACTATGTGGTCCCCGGGGTAAACAAGGTTAAACGATCAGAGATGCTCTTCTGATCTTTTAGGGGTAAGAAACAACGATTTTGTATCTTTTAGGGTTTAAAAATATGAAATTTGCCAAATTCTTGCTTTTTGGTATCTTTTAGGGGTTGAAAGCCACTAAAACTCATGATTTTTGTATCTTTTAGAGATGAAAAACTTGTGAAGCCACACCCTTTCTAAAAATATTTGGTATCTTTTAGGATTATTTTTGAAAAATTCCTCGGAATCCCCCCTGAATGTGGCCAAATTAAAAGTCAAATTTCTATATTTCCTGGCTTCCACTCATTTTTCCTTTATTTTTAATCTGCGAGATAAGACAGGGGAAGAGGGGTGCAAAAGCTGACATAATTATAGCTTATTTCACATCTTCTAATTTAATGAAATTAGCTAAAATTATGTATTAAGTATTAGGGAGTATTTAAATTGACAACACATGGTTTTAGGGTTGTGTGTATTTTTATTGATTTTGAAGAAGAAAAAAAGGGCTGATTTACAATCACTTCACAACCTAATTCTAGTCATGACTTATAGCAATGAGATGGTGCTGAATAACATGACAAAGATAATTGTATAAATAGTTTCAAAATTGGACTTTTTGTAATAAATTGATAGATATTGATGCAAATTGTTACTGTGATTTACTTTGTCATTATTATTTGATTATCTATAATTAGTAATAAATAATTTCATTTTTTTTCAGCAGCAATTTGCTATCACAAATATTTTATTTCTTTGAACAAATGGCTGAATTTGTTGTAATTATGTGCCAGCTCATAGCTTCCAGTCCATGTCATTCCTGTATACTATTGTCTGTCTGCCATTCTCATGGTGTAGTTATATTGTTCACTATCTTTGAACTTTGCATTACTTGCTGGAGCAAAAAAAAGATATTAATTCTCAAATTCAAGAGATAAATTCCAAAGTATACAGAGAATTTATTGCTTATTATAATATACTAATATTATTTGAAGGCCAAATTGTTGACAGTTGTTTTCCATTAACTTTCTCAACAAATCAGACAAGTCATCTCAAACAAAATTTATCTACTTGTCCATTCTTAATGTAAATGTTATGATGATATTGTTATGATGTTATGATGTTATGATGATATTGTTCTTATTTTGGTTTCACAGTTCACTGGTTGTCACTTAACCATGCCAAGTATGGAAATTCCTAGTAATCAAGAGAGCAGCTATCAGAAGGTATACCAAAGCCTGTTAAATAATAAAAGTTGTTGTAATAGAATCATTGATTATTATTCATAATACATGATAATTAGGATAATTTGATTACTGAAGCTGCCATCTATACTAACCATCAAAATGAGTTGGGACAAAATTTTGTGTTTATGTTTTTCACGCCCCTCCCCTGGTCATGTGATCAGTGATGTTTTGGGTATGAAATAAAACGTCATTCAACATTGCTTATGGGAGGGACTGAAATAATGTAGAGAGGAAAAGAAAAAGAATATCATAGAACAAAATGGTGTCAAGGTAAACATTATGGCAATGTCCCAATAATTGCCTATTTCACTATGACGTCAAGGTTTGTTTACATGAATAAGAACAGACCTAATTCGGGCTAAATAGTTTTCCTCTAGCTTATTTTGCTTTGCACTTTAACATATATATATTTTTTATTATGAATATATTTTTAGCCTATTTTTGATTGTATTAAACATGCATTGAAACAATAGATTTGTTTTGATGTGACGTCATAATGAAATAGGGCAATTTATTTTGAAAGTTAGAGTCTGGAAGATTATTCAGCTATAACTGATAATGTACATGATAAGTCATCATCCAACATGGCGACGCCATACAAATAATAATAATCTTTGATCGTCAATATTTCTGTAACTATTTGCTCTAGAAGCTTCAAATTTGGCAGAATTACATTGTTTTGAATGCTCTCAAAGGATATAAATGTAGTTTTTCAGTATTACTAAGATTTAAAATAAAAGATTTTGTCTGAATTATCACGTGGTTGCAAACAAAGAATATATAGCAGTTAAAAATTGAACAAGATTTTTAAGGTAGTACCGGACCCTTACTACTGCGCATTCGGCTCGCACATGTGGATCTGAATAAAATTTTCTGCGCAACTAAATTGAAACTGTATGTTAAAGGCAAAATTTGGCCATTTGCGGCTTTTCACTCAAAATTAACTTTGAAACGCTTTATATGGCCCTAAATACAAGTTAGTGCCCATGCTTTCCCGGCCAAGACATTGAAATTACAACAATTTTTGCGCTTTTTTAGCTTATAGCTCCAAAAATAACACGGGACCCCCATTTTTTTCTTTAGATAAAGAGAAAAAGAAGAAGTTCATTTACCAATTTTCTCAAATTTCAACATTTTTATACCCACACGAACATATAATTTGCCCAAATACAAGAAATGTTGCTTTCTATCATTTATTTTTTACACTACTTATAAAATATTGGATGGATTTTTTTATCTTTATATGTTTTCTAAACTAAATACCTATAGTTCGAAACAGTTTTTTGCTTTTCTTCTATAAATGGATATGAGTGATTTGAATTTATTGATTGTGGATTTTCTTTAAAAATGTGTGAAAAACTGAAAAATCGCACTTTTTAACGTCTTATACCTTAAGCACACAAAAAAATTATCCAGTCACAAATTAAACCACTAGTATATGTATGTATGTATATAATCTGAGTTTGGCTCATAAGCATCAATGGTGGGTTGTGTATTAGCCAATCTTGACTGTTATGTACAAAAATATAATATTACTATAAGAAAATACTGCAAAAATATCCATTTTATTGGTATATTGTTTATTATTGTTATGTTGTTTATAATGAAAACACTTCATAACTGCCTTTAGCTATGAAATTGATGCATATAGTCAAATAACATATAATCTTAGCAATTTTTTATTATATGATAGTTAATGTTCTTTATCTCCGAGTCTTTACTCCGACAAACGACTAACGTCTGAAAAGTCAGTAGTTTCTCTCATATTTAGTACGTTACAACTGAAAATTTATCTGGTGTAGTAAAATGTTCTTTATATATGCAGTGTAGCTTAGCTTTTTTATGCATCTTTACGTGTGAGTCATTGTATTGAAAACCATGTAGCTACCTAGCTTGTGAGTTTTTTGTTTTTTTCGGTAGTTTAAATTTGTTTGGGAGCTATTTCAAGTAATTGATTACTGATTATGTGAAAATATAAATTTCTCTTCTATCCGTTCATACTATTTTCAATGATCACTTGGTGTGTGTATTTATACTAAATATGTTTAATCTCTGGATGAACTCTAACACACATTAACCTCATTCTGAAAAAATATCAAGTTGATAAGAGATACTTCAATGACTTACAGATGAGGAATAATCTTAATCCAGTACTTAACATTTGGCTTTCATCAACATAATCATCAAGGTGGACCTTCCTGGGAAGACAGTCAGGTAACAGTTCTCTAAGACAGCCCATACAGTATGACAGCCCAGTTGAACTCATTTAGCTAATTCCAGTCCAGCATCATGTTGAAGTTGATCCATGAATGATGACATCAACAGGAACTGTCCAAATTTTTGATGTTTGTTCAGTCCTGGGACCTCAGCTTGATAACTTTGTGTAATCAATTTATTTAAGCCCAGTTATACCGCTAGGTTCGGTCGCACCTTTAATGGACTTAGTTTGAAACAGGAGACGCCACGAGAAGGCGCCATTAAAGGTACATTTGTGTAGGAGTGGCTAATTGTAAAGACCTATTGTTTGTCAAAGCAAAACAATGATCCCACAGCATCACTACACCTGGAAAGGAGAGGCTGTATATTGCGCTTCACTTTCCTTAGACAAGTCCCTAGACCCCTAGTGTTGGAGGGCCTAGTGCTTGTCAGTCTCCCGCCTGAAAAGACAATAGTAACAACAATGCGTGACAATTATTCCTACCAGTACATGCCAGACTCGGGCTTGAACCTCTTATCCGGAATATACCCTTAGAACATCACCACTGGACTTTGCTTCTAGAACCAGGCAACCATGGTATCCAAGGTCTCCATCTATTCTAGGAACAACGTTGATTTCCTTGCTGTGTAATCGTCTCACGCATCTAACCAAGAGGATTATAGACTTTGCTACCAGAACCATGCAACCAGGCTTTTCTAGGTCTCCACAGTATGCATCTTTTCCAGGAACAAAGTTGGATTCCATTCTGTAAACTTGGTAGATAGTTAACTTTTGTTTCACTCTATATAAAAAAACTCAGAAATAGTTAAAGCTTCATAATTAAATGCTGATAATTATATTTTAATTATCAGCAGTCTATCTGCCAAAAAAAAAGCACCAGATGCAAAAAAAGAATAAATTATTGAAATTGTGTTGCTTGCAAATCTCAGCTGTGTTCTTTTCATTTGTGATGATTACATAACTTGATTCTAGTGCTTTTAAGTATGGAACTATGAAAAATGAAACTTTTTTAATTTCTGCTTAACTAATCAATAACGTAGGATGAAAAAGGAATATAAAAAAATACATTCTCTTTTTTTGATCAAATGCAATGTTAAAGTTACAAGAGCTAACAAGTTTTCGAATAATGTTCAAACTCACACATGCCGAAAAGATGGTCAACTGAATGAATTTTCAAAATGATATTTTTGGAGAGAGTTAATCGTGAAAAACCAAAATATATTAAAACATTTGTACTCCATTGTATCCTTACATTAACTACGTCAATATTAATTGATCGACACCTTCATATTCCAGCCATTTGATCCCCTAAATAACCCTTCCTCACACTTGTTAATTGTTATTCCAATCCCAATTCTTCATTAACTAATAACTAAATATAATAGCTACATTGAAATAAATTACAGTGTATTTTGATTAGTTATAGAATGAAAAATATATATATGTATCCAAAATTAAGCTATTTTACAGTTGTTGTAGTTCAGGACAATCATTAACAAGTGGTCGGATTGAAGACACATGACGGAAATGATAATGAGATCTCCAACTCCGAATTGCGAACAGTATTCGAAAAAGTAGGTTCGAAGACAAAATAATTGTCAAACAACAAATATATTAATTATGATATAAATAACTATGTATAATTAATTAACTTACTAATGTGTACTAGATAATTTTTTTATACATCAACTTTTGTAATTTAACTACAGCTATGAAGTCAGGAAAACCTGAACATATTAGTTATGATATATAACAAGTGATCAAGTGGTTTAATCAAAAGTTGATTGACAAAATTAATGAAAGCAAAATCTCGAAGTTGAAGTATCGAATGTTCCGAATGACAAAGTTTGTTAATTGATGATGCAGACAATGGTGTTGGCAGACCTAGTGTGCACCCTAGATTGCCAACCGAATATGTGTTCCAAAATGATATTGCGGAAATGTTTGCGAAGTAGCCAAATAGCCGAAAAAGGAAACCATTTATGTATCACTCTGCCAACCGAATATGTTTGCGAAAATTAGCTGGTCGCTTAAAAAGTTGCCGAATAAAGTAGATGTGTTAAATGTTGATGAAAATAGATAATATAACATATATAATACATCTAATAATATTAATATGAATCTATAATTACAAGCTAAAGTATTAAATTGGCAAATCAATTAACAGCAAACTATTGTTTAGATAAATTACCAAAGTTGACCACTTTGAAGTAAGGAAACCCTAAATATATTAAATTATAATATAACAAGTGATCAAATGGTTTGATCAAAAGTTGATTGACAAAATTACTGATATACTGTAGAAAGATCTCGAAGTTGCGAATGTTCCGAATGACAAATTTTGCGGATTAGCTGGTCGTTTAAAAAGTTGCCGAATAAAGTAGACATGTTGAATGATGATGCAAAAACAAAGTGGTGTTGGTGAACCGAGTTTGCACCCTAGATTACCAACCGAATATACCAGTTCTTGAAAATGACATTTTGAAGTGTTTTCGAAGTAGCCAAATAGCGAATAGGAAATCATTTATGTGCGACTGTATTCCTACATTAGACATATAGAATTTGTAGATCAAGATCAAACTAAACTATATATATATATCCCAAACAATTATTATGATTAACTTAAACTAATAACTAAAGTTAATAAATAAATGTATTTTCCAAGAACATACATATGTATTTAAGACATGTACATATATAATACATCTAATAATATTAATATGAATCTATAATTACAAGCTAAAGTATTAAATTGGCAAATCAATTAACAGCAACTTATTAATTAACAAACTAATGTATAGATAAATTACAAAAGTTGACCACTTTGAAGTAAGGAAACCCTAAATATATTAAATTATAATATAACAAGTGATCAAATGGTTTGAACAAACGTTGATTGACAAAATTACTGATATACTGTAGTAAGATCTCGAAGTTGCGAATGTTCCGAATGACAAATTTTGCGGATTAGCTGATCGCTTAAAAAGTTGCCGAATAAAGTAGACATGTTGAATGATGATGCAAAAACAAAATGGTGTTGGTGAACCTAGTGTGCACCCTAGATTACCAACCGAATATACCAGTTCTTGAAAATGACATTTTGAAGTGTTTTCGAAGTAGCCAAATAGCGAATAGGAAATCATTTATGTGCAACTGTATTCCTACATTAGACATATAGAATTTGTAGATCAAGATAAAACTAAACTATATATATCCCAAATACCTATTAAACTAATAACTAAAGTTAATAATGTATTTTCCAAGAACATGCATATATTTAAGACAGGTACATATATAATACATCTAATAATATTAATATGAATCTATTATTACAATCTAAAGTATTAAATTGGCAAATCAATTAACATCAACTTATTAATTAATAATTTAACATATATTATAAGTGCATAAGTTGATGTATAAAAAAATCTATGATGTAAGGAACACCTAAATATATTAATTATAATATAACATGATTTACAAAATTGAAGATAGCAAGATGTCGAAGTTTCAAATGTTCCAAATTAAAAAGTAGTTCCTTAACAAGTTGCCGAATTAAATAAGTATGTTAAATGATGATGCAAAAAATCGTTTTGGCATACCTAGTGTGCACCCTAGATTGCCAATATAATATATAATATGAAATATTCAACAGTGAAAAGTTAAATATTCCGTCCATTGATTCCACCTATTTGTCCCTGAAATAATCCCTCTCCCAGTAATTAGTACTCCACCCACAATTCACCATGCCCTTACTTGCATACCACTGTCCACTTGATATTGTCCAGTAAGTATCCACCATTTCTTTTCTTCAAATCTATTGAGCCTTAACTGTCAGTAAATAATCTTATCTGAAAAAAAGACTTGGTAACAAATTATGAATTGTTCAAATTTAAATATTCCCTCCATTGATTCCACCTATTTGTCTCTGAAATAATCCCTCTCCCAGTAATTAGTATTCCGCCCACAATCCACTATTCCCTCATTTGCATACCATTGTCACCTTGGTCACCTTGGTATGGTCCCGTCCATGTCTTTTCTGCAAATCTGTTGACCCTTAACTGTCAGTAAATATTCTTATCTGAAAAAAAGACTTGGTAACAAATTATCAAGTGTGCAAAGTTAAATATTGATTTCCCTCCATTGATTCCACCTATTTGTCTCCGAAATAATCCCTCTCCCAGTAATTAATATTCCGCCCACAATCCACCATTCCCTTACTTGCATACCACTGTCCACTTGATATAGTCCAGTCATTGTCTAACATGTCTTTTCTGCAAATCTGTTGACCCTTATTTGTCAATGAATAATCTTATTTGGAAAAAAGACTTGGTACAATAGTATCCTAAAATGCCTATACATACTTTTGGAATAAATCGCCCGTCCAAACAGAAAATCAGTGAATTATTAACATTCCAAGTTGGCCCTCCTTTCCCGTTCCTATACAATATGCCCCTCTAAATTAACCCATCTACCTCTAGTAAAGAATCCATCCCAAATTCACCATTTCCACTGGATCCAAGTAGAATGATCAAGTTGGTCTGCAACTAAAAGTTCAGAAAGGTGGGTAGCACTGTGGTAAAGTAAGCAGCAATATATGCTGATCACGTGATAAAAGTTATGTAATGATAACATAATGAATTTAGATATAAATATATGTGTTCTGTAGAATGCAATGAAATGCCTACTGAATACTTATATTTAATAATTTTAAGTGTGTAAAACCGTACAATAACGAAAGAAACCGAAAACAATTGTGTGTGTATAAACCGTGAAATAATGAAATGCCTGTAAACCGTGAAAGAATTTAATAAATTGAAATGATTATAAGCCAAATGTGTATACTATGGAATAATGTAATGCCTGTAAACCGTGAAAGAATTTAATAAATTGAAATGATTATAAGCCAATTGTGTATACTATGGAATAATGTAATGCTTGTAAACCGCAAAAGAATTTAATGTGTATGTAGTGTAAAACCGTGAAATAACGAAATGCCTACTGTAAACCGTGCTTTAATCTAATGTGTGTTTTATCTAGAACCGTGACAGTAAAGTACCGCAAAAGAATTTAATGTGTATGTAGTGTAACTGAAAACCGTGAAATAACGAAATGCCTACTGTAAACCGTGCTTTAATCTAATGTGTGTTTTATCTAGAACCGTGACAGTAAAGTACTGCAAAAGAATTTAATGTGTATGTAGTGTAAAACCGTGAAATAACGAAATGCCTACTGTAAACCGTGCTTTTATCTAATGTGTGTTTTATCTAGAACCGTGACAGTAAAGTACCGCAAAAGAATGTAATGTGTATGTAGTGTAAAACTGTGAAATAACGAAATGCCTACTGTAAACCGTGCTTTAATCTAATGTGTGTTTTATCTAGAACCGTGACAGTAAAGTACCGCAAAAGAACTTAATGTGTATGTAGTGTAAAACCGTGAAATAACGAAATGCCTACTGTAAACCGTGCTTTTATCTAATGTGTGTTTTATCTAGAACCGTGGCAGTAAAGTACCGCAAAAGAATTTAATGTGTATGTAGTGTAAAACCGTGAAATAACGAAATGCCTACTGTAAACCGTGCTTTAATCTAATGTGTGTTTTATCTAGAACCGTGACAGTAAAGTACCGCAAAAGAATTTAATGTGTATGTAGTGTAACTGAAAACCGTGAAATAACGAAATGCCTACTGTAAACCATGCTTTAATCTAATGTGTATTTTATCTAGAACCGTGACAGTAAAGTACCGCAAAAGAATTTAATGTGTGTGTAGTGTAAAACCGTGAAATAACGAAATGCCTACTGTAAACCGTGCTTTAATCTAATGTGTGTTTTATCTATAATTTCTTGTGTGTATGTGGCGTACAACCGTGAAATAACGAAATACATGTAAGCCGCGAAAAACTTATGTGTATAAGACCGATAATTAATATATGAAAAGCCTGTAAACCGTGAAAAAAATTAACTTGACAAGTGTGTGTGGAGTAAAACCGTGTTGTATGATGTAAGGATAGGGTTAGGTACTTATTTTAAGGTGTAAATGGCTGGTTCGGGAAGGGAGGGGTCTGGAGAGGGTAGGGTGGGCAGAAGGAAGAGATGAATAAGAGAAGAGAAGAAAGCAGCAGTAGCAAGCAAGCAGCAGTAGCAGCAAGCAGCAGTAGCAAGCAAGCAGCAGTAGCAGCAAGCAGCAGTAGCAAGCAGCAGCACGCAGCATCTAATCTATCTAAATCTATCTAATAACCTGATATCTACTGAGTACAATATATTGGGATGAGGGTAAGGTGAACATGACGAATTGCAGAAATTGGGTGGGAAAGGAAAAGTGTATAAGGGATCCTTACAATAGTGCGATGGTGTATGATCGAAGCTGTGTTTTGACATATAGAATATGGAATTTTAACCGTGACCAGACTGTAAACCGAGAAGGAAAGTGTATGTACATGTTAACCGTGAATAAGAATTAAATATAGATCCGTAAAATAATAAATTGCCTGAAAACCGTATTATAATTTAATGTGTGTGTTAATTGTAGAAACTGCGAAATAATGAAATCTCTGTAACCGAAATAATAAAATGCCTGTAAACAACGAAAGAATTTAATATGTGTATAATGTACAACCGTGAAAATTATGCCGAAAAAAAATGTCTGTATATAGGTAGGGTTGAGCCGCGAAATAATGAAATCCTGTAGAAACATGTTATAGTACAAAGTATAGTGTAGAACCGCAAAATAATGAAAAACCGTTGACGAATTTGATGTGTATGAACTATAGTGTAATGTTTGTAAACCGCAAAATAATCCAATGTATGTATCATGTAGAATAAAAAATATTGAAATATCTGTTAACATTGAAAGAAATTTATGTGTATTATGTAGAACCGTGGTGCCTATAAAATATGGAAAAATTCAATGTGTGTGTTAAGGGATGTGACGCGAATTAACGAAGTGTGAAATGCCTGTAAATCGTGAAAGAAGCTATAAATATGTGTGCATCGTGTAAGCCGTGTGAAACAATGTAATAAATAAATAATGTTCTAGGTAAATAATGTAAAAGATTAATAATGAAATAAACGAATAATATACAATGAAGAAAGAGAGAAAGAAAAAAGCAAGCAGGAAAGAAGAAGTAAATAATAAATGTAAATAAATAAGTGTAAATAAATAAAAATAAATAAATAAAAATAAATAAATAAATGTAAATAAATAAATGTAAATAAATAAATGTAAATAAATAAATGTAAATAAATAAATGTAAATAAATAAATGTAAATAAATAAATGTAAATAAATAAATGTAAATAAATAAATGTAAATAAATAAATGTAAATAAATAAATGTAAATAAATAAATGTAAATAAATAAATGTAAATAAATAAATGTAAATAAATAAATGTAAATAAATAAATGTAAATAAATAAATGTAAATAAATAAATGTAAATAAAAAAATGTAAATAAATAAATTTTAATAAATAAGTGTTAATAGATATAAATAAATAGGTATAGATAGATAAATAAATAGAAATGAATAAGTACAAATAAATAAAGAAAAGTAAATAAATGAAAATAAATAAATGAAAATAAATTAATGAAAATAAATAAATAAAAATGAATAAAGAAATGAAATAAAAAATAGAAAAATAAATGAAATAAATGAAGTAAATAAAGGAATAAATGAAATAAAAACTAAATGAAGTAAATAAAAAATAAGAAAGAAAGAAACGGAAAGAAAGAAAGAAAGAAAGAAAGAAAGAAAGAAACAGATAAATTAGAGTACTTAACTTATCTGCTGTGCACCACCATGTGTCTGGTTAGACCAGACTTGGACTTGCAGATGCGGCCACAAACATTACATTCGTGGTTTCTGGAGTGAGCCCTCATGTGAGACATATACGCTGCTTTGGAGGCAAGTACACGACCACACTTTGGACATATCCATGCTGGCAATTCAGGTTCATCTTGGGCAACGTCCTGGTGACTATCCGCGGTGTGAGCGTGCTGGAGACCGTTCATCTGTACCATAGCCACATCCGTTCTCGAGGTCTTACCCCAAGTAACAGACATAGCACGATACGCCATCCTCAACAATACCATCGTGTCCCGAGCGGTTACCGACACCGCAACACCGCAACACCTCAACAACACAATCGCAACCCGAGCGGTTACAGACACCGCAACACAGAAATACCTCAACAACACCATCTCGACCCGAGCGGCTACAGACACCGCAACACAGTAACTCCTCGCCAATCTTACGATGATTCTGACAATCAAACGACCAACAACATACAACAACCAAACACCAAATACAGCCAATCGAATAAGCCACACCAATGCTTGAAAGGTAACTCTCACAGCACCACCCAGAAAACGGACAATTGCCACCAGTCCAACCACAAGAGAAGTCATCGTTGCCATCGTCATCAGCAAGACCATCATGGCGGCGCTGTAAAAAATACAAATAAATTAATAAACAATATTAATTTTCATCAATTAATTTAAGGATACAAGGGACAAAAACGACTGTACCTCTTTGAAATGGACATATACCACGCAGTGTTGGAGTTGCTTGCCAAATAAAGTATATATTTTCTGAATACTGACCTAGCAGTTGCTTCTTATAATTTTTATAGCAAGAACAATTTTTCTGAAATACGACATATTTTCATAGCTTCCGTTGCAGACGTCTTATGTGGTTCGCCGAACGAAAAGCTTTTCGTTCGGCGAACCACATAAGACGTCTGCAACGGAGGCTAATATTTTCATTTAAAAATGTTTGTTCTCCACTTGAATGGCTTAAACAGATCAAATTGTTTCTTGTTTTAAGCAGAAGACAGGATAGTTATCTAAAAATGTGTGTCCATTTTTCAATTCGTTTTTAAGATATTAATATATCAATGGTTTGCTTTAAAAACGCAGCAACAGAGACTGTTTCGTATAAATCGAAATGATATTTCCTAGATTTAGGAAAATGTATGCTTTGTTGGAGAAATAACTTATAGTACCGCTCTAGTTAGGACCGTTATAAAATCTTTCTGTTTTTGTTCCTTGTATCCTTAAGGAAGGTTTCATGACTTATTTACTAATTTGTGCGCATCTTTGGTATTATTCAAAAAAGAGAAAACAAAACACGGAGCCTCGACACGAAGCAAAATTAAACAGTGCGAATTTCAGCGATTTACGAATTTGGAGCTGCTATAACAAGCTCAAACTTAGTGTTACACTGCAGTGCGTTTAAAAAAGTTTGTTCTGAACTCAAGCTTTAGTTTGTTCAGCAATTTGTGTGATTGACAACTTGTTACAAATCTGACGAGTTTACAGTCGTTCATTTTGGCGGGAAAGATTCAAATGAAATTTGTGCAGTAATTGTTTTGAAAATACTAATGTACTTTTTATAGTCTCAAGATTATCTAAATTCTAAACAACCGAATTGCTTACCTGAAAAGGGTAGGTTGAAGGAGAAAACTGGAGTTTTCCATAGTAAATTCCGTTATCAATCGCTTTATTCGTTTCTAAATCGCTTTGGTTGCCTCGTAAAGTGAGAAGTACTATGATAAATTTATTCAGGATGCTTGTATTATAGTAGGTCCCAAGGGTAAAAATCGTGCGTGCGAGCCAATCAAATTAAGTTGCGCCATATTTGGACAACATATAATGGCGTGATTATCCGCATAGTTGACTTCCTGGAATTGTAAGAACATAAAAACAATAAGCCTGAAGCGTGATGACGTTTTACACCCGTGTCTAGACCAGAATCCTTTTCACATTGCTTTTTTTCACTAATTATGACTATTGTTCCTGTATTCTCGAGTGAATATAAAATTTAAATATGAAAGGATTTTAAGAACTATTATTGTATGGAGACGCGGGTAAAACGTCATCACACTGCAGGGCTATTTCCCGTAGGTTTGTTCAGGAAAATAACAGACAAGCGAAAAGTAAAAGTATATAAGTAAACTGATACTTAAAGTGAAATTTAAGTTAATCTTTCCTACATTACTTCTCATGGTATGGTTTTCCACACCACAAGATCACGTCGTTAGTCTGTTAGTATGCTTAGTAACACATTGGGCTAGATAACAAAAGATTTAAGCTCGGTTCCCGTGAAATGTGACTTTTCTTAAGAAACCGATACAAAAATAAAACCGATACAAAAATAACAACAGGTACTTATAATGAATCTGCAAATTGCATATTTCGATACATGTTTTTTTATAGTGCAAATACTAACTGGTGTGCAACAGTCGTCACTGTTTAGTAGTAAATAGCACTAAGTAAACAAACGAAAACAATAGAATTAGCATAAAATAGCACCATTTAGTGGTATTTATGTTGCATACTTTTAGTGCGTGCAATCTTATCAAACAAAGAAAACAATAGAATTCGGAAATAGACTAAAACGGAAATCTAATCCAATCACAAAGCGAGCTACAACACTCAAATGGCTTCTCGTACATTCTTGGTGGAGCAAAATGACCGAGACAGGGGTGCCGAGATTTGTTGCTCTCAATACAACTGTTGCACACTTCATACCGAGAACAAGAAAACAAAAATACGTCAAGCAAAACGAAACGAGATGTCGCTCTTATGGGTATATTTTTACTTTCACAAAGCGATGTTAGAGAGATGGAAAAAATGGACCAAAGCAAGCTGGACGAATGTGTCAAACTTTCCTCTCCAAGTACGCAAGCAATCATCTGTGTAAGCTGCTGAAATTGTGAATTAAATATTTAGAATAATTTCAAGTCTCGTTACATATAACAAATTATAGCATGGAAAGTGCTTTGTACGGGATTTTATTCACTTGTTGTTTGTATCATAAACTCCATTTAATAACCTCTGTATACTGTACATGGTGTATACGGTATATACACAGTGTTGTATAGTATACTCGTCCCCGGGGAGAGTGGGGCTTTGGGGATAAACGATCGGGGATGCTCGTCGGAAGTTTTCAAAAATCTAAACCCCCCAAAATACACCAGACGTTTTTCAAAAGGGCGTGGCTTCATACATTTTTCATCACTAAACGCAAATTCACTCGAAATATAGAATCGGACAAAAGCAGAATATTACCGGCTTAAGTTTGTTTCTGGTGCTATCGTTGTTGTTGCCTGGTCCGTAAGTTCATGTATAAATTAACCAAATATTAGCTTTATAAAATTTTGGCATTTTTCTGATCTTTTTATTGATAATTTTCAATATGCTTTTTTTTCTTTCTTGGTAAAAGAAACTGACAAAAACTAAAAAAAGTATCATATAGAAACTCGAATAAAAAAAAATTCAGACCTATCAACGGATCGAACCTGTGTACGCAAAAAAATTAAATTGGAGTCTAGTCAGTTTACGATATTATCACATTTCCACTTACCTTGTTCACTTACCTTATTCCCCTATTACCCATGACGATATAACGACACCAATGCTTCCGTTAAGGGTAGAACATTAGAAAATCCCGTAGACGGTGAAATGTCGAAATAACAATTCTACAAGAGATTCCGGCACAGGCACAAATTTGAATCCCATAACAAAAATTCTTGTGTGCAGAGAACTGGTAAAGACGATTGCTTTCAAAATAATATAAACACAAACTTGAATGAGTCTAGTTTGTTCTACTTGCAATTTTTCTTAATTCAAGACATTGTGTTCACTTTGCTAATTTTGGCTTGTTTTCTCCAACGAGATACTATTCCGCCAGAGAAAAACAAGGTTTTCACATATTATTAATGATCCTAGTTAACCAACGCACGTTGCTTTTAAAATAGGCAAGTTCAAGGCTCTGAAGTTCCAGTGTCAGTAAATGAAAATAAAGATTGAAATACTTTCAAAACCTAAGCAAAAAGGGCGAATGTTGAAGTGACAGCTCACTTTTTGAATTACTAAAAAAAGTTGATCATATTCCTTGTGTGTATTTTGAATGATGATTTGTAGCACACAAGACTTGTTTGGTGAAGATATATTAATCTAATGCATAGTCGGCGATTGTCGTACAAATATGAACGATTGGCCCCTAAAGGGTTAAGCAAAATGCGCATTACATGACGTCATTATCGAGGATAAACACATGATATGATATGTCAAAACTCAAGCTATTGTTTACGCAAACGATGTGCACTACATGACGTCAAATTGAAAACTATTGTTTACGCAAAAATTAGCGCTACATTGTTTTAGGTAAAATGGCGTGACAATTAAAGCAGTTGTTTACGGAAACAATGCGCAATTCATGACGTCAAAATGCAAGCAAATCATTGCGCAAAATGGGTGTCCACATGACTTAAAGAAATAACGATTTTTGGTTTACAAGAGATGGGCGTAAAATGGAGTGAAAATGAAAGCAATGCACACTCCATGACGCAAAATACAGTTCTTGTTTTACTCGAAATACGCGCTACAAGACACCAAAAGGTTGTCGTTTGCAGAAAATGGCGTGAAAATAATATAAATAGCAATTGTTTACGCAAAATGCGCGCTACATGACGTCAAAAAAGCAAGCAATTGTTTACGCAAATAATACGTATTTCACGAGGTCAAAGTGAAGGCTATTGATTACGCAAAAATTACGCTCATGCGCTATCGTTGTATGTAGAAAATGAGGGTGACATCACAATACATTACAGCCAAATTCGTTGTATCGCGACCCGCTGTTTTAAAAGTTTGTTTTGATTTGGTCTTTTCTGAACCGTCAATCAAATTCAAAGGCGGAGTTTATTTTAGATTAACCAATGACAGAACATGTTATGGCAAGCTCCGCCCTATGAAATTGATTGACGGCTCAGAAAAGACCAAAATGAAAACAAAGTTTTGAAACGGCGGGTCGCGATACAACGAATTTGACTGTAATTTCTACGATGGCCGAGAAGGGACTTCAGACTTCAGACTTCAGAGATAATTATCTCTGAAGTCTGAAGTCTGAAATACGCAAAAATGGACTTCAGACTTCAGAGATAAATATATCTGAAGTCTGAAGTCCGAAGTCCATTTCAAGTTGCATATTTCAGGCTTCAGACATATCTATCTCATTTATTATTATTATTATTATTATTATTATTATTATTATTATTATTATTATTATTATTATTATTTTTTTAATTTTAGTTATTTTTTTTAATTTTTAATTTTTATTATTTTTTTTTAAAAAACAGTGAGCAGTACTATAATGATGCAGAAATTGATTGCAAACTTTTTATTTCCCCGACGCGTTTATGTTTAACTCTGTGGATTTCTTCAGGGAGGTATACAATCTAAAGCTATACCATGCACAAAATAGGAATGTTCCCAAAGTAGTACGCCGAACTAGCACTTTGATGAATAAAAGGAGCTAGAAACCAAGAGTATGTATGTTCGTTGACACGGATGAGTATAATACATAGTATAGGACTACAAAATACGAACTAAGTGATATAGAGAATATTGTTCAGCACTACGAAAGGTGATTTCATATTGCAATTTCATGCACATCATGTACCTAAAATGATAATTAATATTTATATATTCATTTATCTCCATATTCATTTGTTTATTCATTTACTTATTTATTTATTTACTTATTTATTAATGTATTTTCAAATTATTGATTTATTTGTTTGTTTGTTTGTTTGTTTGTTTGTTTGTTTGTTTGTTTGTTTGTCATAATAGTTTCAGTGATACATGCGCAGAGGTGTTTTTTGGTAATCGAGTTATAACCGTACTTTGTTTAGCTTTTTTTGGGTGTAAACAGGAGGGAGGGGATGACTGCTATTGGATCCAAATGATTTTTTATGTTCCATGTCTTCTCCACTTTGACGTCACAAGGCCTCCCTAGCAACCAGGGTTTGTTTACTTAGCTTTGCAAGGAGGAGCCATCTTTGCCAGAGTAAGTGAGAGACAAAAGAAGCGATCGTTCAGTAAATAACCTGCAGCTTACGTTCAACAAACCTTGAGTGAGTGATTTTTCTTCCTTCCTTTCACTAGTTAAGTGCAACTAACCTCGGAAAAGCTTTCTTTTATTGATTTTTTTCCGTTTTTTTCACGCGAGTCAACTTCTGGTTGCTATAGCTTTCGATTGAGTCCAGATCATCAGGTTTCAAAAAAATCGCGTTTTATTTAGTTAACGTTTTAAGACTGATTTGAAAAAAGGAGGTTTTATTGATTGATTACTGAGGATCGGTTTTGACAAATTTTGTTAGAATTGAAGCTACAGTTCTCCTCATCAATCGTTTTTTGTAAAGCAGATTGGTGGTTTGCGTGATTTTTCGCAAATTTAGCTTTCGATTCTAGTCAGACTTTTGACATACTTCTACATTTCTTTAATAGTTTACCGTTGCACTTAACTAAAATTTTAAAATTTATCAGTTGCAGTATTGCTGTTTTGAAAAACTTGAGTTGTTTCATTGATTAAAAAAAGCTAATATTTTTAAATCTACAGCTTCTATTAAAAATTTGCTGATATCGAATTTTTTCCGAAATTTTCACATATTGTGTGAATAATTATACAAAATACTTCAAAATAAAATTTAAAATATGGAAAAAAAATCGTCATTGTCATTCTGTAGTACCCTATGGTTTTTGGTACTTTTTATTGTTTACGATTTACATTTTCACTTGACATATTACTTGTTTGATTCAAGTTACTATGATTATATTCAATTTATTCTGCTGGTGGTCAAGTTACACATTGTATTGTCATTAATACAACCATTTTTTCCTGGTACCACGGTTTTTACAAATAAAGTAAAACATAAAAATGAAAATTCCCCTGCTAACAAAAAAACAGTGTCTTCAAGTTGTACAAAACTACTTCATGAATCCACACTTGGTATCATTGTTTTTGTACTCTTAACTGTTTTAAAACTGAAGAAAAACATTTGTTGTCCAAGAAGACTGTTTTCATCATTTTTACAATATTTTTATGATAAAGGATTTATAATAGTAATAATTTGTCTCTTGGTACTCTGGCACTGCTTTCAACATCTCTTGCATTTATACAACAAATCCACTTTGCAAGAGAAAGTTATCCAGATAACCAACAACATTCTTCATATATTTACATTTCCAGCTTCACTAGTTTTGATGGCAGTGCTTACTGTTCTAGATCCACTTTATGATATAATCTTGAATTCTGCTCCATACACTACCTTCCATTTGAAGTCCCATATTATTGGAAAAAATTCCAAACTATTGCACACTTGGTTGTTGTTTATTTGTCTTTGCATTTTTTACAACCTTTGCACATTTCTGCCAGTGTCCAAGGAAGAGGGGGAATTTCTTCCCCATCAACAACACTTCATATTTTCAAATCTTTGTTACTTACTGTTGACAATCCTTTTTACATTAGTTGCTGTATCTCCAAATTCTTTGATAATAGGTAGTTTTTTAACACTATCTTTAATGTTTGGGCACACCTTTTTTGAGAACAGCCAATATATTTGTACCTCAGAGACAAATATTATTTGGAACAGTCTATATTTTTTACATGGTTTATTCATGATATTTCCAATTATTACAAATATGGAAGTTCACCATCCCGGGTTATTTATTGGTGCTTTGCTCAATTCATTAAGAATGACAACACAAATTTATGTTTTAAATACAAAAGGGAAAATGCAAATCTACACATTTGCTCCTTTTGCTACTGTTTCTGATTTGTGTTTACAAATAAACAAGAAAAATAATATTCAAAAAGATACTTATTGGTTGTCTAGTTGTGGCAAACCCTTGCGTGACTGTCATACACTAGAGTCAATTTCTGGTATTGTTTTTATGAATGGACGTATGCCTGGAGGAATGCAATGCTGCATTAAAAATTGTAATAATGAAGCAGGAGTAAGAAAACTGGATAGTATGCTTGGTGTATATGAATTAAAGTTCAGTCCAGCATTTGTATCTACTAGTAGTATGGACCTTCCACTCCAAGACCTGAGAGTATGTGACAAGCACTACAGCAGTCTTATCAATCGTGGTCACAAACCAATAAAAGGAAAGGGGGCTGCAAAATCACGTAGTGATGCTCAACTGGGAATAAAAAAGAGCAAACCATCAATTGTGAAGTGTTCCCAGTGTTCTTATAATGCTGTGTTATCCAATGACATCACCTGCAAGAAACACAAAATTGTTGTTTTTGAGAAAATGTTTTATGTAACTTGTGACTTTCTAGATGAAATGAGTGATGCAGGCAAAATGGTGCTGAATTCTAACCTATATTCAACAAAAGAAACCTTTCCTGATGACATTGGATATGTGTGTTTATCATGTAAACCTTTCTTTTTAAAAGCTTTAAAAACTGAGATGGAATATAACAATTTAAAGAGGACTTTTAATGCCCAAAACCATGACAAACCTAACACTTTAACAACACAAGGAACTCAAATAAAACAGGAAAATGAACCTAGTGTTTGTGATGCAAATGTATTTTCTGATAAGGATGAGGAAAGCAAAATATCTGAATGCTTAAACAATGAAAATGAACCTAGTGTTTGTGATACAAATGCATTTTCTGATAAGGATGAGGAAAGCAAAATATCTGAATGCTTAAACAATGAAAATGAACCTAGTGTTTGTGATACAAATGCATTTTCTGATAAGGATGAGGAAAGCAAAATATCTGAATGCTTAAACAATGAAAATGAACCTAGTGTTTGTGATACAAATGCATTTTCTGATAAGGATGAGGAAAGCAAAATATCTGAATGCTTAAACAATGAAAATAAACCTGTTTGTGATACAAATGCATTTTCTGATAAGGATGTGGAAAGCAAAATATCTGAATGCTTAAACAATGAAAATAAACCTGTTTTTGATGCAAATGTATTTTCTGATAAGGATGAGGAAAGCAAAATATCTGAATGCTTAAACAATGAAAATGAACCTAGTGTTTGTGATACAAATGCATTTTCTGATAAGGATGAGGAAAGCAAAATATCTGAATGCTTAAACAATGAAAATAAACCTGTTTTTGATGCAAATGTATTTTCTGATAAGAATGAGGAAAGCAAAATATCAGAATGCTTAAACAATGAAAATGAACCTAGTGTTTGCGATACAAATACATTTTCTGATAAGGATGAGGGGAATCTAGAATGCAAAGGACTTTCAACCAGCATTTCTATTAGTTCTGGTTTTGAAAGGCTCCTGCCTGATATTGTCCCATGGGCACTCACATATACATATATACAACATCATGATACACTTCCTGCAATGATGAAAGCATCTTTTTCATTCCCTCTGTTTTCAAGAGATCTAGGGATTAAAGAGTGGAAGTCCTTCAATATCATAGTGCCAATTGATTCTGTTGGTACACCAGCTGATGTACAATATGTGTTTGAAGTTAAAATTCTAGACCACATCATTGAGCGTGGACAGCTTCCATTACATTCCTACAGTCATGAAATGCTTCTCTCTTTTATAAAAGAAACCCTTAAAAGAGTAGAACAATTACCTGTTTGTCCTGGTATCTTTGATACACATCTTGTAGAAGCAACTGAAAAACAAATAATGTACAAATCAACTACTACAATTAATTACTATATAGACAACAGGGGAATTATCAACAATGGGAAATATTTCAAAAAAACTGTAAGAGACTATGACTGTTCTTTCTCATTACCTCAAAAATCTCGTCAAATTAGATGCTCAAAATGTCAAGACCTTTATCGATCATGTCTGCGTTTTAAGACAAAACACGGTGAATCCCTAGACTCAAAAGTACAACCTTCCTCTAAAGCACCACTTTCCACCTTAACGTTTGAGCAACTTCTTCAAAGGGCAAAAAACTTAAAGAAGTCACTCAAGAAAAGTCAAAGACAGAGTAAACATTTATTACAAATATATCAAAAAGAAAAGAACAACCATATTGCTGCTCCACCTAATTTTAAGCCTATCACTTCAGATCTTGCACAGCTAGTAGATATATCTCTAAACAAAAACTGGTTAGAAAAAAATTCTGTTCTTTATGCCTTGATAATGGACACTTTAAAATCTCTCAAACTTCAAGAGCAACAATATGAAAACAATAGAAAGCTCACCAAAAATCATAACAAAGCACATCCAAAAGGAATGAGATTCAACCCTCTTGTTATCAAATGGTGTTGTAAGATAGCAAATGCTTGTCACAAAAGTGGATATGAAACAATTCGGAGTATTCTCCCAATACCCTCATGGCAAACAACAAAGCTATATAGGCAGTCAGCCAGTACCACTGAACCTATCTCTCAAGAAAACCTGAAAATAATGTTACAAGAACTAAGACGAAGACATTGTAAGGGTATTGGGGGAATACACTGGGATGAAATGACTATCAAACAGGGTATTGTATTATGTAAGAGAACAGGGGAACTTGTAGGGTTTGAGGATAACATTGCAGGTGAGCTTAATCAAAATTTGGAAGATCTTTTAGAGGGTGAAGGTGGACATGACCAAAGTGACAATGATAGTTGTGAAGATTCTGATTACTATAACAGTGATCTTTCATCTGAAGATCAATCAGATGATTTACACAGTGAAGATCATCCTGTCCACAATAAAAAAGCTAAGCTTATTTGTCAATTCTTTTTCTCTTCTCTTGAAGGAGACTTTACTTGGCCTGTAGCTGCATTTCCATTAAATAAACTAAATCATAAAATCCTTGCATCTATGGTCTGGAAAGTTTGTGAAACTTTAGGAAGCTTGAATGTACATGATAACAATAAAGTACAAGTTCTCTATGGAGTGTCTGATGGCTCAACATATTCCCATGCCTTTTTTAACAGAGCAGGAGCTCAGAACTGGGTGACATTCAACCCATATAATGATAACAAGCCAATATGGTGGTTGTCTGACTATCCTCATATGATTAAGAAATTAAGGAACTTTATAGTTAACCCTGATGGAAAATTGCAATTTGGTGATTCAAAAATATGTCTAGCACATCTGATTGGTGTGGTTGAGCGGCGAACAACTAAACTCAAGTGGAAACATCTTAAATTGACCCCAAGAACAAAGATGAGTGTAAAGAGAGCTGTAACGTTGTGTTCATTAGATGTTGCATTGGACATTCTTAAAGGTTTTACCCCAGCAGAAGAGACTGTTTTAATTCGTACCTATATTATTCATTGTTATAAAATCTTCAAATTATTCAATAGCAGTACTGGGGTAGACCCAGATAGTTACAGACAACTACTTAAAATAATGTTATGGTTTGATAAATGGTACAATGAAATTAAAAATGAAATTAAACTAAAGAGAGGCAAAGGTGGTTCAAAAGAAATTTGGAAAAAGTTCATCTCAAGAATAACTTATAAAGACCTAAAACGTTCAATAAGGGCATTCTTAGGAGTTGTACAATATGTGCAAATGAACTTTCCTCATTTACACATTATTCCAAAAACAATGTGTCAAGATGATGTTGAAAATTATTTTTCTCTCCAAAGGGCTAAAGTCCCTGGTGGAAAACCAACAACAGTACAATACTTTGAATCCTCAGCATCTTTGAATAAACAAATGCTAATAAACTCTGAAATGAAAGACCTTAAGGGTACATGTGGTTCATATGATATTGTTTCTTTACCAAATGCAGTTTCAATTCCACTTTCAAAAAGTAATTTGAAAAGTCAGAACACATTCTCAGAGAAAGATGGCTGGGACTCAATTAAAATGTTTTTGAAATCAAACTCTGACTTTTTTGATAGATGGGCATACAATGAGACTTTTTATGACAATGCAGATCGACAACAAATATCTAGACATGTGAAACAAACTATGGAATATATTGATCTCTTCTCGCCAACAACTATCCAAAAAACTTCACAACCCATTCTAGCAGCTCTTAGAGCTAGAACAAACCATCATTATCTTCTAGATTTTTCTTGTCGTCTTGATTTTTACTTAAGAAAACATTTTTTTTGTAATAACTGGTCAAGTGATTCTCTTCAACTGGCCATTACTTCTTTAAAAGAAGACAAGGCACTTTGTCACTACTGGAAAAGTCTTTTGCTCAATATTAATCTCTCTCATAATCTTGTTTCTGCTTCTTGTGATGTTATGTCTGCATTTGTCAGAAAATTTGCAAAACGAAGATGTGTTATTTACCTGGCAAAAGATGGCCTAAACCCTGATCATGATGATGATGAATCTGCAGTACGTGAGATGTTGAAAAAATACCAAAACAAAACTAAAAGTAATCACAATCATGATAAACATGTTGACAAACAAGATATCTGTTTTAGATGCAAAAAGGCTGGTCATTGGGCATCTCAATGTCCATTAGGACATGAGCCTGAATGGCTGGCCAAACAGAATTGCTTTTTGTGTGGTTGTTTAGGACATATAAAAGAAGGTTGTCCAAACAAAAAATCTATGAATAAACCTAGTAAGGAAATGAACAACAAGCCACCTGCACAGAAACGTGCCTGGTATTGTCCAGGTATAAGTCTTTCAAAACTTCTTAACACACTGACTTCTGAAAATCTTAACTCTTTTGAAGTTTATCACCCTTTACCTACAACATTTACTACTGACCCTAGCCTTTTTAAACAGAGATCAGATGACTGGTTCAATGCTAGAAAGTGTAAAATAAATGGAAGTAAAGCAGCTACAGCACTGGGGTGGTACGGAAAAAAACAGATGTTGAACTATTGGAAGCAGCTTTCAAATGAACTAAGAGGAGGCCAAGACACAGTAACTGATGAAAATAAATCTTGCAATCTAGCAATGGTCTGGGGATCAATGAATGAGGACTGTGGTTTAATAACATACTTGAGAGATTTTTCCTTATCTCATGACACTGTTGTTAGAGAAACTGGTGTCTGGTTATTGAAAGATAAGAAGAACACACATTGGCTGGCATCGTCACCTGATGGACTTATTGAAGAAAATGGACATCTTTCTAAAGTAATTGAAATTAAATGTCCATTTATGTCAGGAAAACCAGTACCTTACCAAAATGTGTGTTCTTATCACATACCACAAATAATGTTAGAGATGGTCTGCACATCAACAACTCAATGTCACTATATTGTATGGACACCTGTTGGCACCAAAGTTTTTTTAGTTGAAAGAGATGACAAGTACATTGATTTGTTGATACAATATCTTTATAAATTTTGGGAAATGGCAAATGATCATCAAGAGCCAGAGTGGAAGGGTGATGCTTTTGATCTAAAACTTAAAAGCAAAGACATTTCCTTAAAGAGCAATTGCATACATTCTACTTCCCATTCACTAATAACAACCAACATATTAACACATCCAGATCTAAAGAAATTTAATGACTTTCCTACTAGTAACAATAGTAGTGTCCTCTCTTCTGATTCAAACACTAGCACAAGGCAACTACGTAAATGCCAGGGGTGTAAAGAACTAGAATGGAGATGTAAGGTTAATCCCTGTGAAGTGAGACAAAAGAGAATGGAAAAGAAGACTAAACCTACTGAAACATCTTACCAATCATACTTATATGGTTCATATGGTATTCAAAATAGCTGCCATCAAGACACTTTTTTAGAACTTACTTATCACCCTTTCAAGCGTCATTTCAGTTTTTCATCTACTTCCACTTTAGGGGAAGGTTTGATCAATTTAATCAATGCCTTTTTGCTAAGAGAGAACAATAAATTTCATGACAGTAAAATGATTCTGTGGCAATGGTTGCGAGACAAAACTAGAGATGGACACACCTACTATGCTTTTGGAAAGGAAGCGTCTCTTGATTCAATCATTTACAGATTACTTGAAAATACCTCTGAAGACATTAAAATGAATCTAGCAATAAAAGCTACTCATTCTACCACCTGCACAGAACATCCTACACATAAATCAATTAGAAACTTTACACACTTTGTCTTTCCTCTTAACTCAGATGATGTGTTAGACTCCCATTTACTGAATTTACATGAATTTGATGTTTTAAAAACTCTTGAACACAAGTTGTCTTTGAAACAATTTTGTTCTGACACAAAATGTTCTTGTGTCTTGAGACAAAATACACCTCCAGCAGATTGTAATGAGCTTGAAGTGATTGATAATCCTGAGACTTGTGGAGCTTTGACTAAAAGGTCAACTGTTGTGACAAACAGTCCTGATATATTTTTTGTTGGATACTCGACTGGATTAAAGAAAATTACCCCAACAATAGAAAGCCATTCCTCTCTTACAATATCAATAAACAATACAACATATAGACTCTCTGGTATTGTGTATTTAAAATCACATCATTACTTTTGTGAAGTCTTTTCTACAACACAGTGTCATAAAATAGGATGGTATGTATATAATGGCTTGTGGAACAATGGAAATACAACATATGTTGGCCAAAACCCACTATTTCTAGAAAGAGAAAGCCTCTATCTTTTAGTCTTTGAAAAGCTTAAACTTTCAATTTCAACCCAAAGTGTTTTTAAGACATCCTATAGAACACTACACTTAAGCAATCCTGAGATTGTCAAATCCATTATAGCTAATCATAAACATATGCTCTCTCTCCCTGATGATAAAGTAAAACTTCAAAATCTTAAAGCTGTTTTATCATATCACAACATACCAGTTAAATCCTCCATGAAAATCGATGAGTTAAAAGATCTGCTATTAAGGCACTGTAATACTACTAATAATATCCCTGTATCTTTTGTATCTGATGAAAATATAAATTTTTGTCAAACAGAAACAATTAATCAGAATGAGATTTCAGACAAAGAGGATGGACCACAGCTACCAAAAACTCCAGAAAGGCAGAGAAATTCTTTTGATGAAAACAACAATAATTATTATAATACAAGTTTGAAGCGTACTGAGCTTACACCAAACTCCCACCATGGATATACACCAGAAAGGCACACTACTAAAAAATTGAAAGTACATTTACATGAGAGCGATAACAGTGATTCTGATGACTCTCTTACTGAAGAACTACATGCACTTTCGTTAAAGCAGCCAAAAACTTTTAAACATTTCACTCATGAGATTTCTAAAGATAAAGATGTAGACTCTGATGAATCTGATGATATTTTCTAACTAGTAATAAAACATTGTCCAGATCCTTATAATTCTATGAAATGTAAGATTAGATGGACATTCTTGGAAGTTAATAGAAATAAAAATCTTAACACTTAAGTTCTCATTTGGCAATTAAAATGATTGTTTTGTTGTCAGTATATGTAACCAAAACTTCACTGAGTTTTGAAAATGGCTTTGCACTAGTTAACAAATAGTATATTTTGGATGCTAAATTAATTAGTGAATGATTAGAAAACAATACAGATTACTCTATGGAGTTACAGAGCATGTATATTTGAACAATAATATGCATTGTGCAGGGTTTAAGGATTTATATAATTTTGTTATTTGAGGGTGTGAATTTAGTAGCTGAATAAATAGCTGGGGAATTTTCATTTTATATCATGTAATGAATGACTTTTTCAGTCGTCTACTGATCTTTATTCTTATCCGACTCGAAGAAGTGCAGTCAAATTTTGAAATCAACACTTTCCTGTACAGACAGTCTCACTTTTATATAGTTTAATGACCTAAAAATGGAATATATTACGCATGGATGTATAAAGATTCCAAAACGCTTTAAAACACGAAAAATTAATTTAACACTCAACCTTAGAGTGTTTCTTTCATTTTGACAGAATGAGACAGCTAGATACCACTATACAAGTGTAAAATTATAAAGAACGTTTCAATAGACATGCAAAAGTTAATCAACTTCGTTTTTTACCTGAACAGAAATTCGATTCCTAAACACTGATAATATGTAGGTTACACTTATATCAGTCAATTATAGTGTCTATCATGAACGAACAGGTCCTGATCCTCAGATTCTTGTCACTTGAACACACATATATATAAATACTACTAATGAGTGGCAATAAAACGGCTTAACTTACCCAAAAACGTCTCGTCTACTTGAGATATTCATCAAGATTTTGCCATAAGTTCAAATTGGAGTAACCGTCTCATGAAACTTCCAGAGGATTGATGAGAACAACCACGCGATGAAATCCAGAACGAACTACACATATCTATTGTATATGATGTACTTTGCCAAACCTCCTATGGTGGATGTGAGCTGTTGAGTCTTTGTCCTTGAATTAGCATGAACTGAAGACGCTACACCTGTCAAAATCCCCCTCCGCCATTACGATTGCTCGTGAATATTGCTTTAAAAAGGTAGCATTATTGAAGAATGAAACAAAAAAATATACCTAAATTGAATGTTTACATACTTAAGAATTACAGTATGTACATATTGAAAAAAGAAAAAGCCGAACAACGAAGAAAATTGATATTTTTCTGAAATGTCGCGACACCACTTTCGCCGCCATATTGGATTGTCCGTGGCAAAATCATCGCAGAGATGTGTGACGTCAAAGTGGAGAAGACATGGAACATAGGTTTCCCTAGAGACGCCCCCTCCCTCCTGGGTGTAAAAGCTAGGTTTTTAAATTTATCCGATTAAGAGTTGCTAGGTCTACATCTGCCCATGGAATTTATAATGTTAAATAACACACAAATTATTTACATGTATTAGGTTCACTGGAGCTTTTTGGTTCCTTAATCTTAAAGAATCCTTTTCCAAAGGATCGTCTTCCGGCTGGATGTGGTTTTTTAATGGCGTAAAAACTTGCTGTTACTGAGTTGTGCACTGCCTTTGCATATTTTTCAACTTAAGTATCTACTTCCAGCATGAACTTCAAAGGAATTGAAGTGAAATCTTTGTTTATCTTTAGTTCGTTATTTAATCAAAGATTTCTAAACTATCCATGTATAGAATACGTAGAAATTATAAGTGGCAGATATATGAAAAAGAATCTTCACGTTCGTACGTTCGTATTTGGTAGCCCTATAAACTATTATATATATCATGTACGTTCGTAGTTTCGTATTTCGTAGCCCACATATACTATTCTCTATGTTATGTACAGAGGAAAAAGAAAACGAATTCCTAAAACGTGCACCATATGCTTCCTAGTACGTAGCTGAGGATTGTTAGTGAATAAGTACACATTACTTATGCTTTAGAATGTATAACTCCCTGAAGAAGTCTACCATGCAGAGTTAGACATAAACGCGTCGGAGAAATAAAAAGTTTGCAATCAATTTCTGCATCAGCATAGTACTACTGCTCACTGCTTTTTTATTAAAAAAAATAATAATGAAAATTAAAAATTTAACTAAAATTAAAAGAAATAATTTTTTTTATTGAGATAGATATCTCTGAAGTCTGAAATATGCAAAAATGGACTTCGGACTTCAGACTTCAGATATATTTATCTCTGAAGTCTGAAGTCTGAAGTCCATTTTTGCGTATTTCAGACTTCAGACTTCAGAAATAATTATCTCAGAAGTCTGAAGTCCCTTCTCGGCCATCGTAAATTTCGTTTACGTAAACAATGTACATTACATGACGTGAAATTAAGAACATTTGTTTACGAAAAGTGCATATTGGTTGAAACCATGTATATTCCAACATCCTATGGTTAGAGTACCATGCATGATTGTAACAGGCGGTATATGTGACTGACTGGGCAGCTAAATGATTATAGCGGAGCTCCGCGCGGGCCGAAGGCCCGCGCAAGCGGAGCACCATAATTAAGAAAATATGGTAAACCATAGAGCTCATTTGAAATCGACCACAGGAAGCCCGGATTTCGAAAATACGTACAACGTCCGTCCGTACATACATACATACGTCCGTCCGTGTACATTCATACAAAATTTGCTGACCAGTTTTAGTGGGCGCCAAACCAATCATTATTTTTGCAGTTTTTGATGCAGTTCACTAAAATTTTTCTACAAAATATATTTCTACACTTGACAATTAAAAAGAGCATGAAAATGGTAAATCTAAGCTGACTGCTTGAAGAGATTTAACTGAGAAAGAGAAACAAAGACCGCGGCGTGAAAAAGAAAGATAACTACGATTCAACGATGAAAAGCTACTTCAAAATATTTTCACTGACAAAATAAGTAAAAGTCCCTCATGGAGCTGTTTTTAACCATCCAAATGTGCAGTCATGCAGAGCTGTCATAATTCATTCAATAGTCATTCAAAGCTGGAGATTTTACAAGTTGTATTTTCTGGAAGAGTTTATTTGACTAGTTTGTGAGATGGTAAAAAAGGCCGTATTCTTCATGGATTCTTCGTGGCGTTTTTCAGTCATTTATACTTATCGACTAATCTACTTTTAAAAGTAAAATCGACGGTGACAAATTTTCATAAAACAAAAACAAAACAAATATGCGCTGCATTTGCAGCAATTCAAAAGAGGTGAACAGCAAGACGAACACGACTCACGAAGATATATAATTTCACTCTGTTCATTCATCAATTTTTACGGAATATTTATACCACGGAGAGCTGTAGGATCAATGCAGATTTATCAACTATTCACGACAAAAAACTTTTCACACAAGATGTTTGTCAACAAAGTAGGACTGCCAACTCATGGAGTGGATGGAAATGCAAATTTAGTACAATGTGTGATCGAGCAACACGAGCTTGCCATCGCCGTTCAGTTGAACTGTGTAAACTTTTTAGAGGCGGTGAAAATGGTTTTTGCTACTTTTAAAATTCTAAAAACATGAACAAGCTTATTGTAATCAGAACTGAGTTCAGTGGAAAAGTGACAGTACAGGACAAGAAACGTGGCGCCGGTATGTTTACATTTTTTGACGATCTGTAATTAATTTTTTTTACCATCCACATGAAAGCAGTTTGCAATAATTATATTCACTTGTTTTTGTAAGATATTTATCCATCGTTGATATTTTTATGTGTGTGGGTTTTTTAATTTGATTTTTGTAATTCTTTGATTTGTTATTGAAAATAAAACGCTTGTATGAATTCGTTAGTGTACTCATCTGCAAGTTAAAATTTCAAAACTTCATACTAGCTATTTTTTTAATGAGTTACGCAGTATTCACATTTGATAATTAAAAATTCACAACCGTTTTAGATAGCTAGATTACCAATAAGTAATTCATTTCAAATTTCACCAGAAAAGTGAAATTTTTGTCGATATTGTTATAACATTTTTTTTTCAAACTTGAAAGAGCGTAAAGCAAGAAGCGCGCGGGGATTTGTTTACAACTCAAAGAAGCCATCTTAGTGCTTTTCTAACTTCTCATTGGACAATCAATTTTAATTGACAAGTGCTATTTTTACCATGCATAACAACATATTTTTCGCATTTTTGCGTATAATAAAATGTTGTCGCATGCATAAAGCTTTGTGCATTGCAATTGATTATATGATTATTTGATCATGAAAAGAAAATAACAGCAAAAAAAAAAATGATCAACAATTTGATAATTGGTAGTGAATGAACAAATGAAAGAATGAATGATTGAATAAAAAGTTCATTTCATTAAATCGGAGCTCCGCTATTAGGTTTACCTAATTTTTATATTATAAACGCGTAATCGTAATCAATTAATAAATAGAATTAAATGGTTAATACCAAATATGAATAAAAATAGGATGCTATTCGTGATTCTTTTCCTCGTTGGTCTGGTTTGTTCTCTTCCTCACCTTTTCGTTCTACTCGATGAACTAGAAGAACAAGTCCGTTGGCGTTTTTAGAAAGGGCGTGGCCTAACAAATTTTTCACCTCCAAAGATACCAAGATCACAGGTTTCAGTGCAATTCAACCCCTAAAAGATACCAAGTGAGGATTTGGCAAATTTTCAACCCTAAAGGAGACCGAATCGCTGATTTTTACCCTTGAAAGATACGACAGGCATCCCTGATCGTTTACGCGCGCAGTCCCCCCCCCCCCCCCCCCGGGTACCCATGCTTGTATACACTGTGAAAGATGTATGTAATATGGTTTATTTTCAATCATCATTAGAGTGTCATTCCAAAAGTACCATGAATCTACTTTTTGGGAAGGAGCTGCTTCATCCTACTCCATTGAGACAACTCCACGGGCAAAGCAAGTACAATGTTCAGGTTTGGGTTATTGTTACATTATCATCAACAACACTACTCTCTCCACCCATAGTATAGTTATAACCCTAGCTCTGAGTACTGTGGAACAAACATGATATGATCATTTTATATCAAGGAAGTTTTTTAGGATACCCCTAAAATACCACCACTGGCCAAGAGAACACAATTACAAAGTAAGAAAAGAATGGCTAGTATTGGGCCTATTGCTATCATCGTTTTATTCTTATAGCAAATTACTTATTGGACTGATGCATTTTCATATCGCAAGTCCAAAAGTGCTTTTATTGTGAATCTTTGTTTTAAGAACATAAAGCTCCATAATATTACTATTTTGAGATGACCCAGGAGAGAACAATAATAAACCATAATTTTACAATAAAGTAATATACGTTTGATACACTGAGTAGGAAAATTATGAAAGTTTTTGACTTACACAAAAGTCTTGTTCACATTAAACACAAAGTCAGGCTCTACTGTAGTCCCAGGCTAGTAATAAAACCATATGACTGCATAAGATTGTCCCACACATGGGGGAGTTCGGCATTCATCTTTGTTAAGGTCTTAAGGAGGACAGTTTCTTTCACATAAAATATAAATATAATTATAGTAAATCCAGGCAGAATTATATTGCTAATGCATTTAATAGTAATTCACCTTGTTGATATTACAAATGTTTCCTATTGACATCAAAAAACACCATTTAATACAAATACTAGCCAGTCCTAGTGTTGGACCATCAGTCATATTTAAGTCATGCATTATAGAAAACAAAGTGACCTTTTGCAAGAATTTGTACATAAATTAACCGATTGAGTCATAGATCTATCCTGTAACGGTGACAATGGCCCCTCTTGGCTCCACCTCCCCAGCAGACTCTTCTATAGAACTAAGTGCATAATTATTGATATTATCAGAAGTTCCACTTTTGAACAGCTAATACTGATAACATTTTTGTTTTGAAATATGCATTGTAATCTTTTGTCAGGCAGATCTTTCCAATACTTATCATTTTTGTATCAAGATGAATAGAAAGATAATGATAATATGCCATTAATTAATTTTGTTCAATAAGGGATGTTGAAGGGGTAGTGTGGATGATGCGCATCTCTCTCTACTTCCTTGCCATCAATCTGCAAAAGAAAAACACAACAAAGAACCTCAACTTAGTTCGATAAGTGATTGAATGAAAGAATGGATGGATGAATGAATGAATGAGCGAGTGAATAAATGAATAAATATTCTAAATACATTAAAAAATGCAATACTGGTCAACAAATTTGTGAACAAATCAAATGAGGTCGAAAATGAATGAGCGAATCTGTCTATCTTGGTTAGCCAGTACATGGTTATTATAGGCAACTTGTACTGTAAAGCCAGTTACAAATCCCTATTTTAAATGTAATTTGATAAAAAAAACAGTACTAAATAAAGTCATTGTCACTGTCATTGAATCTGGGGCTTAAAGAAAGAATGCTTACCACAGCCTTGACCAGACATGCTCTAAACGGTATGTTGAATGATTCTATAGTTGCCATCTCATCTTCAGTCAACTCAAAATCAAACACCTACAATGAAAGACTTAATAATATTAATGGCATGGAAAGCCTTGTGCCACACATCACACACCATCTTCAAAAACTATGCATCTAGTTAGTAAAGCGTTTTCACATGTTGAGCTATCTTATGCTAATGAGTTCTAAAAAATGCTAATGAGAATTGCATGTGAGAATGTATGCTTTGATTCACAAAGACAAAGGCAAGTTTGATCAACTGATTATCATAAATGTAAAGGGAATAATCAGCTGATTAAACCTTTGTCTTTGTGCATTAAAGCATACATTACAGTGTGCAATTCTCATTAGCAATTTGTTTAGCAGTCATTAGCATAATTAGATAGCATAAGATATAGCTTGTTATATAAAAACTTTCTAATACCTCAGTTAGAATTAAAAAATCTAGACCACCTGCATCCAAATAATCTTAAGGAATTTCAATATTATTGTGCTCTTTTCATGTCTTGGTTTCATTTTTTAAAAGCTGATTGAGACAAACAGAACTAGAGTCTTTATAACTCTTGGTCAAAGTTGTACATTCTCAAACTGAGGTTTATTTTACGTCCTCTCAGATAACAACGTAAAATCCTATCTACTCTACTCTAATCCAGTTGTGGACATTAAAGAACCATTGAGGATGCAGGTATGACCATCCTCAGTGCATGTACTTCAGCCATTTAACCTTAGGGGCACTAACCTGCTAACAATCTAACCTGATTCTGGATCAATTTGGCCACACATCCATCTATCTATCTATTTTCACTTCTGAATGTTTAAGGTTATAATATTATAGTGTTAATGTGGAAGCCACTTTCATTCTACCTTGTACTTTCTCCCGAATTATTTCGTTATAATGATTTTTCTTATTACTCATTATTATTCAATTACTGCTATTTATAAAATAGTTTTTGATTTACCTGGAAATTCTCCTTAATCCTCTCTGGAGTGACACTTTTTGGAATAACCACAATTCCTCTCTGCACTTGAAACCTAATACATAACTGTGCTGTCGACTTGTTGTATTTCTTGGCTATAGCAGTAAGTTTAGGATCATCTAGTAGACTTGGATCATCAGGTTTAGCCCAGGGACGGTCAGGGGAACCAAGTGGGCTGAATGCTGTCACTGTTAAATGACAAAAATTGAATATGAAAAAATAAAAGAGATTTGAATCAATCAATCAATCAATCAATCAATCAACCAATCAATGAATGAATGAATAAGTAAATAAATACTTGAATAAATAAATGGTATCACATACTTGTGATTCCATATTTTTTACAATGCTCTGTTAAAGGTTTCTGTGTCAGATAGGGATGGCATTCCACTTGGTTGACAGCTGGTTTGATTCTTGCAACAGCACAAATGTCATCAACTTGTTTACTGTTGAAATTTGATAGCCCTGAAACAGCATGAAGATGACAGAGCTAAGAATGATGGTGAAGACAATAATTATTAATAATGGTTCATTATAATCGATCTTATCATCATCATCATCATCATAATCATGTTCCCCTATATGACTAGTCTCCAAGGGGGGGGGGGGGGGAGGATGAGTGCTACTAACAAGAACTTAAGGTATCAGGGGACCCTAATGACCACTGTTCGCTTTTCTTCGTATAGGGCGCAAAATATGCAACCGATTTCTATGATTTATATATCATCTGAAAGCTGAATAGTTGATGAAAACAACTATGTAAGAAAATATTGACAATTTTTCTTTTTTTTTTTAGTAAGTGGTGAAAATATAAATTTATACTCCGTTTTTTCAAAAAGTCACAGTACAGCAGAAATTTATCCGATCAAAACACACTTATTGTAGTCGTAAAGACGAAAGATTGAACTAAAAAACCGTGTCTCCGATTTTTGAGTTATGCCCTCGTTGCGAAGATATCTGTTTCTAAAGTTAAAAATCGCATTTTTTGACGATTTTTATACAAATCACTCAATATCTCTTGAACGAGGCAAAAAATAAAAAATCGAGAAAAAAAACAGAGGCGCACAAAGCATCAAGGTGAGATGGCTCCTTTAACGTCTGTCTTATTTCATACTGCTCCTTAGAATCTGTTTGGGATCCAGCCCAAGTAAGCATTCATATTTACTTCATTCTGGAGAGCGGCAGCCAAATTAAGATCTTTTTATAAGATTATATTTTAAGGATGCTGTTCCATTCATATTGAATGTAGTGGTGGTCATAGCAAAAAACTACACTTTTTGCTTTTTGGTGTCATTTTACTGCCACTACCAGGCGCACTCTTTGCCTGTTTATCTCTTTCACATTCAAACTTTTTTAACAATTTGCACTAATTGTGATAGAAAAGAAAGTTGTCAAAGCATTCTGGTAGTTGTAAGTACTAATTCAATGTCATTGTGCAAATTATTGATTGTAATAAAATGATGGTGGTAACAGTAGGAACAATGAAGATGATCAACAACGATGTTTGAAGAGTATGATTGATAGAAAATGGTTAGCATTGTTTACCAGAAATTTAATGTTACTTTGAATTGCATGGAAACGCGATGACAAGCTAATGCTCTATTTCGTCTTTATTCAAAGACATAATCATGCTTAAAGATTTTGTAGCAATAAAGCTTAAAGTCCTACCTATAGACCGTACAAGTCCCTCATCAACAAGATTCTCCATTGCTTTCCATGTATCACAAGGATCATGATAAGCATAGAAAACTCTACCAGATTCATCCTTAGGGAATAAGACATCACCATCTTGGAAAGAAATAGGCCAGTGAATAAGGTACAAGTCCAGGTAATCTAGCTGTAAGTCACCAAGTGTCTTCAGACAACCTTTATGGACGTCCTTTGGATTGTGATAAGTGTTCCAAAGCTTAGATGTAACAAACAGATCTTTTCTCTCAATAACCTGAAATATTAAAATATTTGGCCAGTTCAATCTGTCACATATCTTTCTTGAAAAAAGTAGAGACTTGAATTATCATGTTGGATTTAATAGTACAGTATTAACACCGAATCAAACATGTAACATACATATTGATGATTTACTTGAGTTTCACTAGACTTTTTTATGCATCAAAAGACACAGAGTAATTAATGCCATGTCCGCAATAATGACAAAAAAATTGCAATAGAATTTTCATAAAATTGTTTTAGATTCTTGTGAATTACTGTGGACTAAAACCCTGACAAGATTAATATAGTAAGCATTGCATTTTCATATTGCATCAGGGTAGTAATGGGGGTATCCTTATATCAGTTGTCAGCTCAAAATTAGACCATTTATCATTAAAATTGTTTTGGTTTGCTAATGTCAGTTGTCAGTATACAGCATAATAGCCTTGTTTGTCAGTTGTCAGTGGTATTTTTGGCCATATATCAGTTGTCAGTTAACCCCATTTCTAACCCTGTTGCATGGCCTGTCGGCCCAAAAAATGAGAAAAAGTATTTTGCATTCAGGAAATCGGCAGGAATAAGTTAGTTGATTTCAAAAAAAGATGATCCCAGCAGAACGTTCATACCTAGATCTGAATGGAGTACCCCCTCCCCCCCCCCGGGGGAAGACTGGAGAAAATTCAGCAAAACCATGAAGTAAAAACCAACTCGATACTGCCTATAGTAGCTATTAAGTAACTATATTTTACTTTACACTCAGACAACCAGAACATTACCATTTCTCTTGTCCTGGTAGTGGTTTAGTTTGTTTTAATTTCATGATTTTCATCAATCACGTGACTCGCCATATAAGTTGAGGCCACGTCCAGAAATATCGAAATTGTTAAAAAAATGTACTCAAAATTACAGTGCTATTACAAAACAAATGATTCAGGCTACTTCGTATACGGAAACGCTCTAAAACGTCGATAAAAGACCATAAAGAACTAAAGTGCGATTGATTATTCCTGACCAAATCAGTGGAACGAGGGCTAGTCTGCCCGTCCATTGCAGAGATCGATCGTGCTATAATTTTACAGCACACTTCTCACCAAAAAAAACAACAACTTTAAACTGCATTATCTTAATCTTCAGATAACTTAGTGATTAAGTCTAAAAACCGTAAAAAAATCTTTTCATAATCGTCTTTTCAAGTAATATGCAAGAACAATTTGCAGTACAAGGGATTGACTGACGATTTCGAGAAAAAACTCCAAAAATGAAGCCTTTATAAGCCACAATAAATGCTACAACAATTAACCAAATGAAATATCAAATTCTTATCTTACTTTTCCTATTTTTTCCTTCAATGCCTCTCCGACTTCTTTCTCATTTTGATAAGCGGCAGCACAGTCAATGTGTTTATACCCACAATCCAATGCATATTCTACGGCATTCTTAACTTGTCCTGGTTTACTTTTCCAAGTTCCAAGGCCTACAAGAGGCATTTCATAGCCAGAGTTAAGTTTTACAGTAGTCGCCATGATTTTTCTAGTACAAGAGTGGACGAAGAGCCGGCTCAGGTGTGTTTTGTTCTGCGGGACGTTGGTCACATGATATGAGGTCACGCATTGCCTTTTGGCGATGATGTGACACCAGCCCTGGCCTGTGTTACATCCGGAATTTTCTCTCGTAAATAATAAGAAATTCCGGATGTAACGCAGGCTACACCAGCCCGGGAGATGTAGTCTCCACACCGAGCCCAGACGTAGCTAGTACTTCACTTGTTTGTTTGATTCTTCACATACATTATTGAAGTGTTTCAAAAATTATTGAAGAATCATGTTATGTGCTTTTTCCATACAGATGTTTTGAACTGACAATGTATCTTTTAAACATTTAAATGAAAAATTATCAAAAGAATATAAATAAAACAGAATACATACTATTTGGTTTATGAAAACATGAAATTAACCCACGAACTTGTGTTTTTTTATATAATCATAACTGAACCAAGTTTTACTCGGAAACGGAAGTGAATAGTAACACTTTCCCGCCAAAATGATCACATGACTAGACGCGCATTCGAGCTTCATTCCATGTGACTGAGCTACAAGGCCAGAAGTGTTTTTATAGTGGTTTTGCTTAAATTTCTTCTCTTCTAACCAAGGTAAGTACTATGTCATCTGATTTTATCTGTTAATTCATATTAAAGCGTTGAAGGGGAAACTTCTGCTAAAAACGTCAAGTATTTTTACTGTTAAATTGCAATTTTTGAGTCTGTTTTGATCATATGCGCTTCCCTAGTCGTTTCCACTTTTCTAGTGCTCAGTATTTGTGAAAGCGGTCATGTTCAAGCAGTTTGAAGATTAAGCGCTATCCAATATGTTCCAGATGTAATGTGGCAGAGTATGGGGTTGATGTATAAGAGGTCACGTTTCTTGAAAGGTCTGAAAGCTGTAGATTTGTCATGACTATAATAACGTAACTTAGGGAAGGGCCATTAGACATTTGGGGGGGGGCTGAGCAAATTCCAAAAAAAAGTTATCAATGATGCAAAGAAAAACGTTATTTACCAACTTTGATTAGGGAAATACTGGTTGTTTATCATGTAATTGGAAATTCCTTTTCTTCTGCAAATGGTACACCTTTCTTCTACCAGAGAATTTTTCACAAAGTGACCATGCTCAAGTGCTAGGATTTACTTGCAAAGTTGCGTCCCGTTTACAACTTTCCAAATGTTTCTAGTAGGACTTCTATGCCCCCGTTTTGATATTTTTAGGACAGGAAGCCCAAAAGTACAATTTCTAGTTATGAATGCAAATGGAACACAAACCATTCTGGCTTGACTAGGTTACTGGGAACACAGTTGCTGACTATTTTGTCCATTCGTGGTAAACAGGAATCCTGGTGGAATTTCCAAATAAATGGTAAACAACCTGTGTGCCCTAACTCAGTCCATATATTCCAACAAGACCTTGGTCGCAGTATTTTCATATCAATACCTTATTATCAACCTACTATAAAGTCAACCGTTTTTTTTTTTTTTTTCAATCTTCAGATCATCATGTTTGCCTTTACAAAAAGAAGATGTGATGACTCCAGTGATGAAGGATCTTCTGAGGATGGTTCTGATTCACCACAAGAGAAAATCAATACTAGTTCTGATGATGAAGGTCATGTTAACTCTAGCGATTCCATTGAATCACCACTGAGAAAGAAGCTTTTACAAGTCCTCACTGGCATACGCAAGATGGGGTCACCAGAGTTTGCTGTTGGTAAAGTTTGTCCAGATTTGACACCAATTCCAGGAATAAAGATTGTTGGATTTGGTAATGTAAGCTTACCAATCACTGACAACAATGTGGAAAACATCAAGAAACACTTCCAGCAAGCACCGTATGGTCTTGGTGAAGCCACACTGATTGACAAGGCTGTTAGAGATTCCTGGCAGCTAGATCCTGACAAGTTTGAAATAACCAACCCACAGTTTAATGCTGGTGTTCATAAGCTGGTTCAAGATGTCAAGAAATCTCTTGGGTGTTCTGAATTGAATGTAACATCACACCTATATAAACTATTGCTGTATGAAGCTGGTGGTCATTTCAAACCTCACCGTGATACTGAAAAACACCCTGGTATGTTTGCTACTCTCATCATTCAAGTTCCATCTGTTTTCACTGGAGGTGATTTAGTTGTCAAGCATAACTCACAAGAGAAGAGAGTCAAGTTCAGTTCTGGTGAAGCTGCATTTCAATGCATTTACGCTGCTCATTATGCCGACTGTGAACATGAGCTTACTGAGATTACATCAGGTTATCGTATGGCATTAGTGTATTCACTGTGTTGGGATGGTAATGGTGTGGTACCCCGCCCACCAGATGTACCAACCAACAACCTAGCTAACTTACTGAAACAAATGGATCAAGATTCTGGTATGGTTGCCTGGGCACTAGATCACCAGTACTCCAAAAACTCCTTAGTTCTCGGGGGAGCTGAAGCCTTAAAAGGAAGTGACAAGCTGATCTACTCCAGTCTACAGGGGGCTAACAAGCTGCTAGATGAAGACAAGAAGTTTGAGTTCTTTATTGTCAAGGCAAAAAGAGTTGATAATATGTCTGGCGAATGTTCAGCTGCCTATGGTGGTCGTTGGGCAAGATGTACCGGTGACTGCTTTGATATGGGTGATTGTTATACAGACTATGAATATAAAGTGATTGGTGTTGATGGAGATGAGTGGGACAGCTCATTAAGATTTGCTATTGATGTCAGTGACGATGTGTTAAATGTTGGAAAGAGTGAGGATAAGTTTTGGGGTACATGTCACGAGGGGCAATGTAGTGGGCCATCTGGAAATGAAGGTGCAGAGAAGAGCAACTGGTATTGCCGTTATGTTCTGGTCATGTTCATGAAAGAGAATGCTGTCAAAATTGTGTACAAGAATTCTGTTGGCTCCGGGATCAACTACCTTCGCAAGGAACTTAACAAGAAAGGTGCAACAGCTGTAAAGAAGTTAGCTAATGACATTGTTGATTTATGTATTGAAATGAAGAGTGACCTTTGTATGAGAGAACAAAGTGTTGTTGCTATACTGAAGATCTTGATGGAAATGAAGGAGAAGGAATTGCTGAAGAAGATTCTTCAAATGCTTGCTGAGCCTTTTCTTGACCACTATCCATCCTATTCCTCATGGTTCTACCACTCCAGTTATTCTAATTCCAAGCCAACCAAAGTTGGTTTTGGCTTTCCTTCAGAAGACATGATTGACATAGTAAAGGAACTGGTTATGACAACTGATCTGGATGGCTCTTTAGCTGAAGAGGTTATTAACTTGGTCAAGACATGCCGTCCTACTCACTACAAGAATGTCATTACTTTCCTTCAGCAATGTAGTGATAGTCTACTTAAGGAGGAGCTACTTTCAAGTGTAATCCAGAAAGCTCTCAACTTGCAAGAAGAAAGGTTATCTGACGACACAGTTGCTGCTCTTGGTCAGGCCATCAAAAACAATGCTACATTATGTGGGCAGTTTATCAAGCCATTTCTTGATTTACCTAACTTCCAGAGTCTGAAGATGATGAACGAGGTACTTACCTTTTGGGAAGACAAGCAGGGCCAAGACTTACACACAGATCCATTCTACCAATCAATCTTTGCTAAGTTCTGGCATATGATACAGCAGACAGTACAAGAAGCTAAAACCATGAGCCAGTTTGATATTAATGCTATTGTATCCGGTGCAGAATTTCTAGCCAACAAGCAAGAAACCAATAAATTCAACAGCCTTGTTGATGATGTCTTGAGGAGCTCTAACCCAGAACTTATGAAGAAATTACTTTCTTCAAGTATGTGCCAGTCAAGCAGCAGTACTTCACCAGTGCAGTATCTTATCCAAGCTCGTATTAATCAATTGAAACCTATTGTTCAAGCTGGAAAACCAACCTTTAGCTGGTGTTTACCTAATGCTGTAGTACCTAACTATCCTGAAATACAGGCATTCTTGAGAGGTATGATAGTGTTGATGATTGCGGTGATGATGATGATAGCAGTGATAATGATGATGAAATGATGATAGCAATGATGATGATGACATACAGATATTCTTGAGGTATGTTCGTATTGATGATTGTGGTGATGATGATGATGATGATGATGACATACAGATATTCTTGAGGTATGTTTGTGTTGATGACTGTGGTGATGATGATGATAGCGGTGGTGATTATGATAGCGGTGATGATGATGATGAGATACAAATATTCTTGAGGTATGATACGGGTGAAGGAGATGATGTTAGTAATGCTAATGGTGATGATGCTCACCGGCATTTTGTAGAGGTATAATGATGGTTATGAGGATGATGATGATAGTATACACACATTTTGTGTAGGCATGATTAATTGATGATAATTACCGGTAATGATCAAGTGATGACGATGCCAGGTGACATAATGTAATGGTATAATAATGGTGATGGGGGTAATGATGGTGATGATGATGATGATGATATATACAGGCATTGATAATGATGATATGTACTCTCCGTCAACCTGTATTTAAATAGTATTAAAGACAGTTATTGGGAATTTCAAAACTAAGTAACTGGACTGATATGAGTATGTGTAATATGTTGTATTATTATTCTGCCACTGCCAACATTAACAATTCCAGTTTTGATCAACTTTGCCATTGAGGTACAATATGACCACTGGCAATCATGGGTGAACCATTTTTAGCTAATTGTAGGATTATACTCTTCTCTTGTCAACAGGTCCAGAGCAAAAATATGAGTACAGACGATTCCATTTTCGAACCCATGCTGACAAGTTTCGACGGGAATGCAGTGGTTACTTGAGAAATGTGGAAGTGAGGATAGATGGAGTGCGCTCTGAAACAACTGTTTATTTCAGAAAGTTGTCATCCCTTCAAACAAACCATGAAGGCAAGGTGAAGCGGTATCTTGAAGACTGTTATGAACTTAGGCGACTTGAAGCCAAAATAGTAGCAAACTAAGCATGGAGATTTCATCAGTTATTGGTTGTTGCATGGACACATGCATGTTGAACTAAGAACAATACCAAGCAATAAGTCTGGATTTTCAAAGACTTAGATGATACGACTCTATTACTCTGGATATGCATTAATTCATGTGTGTGTGCATGTCAATGTATTATTGACAGCTCTGAAAAAACAGTAATGTTCGAAGTATTAACACCAAAGTGAACGCTTGCCGTCATCATACATAGGGATTTTGTTGTGTTCATTTACTTATAGCTAATGCAATATTCTCAAGCTACGATCTCATGCCCCTGCCAGTTCTTGTTGGTGTACAAATCACATAAATTTGATCACTTGTTTTTGTAAATGTTCAGATATAGCTGTAATTGCAATAAATCAAGGATTAGAATATACGATACTTGTCACTGAAAAACTTGGTGATCTTTTCATGATCATGCAGTTACAGTTCTGTTAGAATAAGTTATTGACATATTGTGAAGATATTATAAAAGATAGATATATTTATATTATAAAAGATTTTTCAGTTGTTTAGATTAGGTGGCTGATTCCCGTTCATACCCAAAAATAAAAAAATAAAACAGTTTATAATGTTTGTAATATATGTGTAGTGTACTACATTTTTGTTGTATTACAGCCAAATTCGTTGTATCGCGACCCCCCGTTTTAAAACTTTGTGTTGATTTGGTCTTTTCTAAAATGTCAATCAATTTCAAGGGCGGAGTTTGTTTTAAATTTACCAATGACAGAACGTGCTAGGGCAAGCTCCGCCCTTTGAAATTGAGTGACGGTTCAAAAAAGACCAAAATAAAAACAAAGTTTTTAGACACCGGTCGCGATACAACGAATTTGGCTGTAATTGATGGGTTGATTAAAGGACCAATTTAGCAAAGCCCCTATTTTGGTTAAAGTTCAAATAATTTTACATTACAAATATTTTGAAATGACCGTGTGCCGTCTTGTGAGTGGCCTGGGACTGGCTGCCACAGGACAGCATTCATCGTGTCGTCGTTATGTCAACATAAACTTTTCAATGGTATAATCTTTTCGAAGAGGCTTTCATAAATTTTGACAACTGTTAAAAGTGTAAAGGTATAAAAGATGATTCTAATTCTTTGCTATGGCTTCTAATCACACGTGTATATTTATATGTTTACATTTTGAATGTCGCTTTAATTTAATAGCTTACAGGACGCCATCTTGCTAAAACAACTTATCACCGATGGAAGGCAATTCAAGTGAAAACGAATCAAACAAAAAGAAATGTGGTTGTGGATGTTTAAGTGCTGTGAGTAGGTTTATTACAGGCTCTCTAGAAGCGTTTTTTTACTGGTAAGTTGTAGTTTTAAAAGACTTTTTAACAGCTGTTTCTAAAAACACTTTTAAACGAAAACGAAGCTCAAAACGGCTGCTCTATATAACTAGCAAATACAGCCGCTAATTCTGCTGGATGAAGCATCTTTTCGAAGTTTCAAAAGCGAGAGTATTAACACAGAAAGGCTTAAATATCCTAACAGAGAAGACAAGACACTTTGAGATATTTTTAATCTGTCAGCGGGACTCGCCTTGAGCTATATAATTTTTGTGACGAACATATTGAGTTCGCAATTATAATTTTTCGTTTTATTCGTATGTCGACGTCTAAAAAGTTATTTCTTCATTCAAATATTTTTCTGTTTTCAAAAAGCTGTTTTAATGCGAATGTTTGGTTGATATTACATTACTTGTATTACGTAATCAATGTACTTATATTGGCTCACATGTCATAACAACTCGTATTATGTAACTCATGTTTGATAAAGCTTCTCGTCGGCTGTTACAAAGGCGCCGATGTTTGAATAGTGAAATGAAATTACTTTCTCATCTTTACTATTTTATAAATGGCCAGTCTCAAAAGAGTTGGTTGTTTTCATGTATATCTCAAAATTGAGTATCAATAGAGTACGTAAAAGTATGACGTCAAAAACGTTTTTCAGAATTTTTGGGTTCGATCATTTTCAGAGAGTGGTAATAAAAATATGAATTTATGGTGAAAATTTGACAAAAATTGACTGAATATTAGTGGAGATATGAATATAAAAATGTAGCTGGTTCCTAAATGTGCGAACAAATAAGAAAAAATGTATTGTCAGTGGCTTTTCCATTCAACTGCTCATTGGAGTTTTATCAAATTTTCACAAGCACTTCATGAAAATGTTATCAAAACTTCTAAAAAACGTTTTTTTGTGATGTCACCACTTTAGTACTCTATTTAAATATTATATATATTGAAGTATAAGCATAAATGTTTGTATTTTGGTTGATTTATATGTTATTTTGTTAAATATAACTCTCCATTATAATTGTTTGATTGATATTGAAAAAAAGCTAATGTTGGTGGTGCACTCAACAAAATCCCCTCACCTACTACATGATCAATTTTTACATTTTATACATAAATTGATAGTCCTCCATTATCTAGACATGCTTCACTTGCCCTTTATAAAGCAGTATGATTGCTCTAGACTGGATGCCAGGCACCTACACCTTCTTAAAAGCTATTAACTTTACACTGTGCATATTTTGCTTGCACTAATCACACAAATTTTAGCCAAATGATTTATGAAAACTTGTTTGTGTGATGTATGTAGATAAAAATCATATTATAAATAGACAAGTATTATTCTCAAATTGTTCAGTTTGTTGCCATGTCGTTTGTGCTAAGTGTGTAGAAAATAGTGAGAGAAATTGAGCGAGGAATTGTCTTGAGCTAAAAAGAAAATGTGGCATATAATAATATAATTTTTGGATCCATAAAACTATTCATATCAGACAAACTAGTGAGTATTGATAATATCTTATATAGTATAAGATCTAGCACAATAACAAAAGAAATCAAGCAGCTCAAGTGCCAAGTGGGTGAAAAACACTTTTTTAATAGTCTAAGAGTTTTTCCTGAATTCCCCATTGAATCATAGTCTAGCTGGTGTTAATGATTGGTATTGTTGTTTGTTATGATAGGCTTGGATTAAAGGTTGGCAGACACCCATTTCTAACTATCCTTATTGTGGTGATCCTAAGTGGAGCATGCTCAGTAGGGATGTTGAAGTTCTATCAGGAGAATGATGGTTCAAAGCTTTGGGTCCCACAAGACTCGATGGCTGTCAAACATCAAAAGTGGGTTGGTTCAGCATTTCCATCAAGGACTCTTTTTACCACAGTTTTAGCGACTGCTTCAAATGTTTTGACTCCAGCTGCTATCAATCAGGTTATGGCCTTTGTATTTATTCATTTAGTATATTATACTTTATTGTTTAATTGAGATTTCTTGATCAAATTGTTATTCATTGATTTCTAATTGATCCATTCGGCTATCTTTATCCATTCAGTCAATCAATAAATCTTCTTCAAAAGAATAAACTAAAAAATAGGTACCAGTATTTAACAATAATAATGTTGTCCAACTATATTTACAATCAATAATACACGTCCCTCAGCATGAATTTAAAATTAATATTAACATCTACAGTTGATTTTTCTTTAAACTGCAGGTTCTAGTTATTGACAAGAAAATCAAGGAGATAAAGAAAGGAACAGCTAGTGAATGGCAGAAAATATGTTACAGGTAAATCAAATTAGTTTAAACTTACTGTCCTGAAAATATACAAGGGCATTTCTTTGTTACGGACGTTACACTTCAGACATCATTTTTCATCATAACATGTTGAAAAACATTCAAACATTTATTACTAAAACAACTTTTATGTTTTCAATTGATAATGAAATAAGAGCTTATAATAATTATAATGGTATGCTGTAGTTTTTAAGAAAGCATTCAAGTAGTGTACAGCTATACTGTAATCATTATGGTATCATGCAACTACCAAACCAATTTCCTCTCACACAAAATAGACTATAAGATGCAGTTGTCAGTGACATGTTGCCTAAAATTATTATTCAGCTGCAGCAGCAATAGTTTGCAGTTTTTTTGTTAACAGTGTACATTTTATAGTCTGTGATAATCAAATAACTGTGGGTGGACAGAATTATTAATGAGGAATTTTGTTTTTATTGATTATAGACAGGACAATTAATGAGTCGTAACTGCAAAGTAATTCTTACTGAAAACATTCAGAAGTGTTGAATATTTCTGATCAGCTGCTTATGTTTTTTATTCTTTCCATAATATTGTTAACTTATTGATCTACCCAAAATATATTACCCCAAGCTGATCATGACTTTTTATATTGGTGCTGTTAATATGAGTTCATGTACGTGGTTATCAATAAGATCTACCCAAAATATATGACCCCAAGCTGATCATGACTTTTTATATTGGTGCTGTTAATATAAGTTCCTGTACGTGGTTATCAATAAGTTTTTGAACAAACTGACTAAAGTGACAAACATTCTAGATTCCCTTGAAACTTGAGCTCAGAACATAACGGCCCTGATAACATAGGCTAACCTCAAATATTAATTGTTGTTTTAGGATTGGACCGATCTGTTTTGCTACCAATATACTGGAACTATGGTCATACAATGAAACAGTAATCAAAAGCCTCACCAGTGCTCAAATACTGAGCAAGCTTAATGAACCAGAATTAAGAAGGTATATACCACTGAATGTAATTATAAACCATGATTGTAAACAATGCTGTAGCTTTAGCGCTAGACTGGTAAATTAGCTCTGATCTGTATATTGATTAGTTTAAATGATGTCAACCAAAAGATTTTGAACATAATCTTTTATCTGGGGAAAAACAGGTACTATACTTGTAATTTGCATTGCATTGTAACTTTGTCTTCTAATTATTAAAGCAATCTGTCAACCAACCAATCAATGACCAACTAATCAACCATGGCATTGAATTGATTCATGAATCAGTAAATTTGCAATCAACAGATCAACTAATTCATTCAATAACCAATCAACCAATATCACCTATCAATCAATCTGCTATTCATCTCCCGGGGGGGGGGGGGGGGGGGGTGTACTCCCTTCAGATCTGGGTAGGGGTGTTCCGCTGGGATCCTGTAGGGGTTACCCTGTTTATGACAAAAAATACCTAACTTCCATACCCTGTTTATGATTAATAATTACAATTGTTTACAAACATTATATGATTTGTATAAATGTATTAATTCAGACACATGTGCTGCTCTTATCTTTTTTTTAAGTCAACGAGCTTATTCTTGCCGATTTCCCGAATGCAAAATAATATCTCTCATTTTTTGGAACCTAAGTATGACAGGAAGTTTAGAGTAGAAATAGAAGTAGAATTAGATACCCTGTTCATGACACCAAGGTCGAAAAACCATACCCTGTTCAGCGGATCATCCCCGTATAGTCGATATAGGGTAGTACCCCCCCCCCCCCCCCGGGATTTATCTACATTTGTCTATCAAGATCGAACAAATAATCAATCAATTTATCAATCAATCAACCAACCATTAATATTCCTATTATTATCATTATTATTTTTATCATAATTATTTTTTTATCATAATATTTTATTTTTTCAACAGCCCTATTACTGGCAGAAAGATTGCACTTGATTCGATGTTAGGAGAAGTAACACGTTCATCGGTAGATAAGAAGATTACTGGTGCCGGTGCTATCAAGGTTACATACGGCATCTTACGAGATGAACAGGTAAATACTGTTGACGTCTATTTCAACCTCTTGGCCAATCAATAATCAAGTAGCATTAAAACCCATGGGAGGACTCTTTGAAACAACCGGGAATGCCTGTCGTATCTTTTAGAGGTAAAAATCAGCTATTTGGTCTCTTTTTGAAATATGAAATTTGTCAAATGCTCACTTTTTGGTATCTTTTAGGGGTTGGACCCATCTATTCACTGAAACTTGTGATTTTGATATTTTTTAGACATAAAGCCATGTTCTTTTGAAAAACGTTAACTTTGTATCTTTTAAGGGTATTTAAAAAAAATATTTGTCTGACAAGCATCCTCATCAATCGTTTTTCCCTGGATTCCCCCTAAAAAAAACTAAAAAAAGACTAAATTTTAACTTAGAACATTTTGATATATTTTTAATATTATTTACAGGATCAAGCAAATAGTGATGCATGGGAGAAAGAAGTGAAGCCAACTGTTCTAGACGCAAAAGGATCTGTGTTCTCTGAAGTATATGTATACAATACATATAGGTACAGTGTGTGCACTTATTCATTTTAATAATCACATCCTCTTCAAAACAAGATTTCATTATTTGATGCTGTATATTTTAGCTTGTTGTTACTTAAAGCTATTACTATTTCACATATTTCTTTGTTTAGAATTTTAAAAACACATGATCATTATTATTAATAATAATTAATAATCAATATTGATATTATCCATCAATAATAATCCTGACTGAAATAACTTTGACAACCAGTGTTGCACTGTAACCAATTCTGAAAATAGTGCATTCCTTCCTGAAGATTTCATTCCTGCAATCTCCTGCATTGTCAATTTCAGACTGTATAACTAGGTGCTGTCTGCATCTCTGCTCAAGATCAACTGCATGTACTCAGTATTAAATAACCCAACTGGCATACTTTAATTTGTGTTTTTAAAATAATGTTGTGGTATTTGTTTATCATGCAGCTTCCGTGATGATGCAGGATCAGCAATCTCTGGTGATGTGACATTCCTATCTGCAGGATATATGCTGATCTTTGCTTATGTTGCATTTATGCTTGGGAATTTGACAAGACTAAGACACAAGGTTAGATACAACATATTACAAGGTGCACGATTGCAAAAACCTTATGCAAATATTATTAGCCTACTGGTGCACATACCATTTTGTAAGAAATCTACAGTGTGTGCATAATCTGTTCTGCAATTGTGCACCTCACTCCAACTAACTAGTTTGAAAAATATATAGTCCCTTGGTGATTTTGGTTAAATTTCGTCTGACCAACAAGGTGAAATATGTACTATGCACACTCTTAAAATATATCGTTCCTGAGTGTGTGGAATATGCTGGAATAGACTGCAAATCAATTCAGGCAAATGTGTTCTAGACATGATGTTAGTATTCATATTTATTGATTACGATCTGATTGAAATAGATTAAAAATGCACTGCTCTATACAATTAAAGTCTGCACACACTGAGAAAATTAATTTTCAGTAGTTTATTCCTTGGAATATTTTATCTGCTTTTTCTTTCATTGTGAGGAATAGAATTAATATCATTTTAATTCTTACCAGTACCATCGAGCTCTGTCACGGTATAATGATTACAACCTGAACATTATTGACACCCCAAGCTTGCTCAGTGGAACCAACACCATTCTTGACGACTCAGATTGATGTAGTAATGATATTTTATCAATAGTCATTTCGGTATGAGTGGGAAACAGTACTGTTTGGTAACCATAGTTTCTAAGAAAACATTGAAATTTTCTGTTGTATTGAAGCAGTATCGTAACTGCTCCATTTCCCAAGAAAACAATGAAAGTTTTTAGTTATTTATGTAATTGCCTGTGTTTTACTGATAGGTTTGGGTGGCAGTGCTTGGTGTTGTTAGTATTGGATTGGCCATAGGAGTGTCTTTTGGTCTGTCCAGTGCATTTGGGGAGATGTATGGTCCAGTGCATTCTACACTGCCATTCCTTCTGCTTGGTAAGATTACAGATCAAAAACACTCAAAGATGATGTTAATATTACCAATAAAAATGTATTTAGTTCTTTAGAATTTAAACATTTAGTACATTGTAATTCAGATAATTTCTAAACTAGGAATGTAAAATATGTTATGCAAAGGAGATTAATGAGAAATTGTTGCCTTAAAGTATTGTAATTCAGATAATTACTAAACTAGGAATGTAAAATATGTAATTCCAATGTGATTAAATAAATGAGAAATTGCTGCCTTAATGTTTGCAATTACATCATTCTGTGAATTGCTGGAATTTTGTATCTTATTTATTGAGCTGTCTCAGTCTTTATATTGAATATGTTTGATATTGTGTTCTAGGTATTGGGGTGGATGATATGTTTGTTATTGTGCAAGCATGGGACAATCTTTCACCTAACCAACACAAGACTCTGCCAGTTGAGAAAAAGATTGCATTGGCATTAAAGCATGCAGTATGTATTAATTCATTTGACTGTCATTCTGTCTAAAGGCTTGTTTACATGATATCAAAGTGTAAACTCAGTATTAAGACTAGTTATTTTATTACATCAACCATAATTCCTAAAAAATGGATCTTCTGCTCGATTACTAGATGTATAGACTTAAGCTGTAATAGAAAAACTGTTGTCAACTGAAAAATTAAGGAATAAGTTACTTCTTATCCTGTCAAACTTCCTATATTAATTTTTTATGGACATCTGACTATAACAATGATTTCAATGTCTAAACATGTCAACATTACTGTTTTTCAGGGTTGTTCTATAACAATAACTTCACTCACTGATTTCATGGCTTTCATGATTGGAGCTACAACAGTAAGTAATAAAGAATGACTTTCTTAATAACTTACTAACAAATTGATGTCCACTCACATTGTTAATTAATGCACAAGTGATTGAGCATGTGCACTTAACATTAACTACATCTCACTGTGTGAATCATATCAAGTAAGCCTCCTTTATTATAATTATAATTTAATTTAATTTAATTTAATAACAGTGCTTAGGGCGCATTTCGCAAGCCTCAATGCGCTTACAGCAATCAAGTAAATGAATAATGAATAATTACATTACAAAAAATATACTAATAGGAAGAAATATACAAATAAAATTAAAATATATTAAAGATATGATGCATATAATAAATTATAATCTTGTATGATTTGTGTCTCTGCTAGGTTCTTCCAGCTTTGAAATCATTCTGTATCTTTGCTGGTATAGGTAAGAAAGGATGAATTAAAATTGTGTTCTCTGATTGGTCAAGATCTGTGTGTTGTTTGAGAACAGATACATTTTGATGATATCACATACATGATTATTTCAAATGTTTAGCATATGCACTAGCTCTGCAGTTGCAATGTTCTAACAGAACATAAGAAAAAGCCTTGAAGTTCATTTTTTTTTTACTTTGATTATTTAATGATAGAATAAATTGTGTCTAATGGATTACTTTTTTGTTGAAGATGACCACATTTTGACGTCATTGATGTGTCCAATTATTTGTATCATGTTACTTTGTAGGTATTTTTGCTGTATTCGTCATACAAGCAACTTTCTTTACTGCCTGTGTAGCTATTGATGCAAGAAGGTAACTAAACGCCACTGTCAAACATCCAACTTCATAATGAATGACTTTATAGTTTTTCACTGAAATGTTAAATCAATTTACTTGACTGTATCAACTCTATGATATGATCATGTTGGTATACAGCTGCAGAATAGTAATGCTCTTTGTTCCTAATAAATATGACTTAAATTCTAGACTAACCTGAATAATACTAACATACCATGACCACAAATATGCACTCTGTGTCATGTTTTTCAGTAAGTAATAATTGCAGTGTTTACCTCAGTTTTCTTAAACATCAAATTCTCACTTCAACATAAAGTTACTTAATTCTAGAGCTTTTGACTCAAAAGCAGTCTTATTCCTAATATTTATGTCAATATTTTGTATTGTAGACAAGAAAGCAAGAGAGATGCATGTTGCTGTTGTTTCAAACTATCAACCACCTACACAGAATCAATGTGTGGACGGCGTAGCATAATGAAAGAGTTTTTTGGCTCAGTGTACTCAAAGGTTATTCTTTCTCTGCCTGGAAAGGTATGGAAAGTAATTACAGGACATACTTTTGTCATTGGTAAAAGTCAAGCCTATAGCCAAGAAAATACCAAATATAGACATTAAACCAATCACAAATTAAATATTTCTTTCAAATGAAGTCTTTGGATTATGTTGGTATTATTGGTATTCTAGCTATGTGGTAAATTGGTGACGTTGTGGTGTTAACACCAAAAGAATATAATTCCAAGATTTCATATGGGGCCAGTTGTATGAAACCTGAATACCGCTATCCAATGGTTATGGAGAAATCCCTATGGATAAATTCTAAAAAAAACCTATGGAGTGGATAACTTTATGTTAACTTAATTTTTTTTATCCAGTGGATTCTATGCATCTCGTACCACCAACCCCAGAAAAACATTAATAAATATTTCATATTTGCTTAGCCTGCTTGATTGTACATGACTACCAATGTGGTACCAATGTAATTTTGGCCATCACAATTATTTTCCTGTGGCACCAGATTCCGAGGTTTCCAGGGATTCACTGATGAACCTCTTCTGAGGCTCCTGGAACACGAAAGATGGCCTGAAAAGCTTACCAAAGAAACAATGGATCTGATACTGCATTCTTTGCAGAGCAAATATTGTTTCTGTCAAGCTTGTTAACATGCTGTGAATTATTGTTTGTTTTTAGATAGTTATAATGGTAATCACTGCAGTCTTGTTTGGCTTCAATCTGTATGGTACATTAATGTTGAGGCAGTATTTTGACCAGATTTGGTTCTTCCCACCTGAGTCCATGTCCTACAAGTTTTCAATTGCAAATTCAAGGGTAAGTGGTTGGTGTCTTGTTGAATCAAGGTACATGTAGCAGCTGAGCCATTATTTGGGGCAAACCACACTATGTGTCTTGGTGTAGCATTATTTTGAATGTATTAGTTTTCACTCTTGCTCAAAAGATGTTTGATTGAAGTTGTTCACAAATCTGTTTGCCTACTAAATTGTTTAATTGACTTTGAAATCTTCATTTGTTGTAGTACTTTCCAGTGGATGGAGAAACTGCAGCTATTTACACAGGTACTTTTGATTATAGTATTTGATTTACAGTACTTCTGGGTGAGGACCTGTAGAATACATGTAAAGTAGTATTTGATTTACAGTAATGCTGGTAGAGGACCTGTAGAATACATGATTGTGAAGTAGTATTTGATTTACAATAATGCTGGTAGAGGACCTGTAGAATACATGATTGTGAAGTAGTATTTGATTTACAGTAATGCTGGTAGAGGACCTGTAGAATACATGTAAAGTAGTATTTGATTTACTGTACTGCTGGTAGAGGACCTGTAGAATACATGATTGTGAAGTAGTATTTGATTTACAGTAATGCTGGTAGAGGACCTGTAGAAGACATGATTGTGAAGTAGTATTTGATTTACAGTACTGCTGGTAGAGGTGATTGTAATTCAAAGTTTTGTTGTGTATTTTTCAGCCAAGATCAACTACTTTACTGATCAAACAAAAATACACAAAGTGCATGAAGCAGTGGCTAACGATAAGTATGTTGTGGGGTCATCCATGACAAGCTGGTACGATGAATACATAGTCTGGGCAAAGTCAAAGAAACCTGCTGCATACTTTGATGGTATGTACTTGATGAAAAATAAAACACTTGGCACTAATAATGGTACAAGTGAATTTTTGAAGAGAGCTCTCATTTTGTTCTTTAATCCTTAAAGACAATCCAGTATAATTATACATGCATAAATACATACATACATATTTTATTTAGTACCTTTGTTTTACATTATTACAATATGATCACCTCTTATTGTGGACAGCTGATTAATGGAGTCAGCCAGGGGCGGATCCAGATATTTTGAAAAGGGGGGGACACAAATAGAAAAATTACTTATTATCAATCAAAAAATAAAAGAATTACCTATAAAAATAAATCAAAAGGGGGGCACCACCCCCCATGCCCCCTGGATTGACCTCTGTCAGCTCTCACTATAATTATTGCAGATATTCTTTTAAATTGACATGACGTTGTGTTCACATTGGGGTGAACACAACATTTTAGAGAAAGTTTGCTATAGTTTTAGCTTTATATCATGACAGACGAAATAATAGATCCTCCATTGTAATATTGTAATTTTGGTAGCACAGTGGTGAAATACTGGCCTTTCAGCACTGTGACCCTGGTTTGATTCCTGGATCAGCCAAAATGCCAGGTGATATATGAACGGAGTTTGTTTGATGTGTTGTTTCTCTCTTATGTTGCAAGGATTTTCCTCTGGGTTTTTCTAGTTTTCCTGAGTTCCTCATCAAAATCAACATGCATGAAAAGATGTGACTATGTAAAATAATTAAGATAGGGGTAGTGAGTGTAAGAGCGTCCATCTCAAGAATAACCACTATGTGGATGAAATGTGTAGAATATTTATTTATTACTTATTTATTTATTAATATTGGTTTGTTTTTATGCCATGTTCACAGCAGCTTCTAAAGCTATCAATAATGAAACCTTGTTTTATTCATGGTTGGACGAATACCTTGCTGGTTCAGGGAGAACATTTGCTAATGATGTAAAGTTTATGAACACTTCGTCAGGAAAAAGAATAAAGGTATGTTAGTGTATATCTAATTTTTTCAGACCAGTAACATTGCATCCACATTGTAGGCATGCAGGGATCAAATCAGGGATCACATTCCATAGGATCAAGATATCTCATATCATCAAGATCAGTTTGAACATCGAAAAATGTGCAACCTGATGACTAGTCTCCCTTGCATACGTCACTTGTGTCACGCAACGCTAAGCTCCACGAGTGACGTATGTGAGGGAGACTACCTGATGACAAGTTTGGAGATCAAATTGTTAGATTTTTTGGAAAAAGCACTTTTTTCCAAGTAGACTTAGCTGATATTCAGGAGGATTGAAGCTGATGGATTTTTGTGATCAGGAATCAAGTTTTATCAAGTGTTTCTGGGATCATAAGCAAAAAAAGTACAATGGCTTGTTCCTGAAGACCATGGTTAAGCATTACAGTGATTGAACAAGTGCACCCACTGAGCACCCATCATCCCATCCACAGTACTGGGCAAGTTGACCAAATGTTCAGTGGTTGGACAATGAAATTTTCAGTTGTGTTTAGCCACTGTCTGACCAGGACCTCGTGGGCAAACATCAATTCAAAAGATTGGTGTGATTTTGATTTTAGTCAATTCATGAGATTCACCTCAATTTTGATCCAACCTGTTTGCGCGCATGTTATGGATGAATAGTTTACAAGATTCACATCAAGCATGGTCAGAGCCTCTCTTAGGGGCTGTTTATATGGAATGAGCCAGCCGGTTTAGCAGGCTGGTATCTTTTGTTTTTACGCTCTGATAGCATGAACACAAAAGAACCCAGCCTGCTAAACCGGGCTGGCTCACTCCATATAAACTGCCCCATAAGTATCTGCTAGCATGTAATAATATCATAAGTCTATTTTTCCAGGCAAGTCGCATCAATTTCAAGCATAAAGACATGGACTCAACGCAAACAGAAGTGAAAGCAATGGACCAATTGAGGGACAAAATCAAAAATATTTACTCTGATGAGCTAGCAGTGTTTAATTACGGACGACGCTACATTAGCTGGGAAACTAACAAGGTATGTTTTACTATTCAAAACAAATTTATGTTGTGGTGGTGATGATGGCGATGGTGATGATTATGATAATAACATGTTGTTGATGTTGTCATGGTGATGATAATGTTGTCATAGTGGTGATGGTGATGATGATACTGTAATATAGTGAGCTTGAAAAGATCTAGAATAAAAGACGAACTGCTGTTCTTATTGTTTTCAGATCATACAAGAGGAACTGTACCGTAATGTTGGTCTTGCTATGGCTGTTGTCTTCATAGTCACGTTAATTATTCTTGCTAATCTATGGTCATCACTAATGGTCTTGACATGTGTTGCATTTACTCTGGTAAGAAATAACCTCATACACCAATTCATGCACTCCCTGAATTTGTTTCATTTTTGACTTTTTTCTTGAATTCTTTCTTTAAGCTTTCCAATCATTATACTGCCACGATGAGACCTTTAATTCTAAGTTGTAAACAAGATATTGTCTTAAATTGATTAAAATGGATTGTTTGAAATGATTGATTCAAAAAATCCGGTTTTCATTCATTCATTCATTCATTCATTCATTCATTCATTCATTCATTCATTCATTCATTCGTTTATTCATTCATTCATTCAATTCTTTATTCGTTTGTCTGTCTGTTTGTTTTTTTGTTTGTGTTTTTTTTTTGTTTATATTTATTCATTTATTTGTTTGTTCATGTATTTATTTATCTGTTTTTTATTTATTTATTTATTTATTTGTTTCTGCGCAGGTAAATGTTGGTGGTTTGATGCATTTCTGGGGACTGACAATTGATACAGTGACAACTATTCTACTTGTATTAGCTGTCGGCTTAGCGGTTGATTATGCATCACATATAGCACATTCGTTCATGGTTACCGCTGGTTCACGGCATGGTAAGATAGTACACGATATCGGTTGATTTACAGTAGAAACCATGGGCTGTATATCAGTCTTTTGTAATCCTTTTCGAGGGACGCTACGCATGCTAAATCCTCTCCCCCTGTCCCTGGGGAAGGCCTGGATTTGAACGCGGCAAAGCCGGGGTTTTAACGCTATCACTGGGAAAAAAAACAAGTGTGTTTATTTACCTGATTTTGCAATATCCAAATAACTAAACATGGAAAAACGTTTTGGAAAATCTCTGAAAAAATGCCATATCAGGTAAATAAACACGCTTGTTGTTGTTGTTTTTTTTTTGTTTGTTTGTTTGTTTGTTGTTTTTTTTTCAGTGTATTTTAACAACACTTTGCTACGGGAAGGCGAGGGGAATTGAAATGCATTAACAGGAAAGAATCAAAAAAGGATTAATGCCTTGAACAGTCAGTTTTTTGTCCCCGAGGGCCGGAGAGAAGCCGTTACTTAAACGCTGGTAGTGAAGTGTGTTGACCAGGGGTGACGGGTCTGGGGTTTCAATTGACTAGTACATGATGAAAGTTAAAATACTAAACATTTATATCTGAGATATTTATATATATATTTATTTGTAGAACGTGCACACATAACTCTGCGTGACATGGGACCTGCTGTTTGGAATGGTGGTTTTAGTACCTTCCTTGCTTTTATTTTACTGGCAGCGTCAAATTCGTATGTCTTCAAAACATTCTTTAAGGTAAAGCAATTTGTTTGTAACTGGAAGATTGTCGAGTGGTTTGAAATCAAGTGTATGTAATTTGAAGTAATGTTCATTATTCCTCTTCTTCTTTTTTTCGTTTGTGTGTGTGTTTGTGCGTGTGCTATTTGATATATATATAGTCACATTAGCCTGTGTACATCCGTTCTCACCCCTCTCCGTACGGGGAAAAATCGGGTCGATTTTTTTCGCCGTAGGGGGAGGGGTGAGAAAGGATGTACCCAGGCTATAGTCCGACATGTAGTTGAATGTACGTCTAGATGTGTTTCATATGTAACAATGTTACTGTTCTTCACCAGGTGTTTTTTGGAGTTGTGCTATTTGGTATGTTCCATGGTTTAGCCTACCTTCCAGTTCTCCTCAGCTCAATAGGGCCGGCTCCCTATGAGTCTGCTAGAGATCATGATGACGAGAAACACTCTCCGCGTTCCACTCCAATCCAGCCTGTCACATCACAAGACAACATTGCATTTGATAACATGGGGAAGAGCAACAACCAATCAGATAGTAACGGCTACTATATCCCTCCGCCCGACTATCAGGGTAAGATCAATAAAGATAAATATGCATTGTACACATTACACAGTTTTTTTTCACAAAACCACCACAACCCATGCTCCTAAATTATAACCAGATTCTGTCTATTTTGGTCTTGGGGATCAGATTTTAAAACTTGGGGACGAAATCACTGTTTTATGAATCAGGGACACTACTCCGTGAGGATCACGGGATCACTATTTTAAGACAGAATCAGGGATCAACATGTTCGTTATGTTAGAGATCACGGATCAGGTTTTGTATCTTTGGGATCGAAAATACTGAACCTCGTCGCTACGTACCTTGATATTATTCTTTAGAATTTGTCCGTGGTAATGTGAATCGTATACAACCACAAACAATTGAAATAGAGTCGTTTTCGTATAAGTGGGAAACAGCACCGTATCGTAACCTTTGTGGCAATAACCATTTTCATAGTACCATCCCCCTTCCCCCACCAGTAAACGCTAATACATTATTTTATTATTGAATTATTTTATATGAATTTGTCTTGATTTACCGCAGATGTCAGTGTACAGGAAGTAGCAAACAAGTAATCAACACGATTTAGCAGAAGGGACATTTGAATCAAATAATTAATGTTTTACTAATTTATTAATTTGTAAATTTGTAACTGTAAAAAAACGTTTTCGGTTTGAAATAAGAGAATTGTTCGTCACATGTACGCTTTAAAAAGAACTGAAAAAACTTTGAAAAATGGCGAGAAATAAGCAGTATTAATTTTCAATCGTTGATGATGAACAATCAGAGTGCGCGTAGTATCCTATTTTGTAACATTGTGTGTTTTCGTTAACTTTGTCTTATCCATAAGACAAGTCCATTTCAAATTCTATTACCGGATCGTTTACGGGAGTACAATTTAGTCAATTCTCTGCACCGAAAACGTTTTTTTAACAGCAGCAATGGACTCATTAGTTTGTGATACAAACTGTCGATTGTTGTAGGCACATCATCACAAAACTCGGGAATTTAGTTAGTGTGTAATATTGAAAAATGTAAATCATTCTGCTTACATCAAGAAAGTGAGATGCTTCACAGGTTAATGACAATCAAGGATTGTCCTCAATGATATTTATATATTTGTTTTTATTTTATTTAAACCATAATCCATGTCTAACTGTATAGAAGATAACGGTCTAATGTAAATTATGTTTTACATTGCAACATTGACTTTTTCTATCACAACAATTCACTATTTATATATCTGCAGTCACTATTTATATCTCTAAATTCGCTATATATAACATATAAAAACAATATAAGTAAGTTTGTTGTGAGTTATTAGAGTGCACGCACTAAAAGTGTGCAACATATATACCACTAAATAGTGCTATTTTATGCTAATTCTATTGTTTTCTTTTGTTTAATTAGTGGTTTTTTCGGCTAAATAGTGACAACTGTTGCACACTTTTAGTGCGTGCACTCTACATGATTAGTGTGCAAACAATTTATCCGTGAAACTTTAGTAGAGTGCAAACAATTAATCTGTGAAACTTTAGTAATACTAAATAGTGCTATTTTATGCAAATTCTATTGTTTTCTTTTGTTTAATTAGCACTATTTTGTACTATTTAGTAATTAGTGTTTCAGGGATAAATTGTTTGCACTCTAATACTAAATAGTGCAATGTTATGCAAATTCTATTGTTTTCTTTTGTTTAATTAGCACTATTTTGTACTAAATAGTAATTAGTGTTTCACGGATTTATTGTTTGCACCGTACATTTTGGCCACTGTTTCAAATTGTAAATGAACAATTGTTCATGATAATTTAACTGCAAGTTTGTAAAACTCTGCTTCAATCATCTTGGTAATTGGAAGTACGAAATAGTTGCAGTTTCAACACACCACTCCTTGAATGAACCTTTTGATCGTACGCAAAGTTTTTTCCGGACAAAATTCAATAGTGAATAACAAATATTTATGGCTATGTTTTCAGAGTGTAGTATACGAATATCACTCACCTAATCGCATAACTTATGAGTACTGCCGTATAGCTGACGTCGCTCTAGCAGGAAAGTTGGATTCAGTTGCAAAACTCGTAAGATTTCAATTCAACCAGCTGTTTCAATATTCGGTCAAATACCGCACAAATCACGCTAGCTATGTTCGCTGCCCTGCGTCGCTCGTTCGACGCTCGCTCCGCTGCGGCAGCAATAATTTAGTCCAAATCATTTTCACTGTCAGTCATGACAATTTAAATTATGAAGAATTTTAATTTATTGACCAAAAGTAATAAATTTGCACCAATGTTTTTATTTATATTTAAGTGTGGATATTTGTAAATGAAATTATTGTCAAATCTTAAATAAAATTCACTCAACTTTGTGTCGTTGTTAATGTATAGTTGGTGTAAAATACCTGTAAAGTACACTTTTGTGTGTAATACGTTTTATCAGTACAACCGTTTATCATAAATGTTATCGTTCTTTTTATATACATGCTGCGATTATTTAAACTTGTTTTCGCGGGATTTTTAAAAATCACGATAAAAAGCAATACTATACAATATGAGCGGGCCGATCTGATACAACGTGTCGAATCACAGGCCACAGACTCGCAACATTCTATGAATGTTTTATGAAAGAAAATTGAAAATATCTTCATTTGATTTGGATAAAATAAGGTTAAACTTTATTCAAATCAGGACAGATCTGTATCCCATTTAGAGATGCATGCCTTCATGGATCGTGATTTTCATTGTTTTTATCTCATGAATTATAATAATTATTTCAATGCACATTTTATTACGTATTCGAATTGCTGATTAAGTAACCAAGGGTAGACATTAATAAAAATGTTTTTCGAACTGACTTGTGAAAGACTCGAAATGTTTTCCTCTAGAAGAAAGTTCGCTTTTGCCATGCCAAAAAAGCAACCAAAAACGCCAAAAATCTTAGCTTATCCACTCACTACGTACGAATTATTTATGCATTAGCCGGAAATTTAAAGCAGCTAGAGTTGAATATGACGTCCCAGGCCTTTCGGACCTGCTGATATATTTTGTGACTGAGACAAATATATTAAATAACAAAGACCGATTTATACTTCATGCCTTCCTACGGAAGCCCGAGTAAAAAGGTGTATTCCGCTGAATCAGCCGGCACGAGGAAGGTTGAACGAGCGAGGCCTAGGAACAAAATAAGCTCATTTTATGTTTAAGAAGCCATTGCGCAGTCAAATCATCTACTGCACTGATGCTCAATCTACATTTTTCGGCATGAGTCGCACCCACGTGGGCTATCACGTGTACATTTCGGCAACGCCGTGTCTAATTAAATAGATGTCCACTAGAAGTTTTCTGTCATTCTTTATTTCTGTATGTAGAACAAACGCATTAGTTATAACTCTACTTGATACTAAATTTAAGAAATAATATAACCTGTCAAGAATGTACGGCATACTACTATAAAATTATCATCACCATACCACCATAGTTTTTAATTCAACCTGTTTTTACAACAAGATAGAATCATAACCATCCTCGTCACTTGAACTCTCATCTAATTTCTCATGTTCGTCTTGATCATTATCACTATCATCGCCAGCCTGTTGCATCGGTACCAGTGCCGCCTTTAAGCCAAGGAATCGTTTATCAAGCATTGGCGACATGGTACTTACACGGAGTGAAGAACTATAGGATGCCATATCCCTTACTATTGTACTGGGTTCTGCTGTGATCCTGGACTTGCCCGTCCAACCATCGACTTTACGTCGTATAAGCATCGGACTAGAGTAGTTAGTGGTCGTTCTGTCTGGGTATGATGAGCTCAGTTGACGGTTGACGTAACAATTGCGAGGTGACAATGGTGGTAGAGAAGTTAAGGGTGCACTCGGGTGGCGAATATTTTTTGATAATGAACTTGTTTTAGTCAAACTAGTGTTGAAGATTTCATTGTCTTGTATATTGTCTTTTGATTGTTGTTCAATATCTTCATCATCCTCCGTTGTCTCTTTTACGAAAGGCGCCAGTTTCTTTAGCCTCTGTGTAGCTAGCGCGACATGTGCGACTCGTTTAAATGTTGCAAGCTTTGCGACTTGTCTCGTGCGAGCTTCTTTCTTGGCTTCTTTGACATCATAGTTGTGGTGAGCTTTCCATCTCTTCTCCTCTGTCTCCAACTCCGTGAGTTTCGTCTTCAAAACACGTAGTTCAAAAACATTTTTCCTGAGGATTGCATCACCTGTTTTAGATTGTGTTATACTTGCAAGTGCTTTTTGTTTTTCGATGATCTGCTTTCGATTCATAAAGGATCCTTTTGATAACTAAGTATAATTCTTGATGGGTTAGCATGTACACACACAAGATGTACGACAACTAAAATATGCTATCGGAACTAACCACAATAACAGTTATCGCTAGAAATACTCCACGGACTCATTACATCTAAATTAACAAGTGTAAATATTTACTGTGGTCAATATAAAGTACAAATTATACCGCACGAAAAACACCTAATTCACTCCCATCAGACGGACGACAACACATCACAGTCTTGAAGAAATGTAGCTTTTGCATAAAGCTTATTTGTCGGTTATCTAAAACACAGTTCTTGCTGATGCAAAACTTGCGTGAAAACTTTGAAGTTGTGAAAAACGGTTTGAAGAGAGATAAGCAAACAAACTCTCGCGATATTGTACTTTAAGTAATATAAAACATTCCCCAAACAAACTCGACAATAAATACACCACAAACCATCATTTGTTGTTATAACATACATTTATTTACTACCAAACTTTTAGGCAACAAAAGTTAACAAAGTTTTTCAATAGTTGTTTACTTCATAACCGATTGGGAGCTCGAAACGGAAGCCATTTTGCGAATTAGTGTGAAGTAAATACGGGTTTGTTAATTAAAGTTCATTTTGAGCTCAGTAAATAACAACATAATCTTTAGAACAAAATTAGATTACGTGTAATGCAGATGAGGTTTTTGTATTGGTTTGTTGAGACAAATCCTTTCTGCACGTACTATAGCGACAATCGTGTATGTGACGGCACAAGGCTTGTTTGTGTCATCCTTAGTTTGTATTTGGATTATGAAGACGTAATAAAAGTACACTAAATTACTGTGGAATCTTGTAGTTCAATCTTGTTTGTTTTTGGTTCAAGAATAATACTCTTACTTTTTAAGTCATTACGTTCAATCTCTGAACTTGCTTTGCGAAACTTTGCTACAGAAACTTCAGCGAATTTCCCTCTTTTTGCCTTTTAATCAACAATGTACACATGTTTAAGTATATTCTTTTTCACAATAAATCATTAGTTAGATTCATTCCTTTTATCTTGTCTTTGAAATAAATCTGCCCTTTTGACGCCACAAATAATTTCAGTTTGAAGAGAAGTTCGCCAACTATAACCATCACTTCCTATTAATCAATGTCGCAACAATAATACCATCACTAAAATCGCTATCTTGTCGTAATTCCGCTCTTCTATTATTTATTTTGGTCATGCAGTCATTATCAGGAAACCTGCAAAGGCGGCCACCGAACCCATGGTGAGCGTAATAACCCGATCCATCGAGAAATGTAAGATGGGCATTTCCTACAATGACTTTGAAAATTCCACAAGTTACGTAGTTATGACTAATTATGTTTGTACATTTTGGTCGACATATTGAGGACTTAATTTTGTTTTTGTTTTGTTTTATGAAGATATCCATAGTTTTCAGGTAATTTATTCGAAAAGCAGCGAAACAGCAAGTTATTTTATTATGGCTTGAATGAGAGAATATTAATTAGAAAAAATTCCCATGGGATGTGAGGTAATGGAGGTTTGACTGACACAATCGCAAACCCCACTGATCCTCCACCCCTAGCCTCCCTATCTTCACATGGCACCACAGGTTACTCAGGCTACTCCTCTCAAACCGGTTATAGAACACTCTTGAATTTGATTGGTTACCCCGCACCCAAGAGAATTGATACCCACGTGATCAGCATACTCTCAACGGATGAAAGACTAAAAGTTTTTCGATTATATAAATTGTCAAATGCCTTAGTAGCTCAAGGGGTTAACCATGTATGGTCTAGTGGCCGGTTAATCTCTCACTCCCTGATCTTTTGATTAGAGCTATTTGGGTATTTGGCAACACTACTAGGGACCGGGGTAATGGGGGAATAAGGTAGGTGAACAAGGTAAGTGGAAATGTGATAATATCGTAAACTGACTAGACTCCAATTTAATTTGTTTTTCTTTTTTTTTGCGTACATGGGTTCGATCCGTTGCTAGGTCAGACTTTTTTCTTTTTATTATATTTTCTATATGATACTTGTTTTTTTTTTTTTGTTTTTTTTCTTTTACCAAAAAATGCATATTGAAAATTATCAATAAAAAGATAAGACAAATGCCAAAATTTTGTAAAGCTAATATTTGGGAAAGTTATACATGAACTTAGGGACCAGGCTAAGCCACAACAACGATAGCACCAGAATCACACTTAAGGTAACATTATTCTTTTGGCCGATTCTAGATTTCGAGGAATCATACAGAGTAAATTTGCGTCTGGATATTATGTGCACAAGCAGAATATCGCAGGAGGAACTAAAGAATTAGAAGAACATATAAACTCAATGCCTAGCTACTGAAGAGGATTCTATTGTTTATGATTACGTTGTATTACACACAGGAACAAAGGACGTCGACACTCTACATAGCAGGCTCGTAAGATGGTATATGGGATCAGGGATCAGTCTCCTAAATTTTGCTTGGGATCGGCATCAAAAGCATGGGCTCGGGGATCAAGGCGTTGGGATGGAGGATCAGGTAAAAAATTCGGGAATAGTGGGATCATTTATACGTTATGCTGTCACATGCACAGGCTGAATTGTAAAAGTTTATCGTTGCTTCGAGTAAATTTTGCTGGCTGTTACTGGTGTGTGTATTCAAGCATAGAATGATAGGTATCATATTCCAGATGCATGCTAACCGCAAGTGGAGTTGAACGTAAATTGAGCCTCCTGTATAATGACATACTTCATGTGCATCGAAGTTTTGACTGGGTGATACTGGCTATAATACTTATAGTTGATAACTTAGATAATTTTTTTTTCCATGGGAAAGAAAGAAAAAGCCACGATCATAAAATGTCAATAAAAGCAAATACAACACGTTTGTCTAGACCCGCAAAGTTGAGTCGGTTCACTCTTATATCTAAACGCCTTTCAGGGCTTTCTTTCACTCTTGATAAGCCCCGCCGATCGATCGATCGATAGAAAAACTCACGGAGATAAAGTCCATTGCTTAATATTTCATGTTGGTGTTGCACTGGAGAGCAAAATGCCCAGGAAAATGATCAAATTTCACCAACTTTGAGAATCCTCACAAATGATGTCAAAGAGCGTGTATTACCTTTGAGATTTTTTTGGGGGGAGGGGGGAACGGGGTAGGGACGCCAAGAAAAGTTGGCTACTTTTTTGGGAGGCCATTAAAAATATTTATGTTTTATTTAGGAGGAGTGCATGAGCAAAATAGCAAATTGCAGAATCAATTTCCTCATACTAAAAACTGTAAATCGTACTTAAATAACTAAATTTGAGATTTTTCGGCGGAAAGAAAATGAATACAGTACAGAATTTATTTTTCGCCCAAAATGCTGAACATTGTTTTATTAAAGTTAAGATTTAAAAGGATTTTTTCGGACAAACAGGCCTCCAAACATCCCTAAAGAAATACCACCCCTTGGTGATTGCCAATTTTATATCTGTCTACCCCCAAAATCTCAAATTATTTATCATACAAAATGCTACAAATTGTACTTTTTAACTTCTAAATTAGAGAAATTTGCTCGGGGGAGCATGCCCCCAAACCCCCCTAAAGAAATGTCACCCCTTTTCGATTACCAATTGTCTATCTGTCTACCCAAAAACTGAACTTATTTATCTTTCAAAATACTACAAATTGCGCTTTTAAGGTTCTGAATTTGAAAAATTTCTTCGTAGGAGCCTCCTGACAAGTCTATATATCCATCTACCCCAAAAACGGAAGCCAGGAAAAAAATACAAAAGAGAAAAAAGAAACTGCATGTAAAAATGTAACTATGTAGTTCAAAACAAAATTCATCGCTGCCAATGAGAAAAAAAAATACTATTTTCTAACAGTACATCCCTAAAAGTGCCTGTGTCATTCTTTCAGGTAAAACTAGGTGCATTTACTGTGCATACGGCGTTATTGCATGTTATTGATTTCTCACTTTTACACATTTTTACAAATAAAATAAAACTGACATCTGTTTGCGAGTCACCGGCAAAATGTCACAAAATAGGTCACTTTCAGTTCGATGCAACTTTAAACCTCTGATGGTCGTGTTAACATAATTAAAACGCCAACACTTGTGATGAATATTTCATAATCATAATTCTTCTTGTGCACATTTAATCCGCCATCGTCAAAAAACAAAAACAGAAAATGCAATGATGAGCTATCCATTATGCACTGCGAGATTTTAGAGATATGCATCAATCAAAACATAGAAAATATGGGGAAAATACCAGTGAGATCAATAATATTGGATTTTGACGTCTTGTATTGCGCATTGTTTCCGTAAACAAATGCTTTAATTGTCACGACATTTTACCTAAAACAACTCTAAATTGGACGTCATGTAGAGTGCACGCACTAAAAGTGTGCAACAGATGTCACTATTTATTAGTAAATAGCACTAATTAAACAAAAGAAAACAATAGAATTAGCACAAAATAGCACTATTTAGTGGTATTTATGTTGCACACTTTTAGTGCGTGCACTCTAGCGCGCATTTTTGCGTAAATAATAGCTTGCATTTTGAAGTAATGTAAATCGTTAGCGTACACAATATGTTCGATTTTGACGTCAGGTAATGCGTATTTTGCTTAACCCTTTAAGGGCCAATCGTTCATATTTGTACGAAAATCACCGACTATGCATTAGATGAATATTCACCAAACACGTCTTCTGTGCTACAAATCATTATTCAAAATACAAACAACGAAGATGACCAATTTTTATGGTAATTCAACTATCAAAAAGTCAGCTGCCTGGCTTCAACATTCGCCATTTTTGCTCAGGTTTTGATAGTATTTCAATCTTTATATTCATTTACTGTTAGCTGCAGAGCCTTGAACTTGTCTATTTTAAAAGCAACGTGATAACTAGGTTAATTAATAATATGTGAAAACCTTGTTTTTCTCTGTCGGAATAGTATTAAGAGAAAACAAGCCAAAATTAGCAAAGTATAACAAACTAGACACATTCGAATTTGTGTTTATATTATTTTGAAAGCAATCGTCTTTACCAGTTCTCTGCACACATGAATTTTTCTTGTGGGATTGAAGTTTGTATGCGTGTGTTTATTTTTCACTTTATTATCACCTGCAGTATAGTATTCAGTCAAACTGCCTGTGCAGGAATCTTTTGTAGAATTGTTATTTCGACATTTCTCCGACTACGGGTTTTTCTAATGTTCTGCCCTTAACGGAAGCATTGGTGTCGTTATATCGTTATGATTTTCAACTGAAAAATAGGTTGTATTCACCGAAAATAAAGGCACCCGTGTTTTCTACCTTTTCTATTTTTGTTCGTTTTGTTTTATGAAGAGATCCATAGTCTTCCGGCAATTGATTTAAAAAGCAGCGAAACAGCAAGTTATTTTATTATCGCTTGAATGAGAGAATATTAATTAGAAAACAATCCCATGGGATATGGGATAATGGAGGTTTGACAGGCACAATCGCAAACCCCACTGATCCTCCACCCCCTCCCTATCTTCAGATGGCACGACAAGTTACTCAGGCTACCCTTCGCAAACCGGTTATAAAACAATCTTAAATTTGATTGGTTACCCCGCACCCAAGAGAATTGATACCCACGTGATCAGCGTACTATTAACGGATGAAAGACTAAAAGTTTTTCGATTATAAAAATTGTCAAATGCCTTAGTAGCTCAAGGGGTTAACCATGTATGGTCTAGTGGCCGGTTAATCTCTCACTCCCTGATCTTTTGATTAGAGCTATTTGGGTATTTGGCAACACTACTAGGGACCGGGGTAATGGGGAATAAGGTAAGTGAACAAGGTAAGTGGAAATGTGATAATATCGTAAACTGACTAGACTCCAATTTAATTTTTTTCTTTCTTTCTTTTTTTTTTTTTTTTTTTTTTTTTTTTTTTTTTTGCGTACACGGGTTCGATCCGTTGATAGGTGAGACTTTCTTCTTTTTATTCTATTTTCTATATGATACTTGTTTTTTTCTTTTTGTTTTGCTTTTACCAAAAATGCATATTGAAAATTATTAATAAAAAGATAAGACAAATGCCAAAAGTTTGTAAAGCTAATATTTGGGAAAGTTATACATGAACTTAGGGACCAGGCTAAGCCACAACAACGATAGCACCAGAAGCATACTTAAGGTAACATTCTCCTTTTGTCCGATTCTATATTTCAAGGAATCATACAGAATAAATTTGCGTCTGGATATTATGTGCACAAGCAGAATATCGCAGGAGGAACTAAAGAATTAGAAGAACATATGAACTCAATGCCTACTGAAGAGGATTCTATTGTTTATGATTACGTTGTATTACACACAGGAACAAAGGACGTCGACACTCTACCTAGGCTAACTTACAGAAGAGACTACACATTTCACAATCCAGAAATTGATTAAATCAACTATGAGACAAACATAATCAGCCAACATTTTGGTATGCGACTCATTTCATCGACAATGCAAGATCTTCCATTCTCCGACGACAAACATCTTAATAAGAAGAAGGCCACGAATCTACTTGTTGTCCCGGCAGGGGGTGGGGGGATCCGGGGATAAGAGATCGGGGATGCTCGTCGTATCTTTTAGGGGTTAAAATCTGCGATTTGGTCTCTTTTAAGGTTTAAAATTTGAAATTAGCCAAATCCTCACTTTTAAATTGGTATCATTTAAGGATTGAATAACACTGCATCAAACCTACGATTTTCGAGTCTTTTAGAGATGAAAAGTTTGTGAAGCCACGCCCTTTTGAAAAACGCCCGGTATTTTTTAGGGGTATTTTTAAAAAAAAATTCCGACCAGCATCCCCGATCGCATATTCCCGGAGTCCCCTCCTCACCCGGGCTTGTTGCCCATTTCAAACGACACATTGGTCTGGCATCTTCAAGTTCTTCATTGTCTAAAACCAGACCAACAAGGAAAAGAATCACGAATAGCATCCTATTTTTCTTCATATTTGGTTTTAGGTATTAATCACTTAATTCTATTTATTAATTGATTATAATTATGCGTTAATGTAGTCATTTTGCTGCTCAGTTAGTCACATATACCGCGTGTTACAATCATGCCTGGTACACTAAACATAGGATATTGAAATATACATTATTTCAACCAAATTGCACTTTTCGTAAACAAATGCCTTTATTTTCACTTCATGTAATGCGCATCGTTTACTTTAACGAAGTTAATGTATTGTGACGTCATGTCACCTTCATTTTCTACAAACGATTTTGCGTAAACTATCTCGACGTCGTTGAGGGCTCTTTTTTCGTAAACAATAGCCTTCACTTTGACCTCATGTAATGCATATTATTTGCGTAAACAATTGATTGCTTTTGTGACATGTACGCGCATTTTACGTAAACAATTACCTTTATTTTCACGTCAATTCACGTGCATTCTCTGTAAACAACCTTTTGTTGACGTCATGTAGCGCGCATTTTGTGGTAACAACAGCCAGCATTTTCACGTCATATAGTGCATATTTTGCGTAAACAATAGCTTTTTTGACGTCAAGTTGCGCGCATTTCCTGTGAGCATTTTCACTCTATTTTGGCGTGCGTTTCTGCAAACTGAAACAATCTTTTGGCGTCTTATAGCGCGTATTTCTTGTAAAACAAAAATCTCTATTTTGCGTTATGTAGTGTGCATTGCGCTAATGAACAATTGCTTATATTTTCACTCCATTTTACGTGCGTTTTCTGTAAACCAAAAATCGTTATTTTTAAAGTTATGTAGACACCCATTTTACGTAATCGATTGCTTGCATTTTGACGTCATGAATTGCGTATTGTTTCCGTAAACAAATTATTTAATTGCCATGCCATTTTACGTGCATTTTACCTATAAAACAACCGTGAACTTGACGTCATGTAGCGCGCATTTTTGCGTAAACAATAGCTTGCATTTTGACGTCATGTAATGTGCATCGTTTGCGTAAACAATAGCTTGAGTTTTGACATCATGTCATGTGCATTTTTCTTCACTCTACGGCTATGCATCAGATAAATATATATTCACCAAACAAGTCTTGTGTGCTGCAAATCATCATTCAAAATACACACTATGAAGGTGGTCAACTTTTTATAGTAACTTAACCATCAAAAATCAGCTGTCACTTCAACATTCGCCATTTTTGCTCAGGTTTTAATAGTATTTCAAACTTTATTTTCATTTACTGACAGAGCTTCAGAGCCTTGAACTAGCCTGTTTCAGTTAAAAGCAACGTGATAACTAGAATCATTAATAATATGTGAAAACCTTGTTTTTCTCTGGCGGAATAGTATCTCGTTGGAGAAAACAAGCCAAAATTAGCAAAGTGAACACAATGTCGTGCATCAAATTGTAAGTATAACAAACTAGACACATTCACATTTGTGTTTATATTATTTTGAAAGCAATCGTCTTTACCAGTTCTCTGAACACAATTCATTTCGACATTTCTCCGACGACGGGCTTTTCTAATGTTCCACCCTTTACGGAAGCCTTATTATTTTCTTCTTTTTCTTTCTTTGTTTACTACATCTATTAGCATTATTGTACATTTTGGTTGACATAGCCGGCATGTATACAGTACTCATTGTGTTTCTTGGTCGTCTCTTGCTTTTAATAAGTAATACGTATCTCGCTGTTTTGGTCGTTGTAGAGGGTGTGCTAGTAAAGCGGCCATGTGATCAAACAATCGTGTTGTACTGCGAGATACTTCCAGCATGTAGCCAGCCTCGTCCTCGTCCAACTCACAGAACGCATCATAGATTGACTAGAGATATGAAAAAATACAAATGGATAGATGAATTGATGTGTTGAACAGTGGGTGTGAACAAAATAATGAATAAATAAATAAATAAATAAATAAATAAATAAATAAATAAATAAATAAATAAATAAATAAATAAATGAATGAATGAATGAATGAATGAACGAACGAACGAACGAATGAATGAATGAATGAATGAATGAATGAATAAAGGAATTAATGAATGAAGAAATGGATGGATAGATAAATGAAGAATGAAACGTTGAATGAATAAATGAATGGAAAATTGAATGAAGGAATGGATGAAATTGGAAAGTTGAATGAATGAATGAACGAATTTATGAATGAATAATTGAATAAATGAAAAATCTAAAAAAAATAACGAGAAGATGAATCAATCAAACAATCAAAGAAAACAGAAAGATTACCTCACATTTGTTGTTTTCTGTCGGAAGTTGGTGAACATAAAGAACATCAAAGAAAAAATATGGAGACTGCATCAGACTATGTAGAATCTATGAGAAAAAATAAATGCAATTCACATGTTAACTTCAATTACAAGATGATATGAGCCAATGTCAATGGGCCGATTCATCTTACACAGGAATCCCACACTAGGCCCGAATCTGTGATATACATGTAGCTGTGTCTGTTTTACCTGATGTGCTCTTGGGCTAATGATCGGTGGACACAGTGACCGTCCATACATCAGTATAACACGTACTACATATGGTGGGGGTAGATGGACATCCTCCAGCTCTGGTAATACTATACGACTTTGTCTGCAATCATCATAAACACATGATCAATATAGAGTTGTTATTGCATGACTGGAAAAGACTGCAGTAATGATACCCACTAACTACAGAGACAGCAGAGCTGGGGGCAAACTCTTCGGAGATGGAATGATAATATTGAAAATTTTTGGATAAGATAATAATTAAACTTAGCTCCCCCTCTCCCGAAATTTAAAAAAAATTGCAATCTTTGAACTAAGATAGAGATTGATTACAGCTTTTGTAATTATTGTTACAAATCAATTTGCTATCTTAGGCAATTAATTAAACTGCTTCAATTATATCACAATGGAAATACAAGTAATTCATGCACTACACTACTCATAACTGCAATAATCTAGTTATTTTGATAAAATAATGATGAAGCAATTATTAGTAGCTGACATTATAAATGACAAGGAATTATCTGTGTGTCATTGAGGATGTGCTTACAAAAAAATCTAGTAAGCATCTTTCCAGATATCAAGTATCATTTTGGTATGTTTAGCATTCACTGCTAACAGAGTCTTTCACGTTTGTGATTCCTGATGAGACTCTGCCGACTCTAGAAGCTTTGTTTGATATGCAGCTGTCAAACAAAGCTGACAAACAAATCCAGTTTGACTGGAAAAAAGTCATTGAATTATCAGCCTTATAAAGTAGCATTTTATTATTATTAGGTAGCTTCACTGCGTACAGGATATTTGAGCCTACTATGTCACATTCTTGTTGTTTGGATACCGATGAGTGTGCACAATAAGAAAAACTGCCTCGAGTTAGCAGGGTCTCTCTTCTTTCTTGTCAGGAATCACAAATGAGAAAGACTCTGCTAGCAGGGAAATGTTAGCATGATAATGACTGTACTTACATGGATTGGAACAAAGTTTCCAGATGTGCAAAATACAGTTAAAGAAAAATCTCTAAGGTATAACAGGGGCGGCGGAACCGGGGGGGCCGGGGGGGGCACGGGCCCCCCCACAAAATATTGGTTAAAAGACATTAGTGCATGAGTTTACACAGCTAAAAAAAATTGTTTTGTGATTTTGGGGTGGGGGATAGGGAGGGGAGGGGTGGGGGATTATAGTGCCCCCCCATGGCTGTTGCTGTTCCGCCGCCCATGTATAAGCATTACATGATTTACACTTGTACTTGATTATTCTAACCTGCACCTTTATCCCTAGAACTTGAGCTAATTCAATGAGAATGTACAATGTGTTTGAATGACAGTGTTAGATTGGCTAAGCACTGTGATATCCCTTCTACACAATATTTCATGGACAGCTTTCAGAAGTCATAGTTTTTCTGTTTTTTGTTTTTGTTTTTATTTTCAGGGGGAGTGGGCAATGCCCTCAAAAGAGCATAAGAAAGACCAACAGAAAGCGACTACTGACTTATGGAATCAATCTAAATCTTTCGCAAAAGTACAGATTCAAATGCTTGGTCAAACTTGTACATATTAAAATAGCATTGTTAATGAGAAATAATTACTAAAGGAGGTTTAATCTATGGTAAGGATATCAAAAGTGTCTTTAGTGTCTTGTTGGTTTGGTGTCAGGTGATCAAGAACTGTACACACTGTATCTGGGTTACTTTCAAACTGTTGATACTAACAACAATAACAACAACTGTTTAGACTTAACATTGTCCTCACTGGAGAAAAATTGCAACTTCAAGCATTTACTATCAGTTGTCCAACAATACCAGACCACTAGTAGTACAGGATTTCTTGGAGGGACCACTTTGAAAATGCTTTTTAAACAGAACAGGAATGAGTAAATAATTAAGGACGTTCCTGGGTAAATGAAGTTCTAATGTCATTTTTATGAAACTTTGTACAAAGCTATTTAATTATATGAGGATTTCAGAAATGCAATAAAAATCGGGGGTCACCGAGTTTGTTTTTGAGGTACAAGGCGTACAAAATGGGGTATTTTGATGAAAAAACGCGCGTATTTAAACACTACAATTTTCAAAGAATAATGTCATAAAAATGTTGTAAAACAGAAATCAACGCTCTTTAAAATTTAGAAAGAAAATTAATAAACTGTTGTCTTCCATTTCTAAGAAATAATAGGATTGTTTATGCCTTTCTTTACAAATAAAGATGCTTTTAAGTTAAGCGATGTCGCTGGATTCGTTCCAAGGTAGGGGTCGATTTATTTTACAAAAGTGTACTGTTCTTCGTTTCATGTAATGTCATTTTTTTGTGTTTCACATATGTTGTAGTCTTGATAAAAAGCTTCATTTCACGAAAGAAAAAAATAGGGGTCACCGGCTTTGTTTTCGAGATATCTTGCGGCAAAGTTGAAAAAAAATCTGGCCATCTTGAATACCGCGCGGAGACTGGGTTCTAATAATTTACCGTTAACCGCATAAAACGTTTAATATTTGCTCTTTTTGTAGCAAATTGACTTTAAACTACAGAAAAATAAACTCAATTGCTTTTCAATCGAAGACAATTGGGACTTAGATGAAAAAAATGAAGGAAAAATTATCATTAATTTGACCAACGGTAATGAGCGTGCACGCTCAATCTTGCGCAGTAACGATGCGCGCGACCAATACCCAGGAACGTCCTTAAGAGTGTAGGTAAAAAGAACACTTGATCAGGCCCATAGAATAATATACCTACCCATGATGCTTCATCTTCCAAGACTATTATTCCATACTCATGGCTAGGGTTCAGATAAGCTTTGTTCTTGACAAACATCTGAGAAGCTTTCCTTACAAACTGATATGCTGTCCTGTTGTATACCATTGAAATAAATCAATGCAATGCAAAATGTACAAGTGTATGGACAGAATGAGTAAGATAGTGGATGAAAGCTAAATGAAAACATTTGTGGATCATCATTTTGTGCAGAAATGTAAAATACTGATTTCATTGAACAAATGTTAGGAATAGATGAATCATATAACTACTACTGATACCTTTCTGGTGCAGAACGACAGTGAAAAGATGTTTCATTCATCTCAGGAGACAAATCTACACATAATATCTATCAAATAAATTAGACTTTTAAAATGTTGTAGATCTACACATCTCTAGCTTGTGGTTGAATACAGTATTTTAATATTCCTTTACCCAACCAATACCCAACAAGTTCAATAGCAGATAGAATTGGCCTTATTTCATACTAGCACAAGTCAGGAACTGAACCAAAAAAGAATTACAATGCAAGTTGTGAATTAGAAGTGTGTGTGTGTGGTGGGGGGTGGGGTGGGGGGGGGGGGGGTTGAAGAGGAGGGGGTATTACATATCAGGCCAGTTCACAATAGTTTTGTACTAAAGACATATGGGATATTAGTCATTTTACAGATCCGTTAGGCTCAATGATAATTGAGCATATTGTTGGTGGGATTGGGATTTTGTTAAAATTTGACAGATGGCAACCTGTATTTGGGGAACTCCTTAACTTTACCACAAGACATCATAATCAGTTCCCTTGTTAACTCTACTGTATCAAACTGCATCAATTACATTCATTACAAGCTGAAAGGATTTATAGTCTAGCTGCTTCCACATCAATCAGTGTCATGCATCTTCATCATTATCACAGAGCAGCCCATCATCACCACTCTAATTTATATCATCAACAACATCAAAGTTATGGCCTAACTCAAAGTTTGTTGTTTCTTATGTATGTCAAAGGCAGCTTACATATTTTCTAATAGATGTGTCAAGCTGTAATGTATAAAAGCAAACCTTACAATTTTCTCAGGACAGTTGACAGCAGGAACTTGTTGTCTAGCAGTACATGATTCGTCCGAGCTCAGTGATACATTATCTACCGTTGCTAGTGATTCAGGTGACTGTGATGTCCGTCCAACTTCTTTTTGTCTATCAGGATTAGACGGCCCTGACGAGAGATCGATCAATGTTTCGTGGTTTCGTTCTTCCTCTTGCATGATGAAAACACAGTTGTAACGAAGTACACCAAAATCAAACAAACAAAAACATCTCTAATACTTCATTCCAAACACAATTCTAGCTGTTGCTTTAGTTAGTTTGTGGCGAGTTGTGATGAAATTCAGAGAAAAACCTTTGTTGATGCTCAGTTGGCCGCCATTTTGAATGTACAATGTGGGCTTCCTGTGGTAAATGACTTTGGGCTTCCTGTGCAGTGACAATAATATTTTTGAAAAACAACAGAAAAACAATACATTTATGAGGTTATGACATAATACCGTAAACACAAATCAACACATATTTCGAAAACATCAAGATTCATTTGCTGACTCATTCAAAGAATTGCCTTGCGACTCCATCCGGCTCAGAGTCTCGACATCACGCGTTTTTGACGTCATAATCACGATCTTGCTGTATTAGTCGGCTGATTTCGAGGCCTACAAGTAAGTTATAATTTTAGTCTTTTGAAAAACTCGAGAACTTTATCTCAGTGCGCTTACTTTATTTCTGAAGTCACGTCAGAGATTGTATCGCAAATCTAAACGACACTGAGGCGTTAGCCTGGGGGTTTGCTCATATTCCAGGAAGATTGCATTTTGAAAATGCTCTAGGTATTCCAAACAGATCAATCGTTATTTGAAATGCGCAGTATCAAAAATGATCCGTAGATTCTAACAATACATTACAAAGAGCCAATTAGGTTATCATCCTTAGTGTTATTGTTTTAAGTTATTAACTTAATCAGTGATAATGTACATTTTTCAGTCAAAAATAACTGAAAATCAAGAATGGGACGGAGTCATAAATCAAAGAAAAGAAAAAGGTAAAATAAATGAACAAAGACAAATACCTCGTATATAATATGCATTGAATATCGCGCATTTCAAACAGTCGGTAGATACGCGCGCGTTCAACTGCACGCTAACAAAAACAATCGTCGTCCGTAACAAGTGATCCAACTTTGTATCAAATAAAATGACTAAATCAACTCAAGCGCCAAAAATTATGAAAAACACTTTAATTATCAGAACTGTTTTCAATGACTAGAAGCTGATGACAATGTTATTATCGGTTGTAGGAAAGTTGAGGATACTCCGGTTAAAGATGAAGTGGAGAAGAAAAGAAGACGCACAGATAAAAAGCCCATCAGAATAGAAGTTAAACAAGTCCGAGATTTAAACGAGTTGAGGTGAACATTGAAAACGCTCATTCAAAGTGATTGAAGAAATGTTTGAAAAGTTTGTTAAACTGAAAAGGAAAAATGCGCAAAAATTCCCTTGAGAATTCGCGCACCGCTGGGAAGACCGAGTCATAACTTTGATCCATTTGATGACATTTATTCTGCTTATATTGTTTCAATAATCAATTGTTAAAAAAATTATAAATCATAATGGCTTAATATATTTGAAAATGAAAAGTATAATTTTTTTGGAATCGATTTGGATGATGACTGTTATACGCTGGCTCAGCTATTTTCCATATAAGGATAATGATGACGTAATCGTTGTACACGTGCGCAGTGGACGCCGGTCCCTGAATTACTCAGCAATTGTAGAATTATTTGAAGGTTTGAGTTGAGTGAGATTTTTCACTTCACTGACAAATATTGAATTGAATCATGGCACAACAGTAAGTAGACCTTTCTAACTCTATCACACTTCAATCTGTTTTTTATTAGGGTTTTTATAAGTTCTTTTATAATTCCGTGTTCAAAAGATGTCTTTGAAATGCGACAAGACAAAGACGATCCCTCGTGAGATTTTTACCGGTTTACGGTTTTATCTTATTCATACTTTAGACCAGATATTATAGAAAGGACTTATAAGCCAATTATTTTATTGTGCTGTATCTCATGGAAAAAAGTAGTTACTTAGGTCGTTAGGATTGATTTGTTGTTAACTTGTAGAAATAGATAGAGGTAAAATGGTACTTCCTGTAAACTTTCTTTCAATTTTGTTCACGTAGAGACGAACTTGCCACAGCGATTTTGAAAAATAAATCACGTCCGAATCGTTTACTAGTTGAAGAAGCTATAAATGATGATAACTCGGTGGTTACAATGTCCCAGGTTAGTATCCGAATGAATTAGAATTGCTTTTTATACGATATTTTAACATTTTTATTGATGTCATTTCTGCTAGAGGTGCATTGTCTACCACTATCTTTTACTTTCACTTTTAAGACCAAATTTCTCTTTCTATGTAGGCTAAAATGGAGGAATTACAACTTTTTAGAGGAGATACAGTCCTTATTAAAGGAAAGAAGCGTAAAGATACGGTGAGAATAATAATTAGCAATCAATGGTTTTCATATTTTTCTCTATGCAAATTTCTTCTTTGTGACTTTTTTCTCAGAAATGAAACATTTCTGAAAAGAGTTTTGCATCATGAACCAAGTCAAACAACAGTCAAGTAAAAGTTTAAATGCCAGTTTTGTCCAATCACAGGCTGCCAGCAGCATATAATATATTAATGTTATTTTATGTTTTGTTATTCTAGGTTTGTATTGTCCTATCTGATGATACTATTGCTGATGAAAAAATCAGAATGAATAAAGTTGTCCGACACAACTTACGAGTTAGACTTGGAGATGTTATTAGGTAATATTAATAATAATCACTATTTATGGTATATTTAGTGTTTCACAACCTCTTCATTTTAAATTATGCCAAATTCATACTTACAGATGTAAATTGTACTATTAGGTTGTCATGATTTGTTTTAAAATAATAATAATTTAATACTTATAGGGTGCATATTCCATGTGAATACGCTCATATGTCTATGTGGAGGGTAAAATGGATCACCATATCCAACAGTAAATTTGACAAAATTTGCTACTAGAGAAGAAGAATTGATTATCAAATGGCTTGGTTTTCCATTAAGTGTGCATTTGCATTGATCTAACCCCCTCAGATAACCATGATCCTTTGCAGTTAAACAATAGATTGTTTACAAGTGAAGTCATAGTATGTTATAAGACTATTGATTGCTAATTAAATTGTTATTTAAAATAAAAAAAAAATCATTATTGAGCTTGACATTTTTTTACTAATATATGATGAATTGTTTTAAAATGCTGTAGTGTGCAGTCTTGTCCTGATGTGAAGTATGGTAAAAGAATACATGTCTTGCCATTTGATGACACAGTTGAAGGGTTGACAGGGTATGTTGACTTTTACTTTCTCACACACCACTACTGTGTTATCAAAACATAATAACTTACATGTACCACTTTGAATCGTTGGTTGTACAAAATTATTCTTCGGCTTTCACACAATAAGGTATTCCTAATTAATTATGAGCAGTGTTTGTACTTCACAGAGTCTATTTTATTTGAATATGAAACTGTATTATATAATTACAACAACAATAATTCCAAACCCAAGATTAATCTACCATATCCTAGCAAAATCAAAACTGTATCCTTTACAACTCATGTAAAAAAACCAAGTTTATTTAGATAAAATTCTACTGAAGCGAGTTATTTGATGTCTTTCTTTATTAATTTTGTTGACTAGGAACCTGTTTGATGTATTCCTCAAGCCATACTTTGTTGAAGCATACAGACCAATCAGGAAAGGTTAGTAATACTTTAATATTAGTTTATTAATTATTAGTCAAGTCAGTGTAAAGCGAATAAAGGCTGCTGTAAATCCCATATTACATTGACAATTCATAGATTGAATTGATGATGGTGCACAATTTTTTGAAATCTTTGAATATCCAAGCTTGTAATGAAATTGATTAATATTTATATTTAAATTTGACTCGTATTCTTTGTTGATCTGCCATTTGCTAGTTGAAAGATAGCATTATAATCAATGAATATTCCATTTACTATTTTATGTAATTTTTTATGTTAGGTGATGTGTTTCGTGTACGTGGTGGTATGAGAGCAGTAGAGTTCAAAGTGGTTGAGACTGACCCAAGCCCATACTGCATAGTAGCTCCAGACACTGTTATTCACTGTGAAGGTGAACCTGTCAAACGAGAGGCAAGTATTGATATATATATATATATATACTCATTAAATGGGAACCAGTTGCTCTGTAGCATGTAGTCACTGTCCTTTACCAACCAATGGGCCTGTTATGAGTTTAAACGGGATGTATTGTGGTCTAGCTTTTGTAAAAATAATACCATATAAGGCATAGTGAACAAAAGATGTTTGTACCAAATCCAGACCATAATGCACCATGTTTATTAATTCAGCAAAGAACTCTTGTGACTACCTCCACAATATTGCTAATATTGTAATTGTGATATTATCATTGTCAACATAACTCATCAGGATGATGAACTAGTTTAATTGTAATGGTTGTATTCCTCATCAATATAATATTGTTCTTCCTTTAACTTGCAGGAAGAGGAGGAGTCGCTCAATGAAGTTGGATATGATGATATTGGTGGATGTAGAAAACAGCTTGCTCAGATCAAAGAGGTACTTTAATTGCCCTAACATTTCTATTGTATTCTGATAAAAGTATTGGTTCATGTACTTAGTCATTGTTTGTATTTTACAGATGGTTGAACTGCCTCTCAGACATCCTCAGTTATTCAAAGCTATTGGAGTCAAGGTGAATCATTCATGTCTGTTTGTTAGAGCATCCAGGAAGGAGTACTGTGTCCTAGAGTAACTGTAATTTCTAAGAAAACATTTATCTGCTGGATAGGAATTTATCTGATGGAAAGTAATACCCAGGCTTTGTGTAACTTGCTTTATACAGCTGTTTAAACATCACTATATTATTTTTTGACAACATCTTGTTCCAAGTAAGATAATGATTGTTGTTGGGTACATGAATTGAACTATGAAGCAATGGGGAAATTATCATTGTTGTCTGGCATTATAGAACAGGGGCGGTTGCTCAAAGCTCGATTAGTGTTAATCCAGGGTTAACTCGATAGGTTTTCTTAAGAGTTAACCCAGGATTAGTGCTAATAAGGCTTTGAACAACCCAGCAGGGTAATTTTGTATTGAAATGTTCCCTTTGGTGAATGAATGACATTATATTAGTCATGCTACATGTATATTATTCTACCAGATCTTTTCAATAAGTTTACAATATTTCACTACACATAACTAATAAATAGTTTTATTACCAATAGCCCCCAAGAGGTATTTTATTATATGGGCCACCAGGAACAGGAAAAACACTGATGGCAAGAGCTGTAGCCAATGAAACTGGTGCTTTCTTCTTTCTTATAAACGGTAAGACACTTTGCAACTAAATTTATTTGTTTTGCAATGTTGAAATTTCTGTCAGGATGTTCACACTGGAAATTATCATGTTGTCATTCCAGTTGTAAGCTCATTGATTTAGAAGGTATTGACATCTGAGTGTGCGCTGTCAGCATGGAGTTTCTGTTTTAGGTTTTGGTCATGTCTGAAATCATTGCCTAAACAAATCAGAGTCTAACAATAAATTATTTAAGAAGTAGATCACATTTAATTTTGCGTCTGTCATACAGACAGTATTTTTAATTTTAGGCAGAAAACAAATAGGGGAAAAGCTAATGTCATAATTGTGTTTGTATGTTTCAGGTCCTGAGATTATGAGCAAACTGGCTGGTGAATCAGAGAGCAATCTCAGAAAAGGTAAATATAGAGAGGCCGTCCTCATAAATCTTGATATGCATTCATAGCTGGAAAAAATATATGCTGGTAATAGTAAAACCTTTAAAGTTTTCAAATTTGTTTATAAAATGTTATGATAATTTATTTTTCAGCTTTTGAAGAAGCAGAGAAGAACGCTCCTGCAATCATATTCATTGATGAGTTAGATGCTATTGCACCCAAAAGAGACAAGGTAAGGATGTTTTTTTACACAACCTAATGTTTGATATTATGTGTGGTTTAGAGAATTGCAACTAACATTGTAATTCTTAAATGTTTCGGTAAAATGTACCAGCCTGATAATTTGAAGCAGGATTGATAGTGTAAGAGTTATATTTTGCCACTTTTGGCCACTCTTAGCAGACAAATCAACTGAAGCTTAACCACCACTAATACAATATGGGGTCTCTATAACGGAGTGTTTTTGTTTTACTATCTAGACTCATGGTGAAGTTGAAAGGCGTATTGTGTCCCAACTGTTAACCTTGATGGATGGTCTTAAACAGCGTGCACATGTTGTGATTATGGCTGCTACTAACAGACCTAACAGTATTGACACTGCTCTTAGGAGATTTGGTAAGTACACTAACTTAATGTTACTCATTCAAAAAGCTACAAAGCTTGTAGCTAGAGTTGGTGCAATAATATATTAGATGTGGATATTTTAACTGAATATGTCTGTGTGGCAAAGTGTAAATGACCCCATACATTAGTAGTCTTAAGGATTTCACGTTCCACTTGATAACATAGACATATTTTTTGGTTTGAAGAGCGATGAGTTTACAAGATTGACGTTTCCACTACTCTATGGAAATATTCATGAGAAACTTTTGATGAAGACTACCACAGTGTAGCCAAAATGTGAGTTTCATAAACTCATCATGCTTCAAAACGAAAAAAAATGTCTATGTGACCCTGTACATTATTATTTTGTAAAAAATGGAGTTTTGAAAATCCATCACAGAGAAACTATTTCGTGAACAAAGTTTAGTTTTTCACAGAAAACTTATTTTATCATCTCCTTTCAAAATTCTGTGGTGATTTTAGTTTTTCTCATTATCAAAGAAATGTCTATGCTAATGAGCCAAAATGTAAACAATGATCCTCCTATAAAATCATATTGTACTCACATTGTACACAAAAATAGTCGAGATTGTAGCTATTTGTACTGGTTGTTTTACAGTGTCATAAACCGCTTTTGTTTACTCTGTTTCTAGGTCGTTTTGATCGCGAGGTTGATATTGGTATCCCAGATGCTACTGGTCGTCTTGAAATCCTCAGAATCCACACTAAGAACATGAAACTAGGGGATGATGTAGACCTTGAACAGGTACATAAACAATACACATAGAACAACAGTAGATATGTACTGTGATCATTGTTTCAATTATGATTCATAAATAAAATCAACATGGCAATTGTCTTTTGTATGCTACCATGTTTAAAATACAGACTGTAGAGTTGGTGAGAAACATCCAAAAAAAAATACCAAGTGTGTGGTTGAGATGTCAAAAATAATTATTTGTTCATCCATTCAATCATTTTGTTATATTGATTTAGATTGCTGCAGAGACCCATGGTTATGTTGGTTCTGATGTTGCATCCCTCTGCTCAGAAGCTGCTCTCCAGCAGGTACTATTTTGCTAGGAATATTAGTAGTCTCCATGGCATGTTTACTTGATAGTTCTCCATAGTTTTATGAATTCATTGAAGTTGTTCATTATCCATGGAAGAGGATTTGTTACTGAACACATTTCATTATGTGTAGATCCGTGAGAAAATGGACCTCATTGACTTGGAGGATGAGACTATTGATGCCGAGGTGATGGATTCTTTGGCTGTTTCTATGGATAACTTCAGAGTAAGTACCATCAAATATCATATGTCATTTGGTAGCTAATGTAGTGGTAGCTTCAGGACTTTTTGAAAGAAGAGATGTTGCATTGATTAATCCCCAACCCACAAAGTATCACTCTTTCCCTGTCATATTTCAAACATTCTCATTAACTGTTATTTTGTTAATAACTGTACAACAATTCTTCAATCTCTCTTAGTACTCCATGGGTGTATCTAACCCTTCGGCACTGCGGGAAACAGTAGTTGAAGTTCCCACTACTACATGGGATGATATTGGTGGTCTTGACGGTGTCAAGCGTGAGTTACAAGAGCTTGTACAGTATCCTGTAGAACATCCTGATAAATTCTTGAAGTTTGGTATGACGCCATCCAAAGGTGTATTGTTCTATGGTCCCCCTGGTTGTGGTAAAACCTTATTGGCCAAGGCTATTGCCAATGAATGTCAAGCTAACTTCATCTCAGTTAAGGGACCTGAGTTACTTACTATGTGGTTTGGTGAATCAGAAGCTAATGTCAGAGATGTCTTTGACAAGGTCAGTATGCAAATTGTTATTGACTGATTGGATAACTGCATGTCATGACTGAAAAAATGAGATGTTTGTTTGACTGATTAGATTGCTCCATCCTTTGACAATTATATTAAATACTGTACAATCATTGTGTTGTTGGGTTGATTGATGGATGATTGATTGATTGATAATTATTTATGAGTTGAATGATGTGGCTTACTACATGTAATATGTTATTAATCTGTTAACATCCAATTATAATTGTTCAAAGACATCAGTGATTTAATGATTTGTTGTATAATGCATGATTGGTCTAATATTTTATATGTAATTATTTAAGCTTTATAAGTTATTTGTTGAATTATCTGTAATTAGTCTGGCTGATAATTTGTGTGTTGATTCACTAGGCCCGTAGTGCAGCCCCATGTGTTCTGTTCTTTGATGAGTTGGATTCTATAGCCAAGTCAAGAGGTGGTAATGCAGGTGATGGTGGTGGAGCTGCTGACCGTGTTATCAACCAAATCCTTACTGAGATGGATGGCATGAATGTCAAGAAAAATGTATTTATTATTGGTGCAACAAACAGACCTGATATTATTGATCCTGCTATTCTACGACCTGGTCGTCTTGATCAGTTAATTTATATTCCACTACCAGATGATGGAGTAAGTCCTGTGTTTGATTTTCAGTTCATTTGTTGTCTGTTAGTTAGATTTGTACTGTATGTGTCTCTATTTGTTTGCATCTGGTTAGTTTATAAGTTTCTGTTGAAGCCATTAAAAATTGACATTGATTTTTTTTATTAATTACAGTCGAGAATATCCATTCTTAGAGCCAATCTAAGAAAGTCTCCCATTGCCAAGGTATGTGCATTTATACAACATGTTGTAACCAGCTCACAGAATGGTGTTTAATGATCTTATTTCTGTGCCATCAGGAAGTAGAACTGGAATACATTGCCAAAGTCACACATGGTTTCAGTGGTGCTGATTTAACTGAGATTTGTCAAAGGGTATGTGAGATGAATACATGGTTATCACCCTGCTTGGCAGAGAGTTCTCAAAAGCATTCGTGGGCTCATGCCATAAATTGCCAAACAATTTTAATATTCGTCACCCAAAGTTTTGGACAAGATGCTAATGATTTGCTAGCAAATATGAAAGAGCTCCTTGTAGAGGTTTCTTTTGATAAATCCCTACCAAGCAGGTTATAAGCACAACAACTAGGTGATGATAATGCTAGAAATAGCTAATAACATTTCCGACACACTTGACAATTTGCAGTATATCCCATTAGTTGCTGAATAATTTTAGTATCAATGTTAGTAACTATTGTGCTGTATTTATTTGCAGGCTTGTAAGTTGGCCATCAGAGAATCTATCGAGACTGAAATCAATAGAGAAAAGAAACGTGCTGAGAATCCTGATCTTGATATGGTGAGAAACCAAACTAGCTTATTATTAGCAGAATGTTGATTGAATGTATAAGTTTATTATTATGAAATTGATTGAGACATTTTCGATTCAAGTTCTTTACATTGGACTTGCTCAAGATTATGAATGACTAGTAAGTTAAATGTCAGTGTTTATCATCATTTCATTGGTGATATGTTTCATCACCACTAGCAGTTCACTTGTCTATAGTCGTGATATCACATGCAGGAGTATGCATTAAAACTAGTATTGTTTTTTTTGTTGTTTTTGTTTTTTTTTGAAAAGAAGATTTATGAGAAAATGCCTTTTTATTCATGCTGTCTGTTTCGATTTACTTTTGTAGGAAGTAGAAGACGAGGATCCTGTCCCTGAGATCCGAAAAGACCACTTTGAGGAGGCTATGAGATTTGCCCGTCGTTCAGTCAGTGATAATGACATTAGGAAGTATGAAATGTTTGCCCAGACCCTGCAGCAAAGCAGAGGATTTGGTGGAAACTTCAGGTGAGGACACTTAAAGTCTTATAAATAGATCATTTAGATAGTAGATTATCCAGTCAGGCTCTTCTCATTGAAAGTCTTAGTAAAAATCCAATATAATCACACTATTTCATGGTAAAATGTAGTGTAGACTTGATTGTCAACATTTGAATGTTTCTATTTGTTATGATATTTCAGATTCCCTAGCCAAGGCAGTGGTGGTGGAGGATCCCAGGGGGGTGCAGGAGGATCAGGAGGTGGTGACCCCCTGTATGATGATGGAGATGATGACCTATACAGCTAAATACTACATCCCCCTGACCTTGACCATGCGATATTTTATACTATTCTCATAACAGTGGACATTATTATTATTGCTTGTCATGTTGTGTATAAAGAATGCTTGATATTGTTGACGGTTTGCCAGTTTTTTTTCTAATAATCACAAGTAATTCCTGGGTAATTATACTGTAATACTTTGTTTATTAATTATTTGATCACAATTGCTGCATCCCAGGATAGTCTAACCACTGGTAGCTAGTTAACTGTAGTGTTGAGTTATTGGATAATTGTGTCTTTGGTTCCTTTTGTCACAGAAATACATAATAAAATGAATAAAATACACCTTAAACAGGTATAAAATCCAAAACAAGTAAAAAATAAAAACTACATTTTCATTGGAGATAATTGTTATTGTTTTAATATTCTCTTGACTTTAATTCACCCATCTCTCATATTTGATAAAATACAAAGGTGCTAAAAATCCAGAGAAAGTCTAAGATCATGCAACATGCACACTAAAAGTTCTGTCATTATCATCATTATTATTAGATCAAAATCATGCTGCTCTGTCATCTGTATTATTTTGGTTAAGCCTGCCATACAATTCAAAATTTTAATTAGAAAGCAAAGCTTAAAGTGCCTATCACCCCTCAGAGTGGACCAATTTAGTAAAATTGTAGACATTGAGAGCTTTCAAATGATATAAATAATAAGTGATTTGGATTAAAGCAGGCCAAGATATTTAGGGTTTAAAAGCTGTATTTTGGGTTTCCTGTGTTACTTTGACAGATGCAAAACTAGGTTGAGTGATGTCATACTGTACCTGGGCACACGCGCAGTGGTTTACATATCTCTCATCATATTATACTTGTCATTCAACACTACATATAAAATTGAAATCAACACCCAAACAACATAAGTTGTTCTTGTTGTGTTGGAAATTGTTGGCAAATCAAAAGAGTTCTGTGTGGTACAGTATGACATCACTCGACCCAGATCCCCATTCCCGGCAAGGGCACTTCAAACTTTAAAAATCAATAAAATATTTGTGTTTGCTCCAAAATCAATTCTAACAACGAAAATCGTTTTCCTGCAGTCTCAAGATTACTCCAATTTTGTATTGTTCTAGGGGTGATAGGCACTTTAAAAATAACATCAATCTTGAAATAGTTTTGTTTGTCATTTTTTTTTCTATTTCCTCGCACATGACTTCTTTTTAGATGCGAGCACTCTTTGAGACTTTATCATATATCTCGGGAAAGGCTTTGTCGCAATCTAGTGTTTTACGTAGTTTACTATAGAGTGTATGGTCAAACATCCCATGGAACTCTTCTCTTGTCATGTATGAATCTGCATACAACATTTGATAGCTGAAATAAATGAAAGTCATTGTAGAGTGCTTGCAGTATGTCCATGAAATAATTAGTCACTAACTAATAGACTCTATTTAGGGACTATTTAGGTGCTATCATTCAACCAGAACAGTCAAAGAAAAGGTAAATATGAAGGAAACAAAGTTATTACAACCTACTTGTCTAAAATAGTCACTAAATATGAACTAAGGTAGTAACTATTTAGATTTTATTTCATGGACATATTGCAAGCACTCTATTACAAAAGTATTATGGTAGCATGCATTGCTGGCTATCTGCAGTTTTCAGAGACTGCCAGCAATGCAGGCTACAAAATAATGCATGCATACAACATCTAAAGCAGTTCTGTAAAGGTTTAGTCCACCCATTGCTGTGTCAGAACAAAGAAAGACTGAACAGCAGGGCTGACATGGTAGAAGACAGGTCTCCATTTTGCTTACTGCCACTGCATGGCTATATGGCCACCGCAGACAAAAGATGCAATGTGTACTAGTCTGGTAGTTTGCAATTGACTGCTGTCAATCAAATAAGTAATTCTATTGGGATGGACCTAATTCAATCATTTTTGGCCCTCCCCTTCATAGTACCTGTCTTGAATGAGAAAGTTTAATAGGAAGCAGCATGGCCGAGTGGACAGAGCGTTGGTCTCGCAATCCAGCGGCCCAAGGTTCGATTCCTGCTCTGGCAGAACATGTATTTGTTTGAGTTCTGATTCGGTCAAAATATAATTTCTCGGTCATGCTCCGGTTGTATATATTAGACAACTGGTTTGTCTCCTAGCCAGTTGGGATTCTTAACAATAAAATATTTTGTATACCAACACTGAAAAACCCTGTCAAGGGATGTGTTGCAGACATTATTATTTTATTTTTTTATTATTTTATTTAAAAAGCCACATTAACCAATCCAAACCCAATTAATGTTTTAAATGTTATCAACTTGTTTGATTGACAGAAGTCTATTGCAAACAGCTGCATCACCACCATTCCATTCTTACACAGTACAGGTACTAGGGACATTATCATAGTGTTTTCATACACTGTCATCGTCATAATGACTTGATTTTTCTTACCCTTTCACTTTTCTGACAAATGCTTCAACATTCCTAAGACTAGTTTTAGCATTAAAGCCATCAGAATACGGTGTACCATATGCACCCATATCAACATACATATCACCACTGCTGTCACCATGGGAATGCACTAGACCAGGTGTGTTAGGTAGATACATTGGACAGAGCCACAGGGGATAGATCTGTATGAAACAAAACAAACCCATGATAAATAATGAAATTTTGAAGTTTTGCTATTTGACACAGGATTTGTTTATTGACATTTTGGTTATGCTGTTTCAGTCTCTCTTATCAAAATGAGATCAGTGTGCTCACAGTGTAAGCATTTGACCAGTCTGTATAGATAATTATAACATGTTATAAAAGACACCTTGAATTCATTATGAAAGCATGATAAAGCTTCATCCAATGTTGCCATGGGAACCAGCATATCTTGTACTACATGACGTTGTTCATATAGTCGCCGTAGTGTTTCTCCTTGAGTTAGCTTGAGGAGAGATATCTTTGGAGGCATAGACCATCCCATTAGATATCTCCATACAATGTTATTACCAAATGGCACTATGTCCTATACAGTGAAGAAAGCATTTAAATTGCTAGCTGATTTAAATTAACATCAATAGAGTGCACACCACATTGGTGCAGAACAATTCTTAATATTTAGTGCTAGTCTAAGGTAAGATTTAAGTATGCACTAACTAAGAATTCACTGAGGCATATAAACGCAATTACCACAAAGGAATTGACATAAAAGCTGTCTTTGTTTATACCTCGGTGAATTCTTAGTTTATAAAGCATAGCTAAATCTTATCTGGCTCTAAATTGTTAGGAATATTGTTTCACACTAATGTGGCACACACTTTAATCATATTTATTACTTCAATCTGCAACTAACACCATAATGCAGCAACACTAAATAAAATATCATCTCATCAGTAAAATCATCATCAATGCCATCATCCTCATCACACAGCACTGTTAGCATAACTATCGTAAATACCACCATCAATGGTGTTGTGGTGATGATTACATAGATGAGTGAGTGGTATTATTACCTTGTTTGTCAACCACATTGTAGCTTACTATAAAACAATATAAGTTGAAATACACCATAATTGTTAAGAACCAATGACTGTACATTACATTTATTTTACATCAACATAACATCTCACATGTGACGTCTATCAACACCATCCCCAGAGAGGAGGGGGACTCCGGGGGTACAGTGATGCCCATAATATCTTTTAGGGGTAAAAATCAGTGATTTGGTCTCTTTTAGGGTTTAAAATATGAAATTTGCCAAATCCTCACTTTCGGTTCTTTTAGGGGTTAAACCCATCTATTCATAGCACAGAAACTCATAATTTTGTAATTATCTTTTAGTTAGAGGTAAAAATTTGTGAAGCCATGCCCTTTTGAAAAATGTCTGGTATCTTTAAGGGGTAGTTTTGACAAATTCCAATGAGAATCCTCAGTCATTTATCCCTGGGTCAAAATTATCCTTGGCTTTGGGAATCCTGAATGTCTTATCATCTATTCTGTGGTGAGGGATATGGATGTTAATGCCACAACTGTAAAAAATCAATCATTTTCATCAATATCATCACCATCATCAGTAAAAAAACCTGCAGTTCCCAGAACAAGCTCCTGGTATGTCGATGGTAGTAATGTCTCAATGGGATGTATTCTGTCTTTGCTTCTTTACTTTCAAGAAACTGCTCAACATGCTTGAAAAACCATGGCTTCCAGAAACATCCAATAGCATTGATCTTAAACCAAACAAAAAATAATAATTGAGTGAATATAGGGATAACAAAATGAAGGGTTTGTTCCAGACCCATGATATTAGTCCAATTTGGCAAGCTGATTCAAATGGAGACCTGTGGACCTCATCTGAGAAGATGCAAAATTCAAACCATTTGCAGAGGCATATTTGATTGTGGTCAATGTATTCCTGGGTCTGATTGCACAAAGCCTGAATAGCGCTATTCAGCAAATTTAATCGCTATTAAGTGGATAAATTCTAAAGAAATTCAATGGAATGGACAAATTTATTCAGTGGATAAATCTTGGATATTGGATATTCTTCAGGTTTCGTGCAAGTACTGGACCCTGGACAAAATGGCACTTCTTTTTTTCGTTCCAAAGTATTCACCTTATCAATGTCAGGTTCATCACAAAATCTCCCTGTCATGATCACAGCTTCATCCTCTGAATAAACCAGCCCCTCTACAAAGTCATTGTGCTTAGTTTCAGAAGACTTATCTGCAAAGGTTGAGATGATATCTTTCTTGGTGTGTACTGGATGGTATGTCAGACACACATACTTTTTCGCTGGAATGATGTTGATCTCAGCAGCAACAAGAAAACCAAGTGTGCCATGAGACCATGGAATAGAGTGAAATAAATCGGTGTTTTCTTCCTGAAAAATAAAAGTGGATGAGAGAGTTTATAGATGAAATAGTTAAAATGTTTAATTAATAAATGAAATAAGAAATGAGGAGATGGAGACATACATAAACAAACAAATAAATAAATGAATGGTTGGTACATAACTTATAAAGTAAGGCAAATAACACCATCATGTCAGTGATAACAAACAGTGATGATTATGATGATTACTGTAACACTTGAACACATAAATCCATTTAGTGTTTTTGCTCCACATGTGAATCAAAATTGACACTGGACTGCTTTTGAATTTTACCTGCGTACTCATACTGAGGTTTGTTAAAACATTGTCAAGATGACTCATGATTGGTTAGTTTTCATTCAGGAGGTAATCATGTTTTGATTGACAGGAGCAAAAAACAGCAGTAAATAATTGAAATAAATATGATAGGTCTCATCAGGGGCAAATTAAGGAGTCACATCCCTCTTTTGCTAAAACAATGGAAACAACACATTATAAGCAATCTTTACTTTGATATAGACTGAATAGAAGGTTTTGTCTCTGTAATATTTTGAGGCCCATCTAGCTTTTTTTTATTCCTGGATCTAGTGCTCCTGGTGACAATAGTGGATGATTATGATGATAATGCACAATGATGACCAACCTTTGTTGCATGTACAAGACTGCCGTCAGCAAGCACAACATCAAATGCAACACAAATATGTTGAAACATGCCATACTTATGCGATGATGACTCAATACCACACCCCATGATAAGACCACCTGACAAGAAGATCAATTAATGTATTATATCAAGTATGTCAGTAACAAACACAGGAGAGGGGGTGGAGAGGTGATTTGGGAAGATCCCTCTTAATTTCAAAATCCCTTTCCTATCCCCTCCCCATCAGAGCCGCTAATCAGGAAGATGTCAAATAGCATAGTAAAGCCTAGGAGTGGAAGTCCTATATAATTTAAGGGCAGGAATACATCATTGTCATATCTTTTAGGATCATCAAAATCTGCAGAGATCAGGTACCTTGTATGCCTGGCGAGGGGTTACTGCCCTATATCGACTATACAGGTATGATCCGCTGAACAGGGTATGTTTTTTCGATCTTGGTGTCATGAACAGTGTATCTAATTCTACTCTATTTCCGATTTAATCAAAATTTCCTGTCATACTTAGGGCCCAGGAAATGAGAGGAATTATTTTACATTCAGGAAATCGGCTGAAATAAGATTGTTGATTTCAATAAATGACTTGAATATTTGTGATAGATATATTAGCACAGCTATACAATTCAATCATTTATCATAAACAGGGTATGGAAGTTAGGTATTTTGTTATAAACAGGGGAACCGCCCCGGCCCTACAGGATTTCAGCGGAACACCCCTACACAGATCTAAAGGGGGTACACCCTCCCGGGCTTGTAGGGTGTCTTGGAGATAATTGTTAGCTGTTTCTTAGAAATAGGCTAAATTATAGATATATGCAATAATAAATGCAGTTTAAAAAACAAAAACGAAGTGGCTACGGGTACGTCACCCGTACCCCGACGTGATTTGCTATTCGTACGGGAGTCAAAAATATTTTAGATTTTCACAGTGAATCTTTATATTTTTGCTAAAGCAAATACGATATAATCATTTAGATGGGCTAAGCGATTATTATAAGCTTAGTTAAAAGATTTTACAATGATTTTACGAGTCTCTACATAGGTGACAAACGAAACGTTTGCGACACTTGGAAATATTTTCAACTCGAGCGAAATTTCACGCACTTTGAAAACTTCGAAAAATCTCTTATAAAAAGTTTTGCATGCTAGGAGACACCTGGAAAATAAATTCCAGCTCTTTTAGACTGAATTTCCAATAATATGTTTTTTTGTAAACACAATATTTCGGCGTCAGTCGGCGGAAAAGTTTTCTATGAGTCGCGTACCCAGACGTCCATTTGCTATTCGTACGGGAGTCAAATTTTAATATGTAAATGTTCGTAGTGATCCTCGACTATTCGCTATTAGAAAGTGTCGCAAACGTTTCGTTTGTCACCTATGTAGAGACTCGTAAAATCATTCTAAAATCTTTTAACTAAGCATATAATAATCGCTTAGCCCATCTAAATGATTATATCGTATTTGCTTTAGCAAAAATATAAAGATTCACTGTGAAAATCTAAAATATTTTTGACTCCCGTACGAATAGCAAATCAAGTCGGGGATACGGGTGACGTACCCGTAGCCACTGCCTTTAAAAAAACTAATATGTGAACTAACAGGAGAGGATATGACTTCAGAAAAAGAAGGTTACTCACCTACAGTTAGATCATCTAGTTCTGGTAAGACAGGTATTGTCCATCCAAGAGGAAGTAGTGTTGCTGTTAGCTGACCCATAGTTACCAAGGGTTCGACCTTGACAACACCCCGTCGAGTGTCCACAGACAAAACGTCCATCAAATTCACTTGGATTTGCTGATGTGTTTGCTTGTACTTGCCGACTCTAAGACTGACTGTCATCCAACCAGGTCTTGCAGTACACATCAGCTTTACGCGGCCTTTTTCGTTCCAGTTTCTGACTTGTTGTTGCACATATTTTACGCGCTGGTCATGTCTTTGTGGACTGCTATAGTACTTGAATGCAAGCCAATTACGAATGGAAAGAAATATCTCATATAAAACTGACAACGGCAGGAGAAACAAACAAACAAATATCCATCTTTGTTTGATTATAACATATTCTACGCCTTTGATCCATACGTAAATGGGCAATGAAATAACGATAAACAGAACAATAGCAGAAAGGACAGCCATGTTTAATCGACACAGGAGCCCCGTAAGGAATGTTCGAAGGGATAATATTTTTTTTAAAAACACACAGGAAGTCCGATAAAGGCAAAATTAGCTCGCATTATTTCTGCGCGGCGGGATATTTTTCCCCTGTTGACATTCGTTCTACAATTTTCTTGAATTTCTCCACAGAAAAGCTTACAAATTCATTTAATATGCACTAGATTTATTTATTTTATTCAGCTCTACAAAAGCAACAAAAATGAAACAAAAATTATTGCCTGTTTTTTCTCCAATGCTTTTGCGTGATATTTTGAGTTACAACTGAAGCTAAAGACTGGAAATTGAAAAAACAAGCCATCAAATTTTAATATGACTCACTGTGTCTACAATATGCGAGAGTTAAAGCATACTTCAAAGCTAAGGATCTAAGCAAGTCATATCGGCAATCAGCATCAAAATGAAAATTGATAGTCAGTAATCGAAAATTCAGAAATTTGATACAATTTCCGTGTTTGCTACATTTATTCAATCGTTCAATTTCATTCTTATTTATCCTATTTTTTATTTTGAACACACTAGAAGATGGTCATGTGGAGCGCATACATGTGACGTCAAACAGCATACGTTATGGGAGAAAATACATCAAAAATTCATTCCAAAAAATCTCACTTTTCTGAATAGAAGCACTGATGTGGCTGGTGGCGTCGGATTAATCTATTTTTTCTCGATCTCCGCAAATAAAGACGAGATTCATTATCATGTCATGTATCACATTCGTCAGCGCCGATTCTTGAATTATGTGCATTTGATCAATGGATGAAGAAACGACAAACCGATGTAGTAAAAGATATCATTAAACCAGTGAGGACTGATATTTTCTAACTCACAGTCAAAATGAAATTGTGGATAACTCAAGTGGTGATATATGTCTTTACCGGTGAGTAATTTGACTATTTAGTTATTGTATATTAAATTTTACTTCAATATTGTATTTCCCTTTTCAAGTAACAAGTGTTTTCCTATAAACACTCAAATCTATTAAGATAAACTTTTATTTATACATGCAAAAAAGTACAGCCAGACTCACTGGAATCGTTCTTTGAATTTTCATTATGTATAAAACACAGTAAAGTTTATTTGCGAAGTGTCAGTATGTTGTTGTAAAGTACCTTTAATTCCCATTTCTATACAGTTATTATTAAGGCAAGTATCACTACCAGAATTGAGCCTAAAAATATTCCCTGTCACAGCATGGGTTTAGGCCAAGATCTTATAAAACAATTAGCGGAGACCTCAGGGTTATTTTAGACATTGACGGAAAAAAATTGAAATGAAATAGCTCCACGGGAGTAACTCAAGTGTGTTTTTTTCTTTTGAGTATTAAATTTAACTAAAGCACTTGAATTTATTTTGTTACTTTCATTATCCAGTGAAGTTAATATTGAATATTGAAAAAGGCCAGTAATATTAAAAATTAAGGAATGATTGAAAGGAGGGAATTTCATATAATGTACCATATTATTTTAAACTGCAAGGCAGAAAAAAAAAATGAATAAATAAATAAAATGCAAAAATAAATGCTTCTTTGGAACAACTCAAATCCTCCCATCAAGTATGTTTTATTTTTCAGCAATTTGAAATTCATTTCGTTATTTCTTTAATTGAGCGGAAATAATGCAAATATATCAACCAGGTTCTACAATACCAGCGTTATTGTAGTAAACCGTCTCACTACCATTGCCTTCCTGTTTTTACTATATCAATATAAATTTTCTTAAATGCTGTATTTTTTTTTTCTTGTGAGGTAATAATGCAATATCAATGAGAATTTTATATGTTTATGTATTTTATTGAATTGTCAGACCAAATACAATTTATGTATTGTTCTGGCTGATATATGTTTTGGCTCAAGTTTGCGATAATTTGTTTGACTTTGACGGTGACAGTGGACAAATAAAACAGGTACACGACAAAACAGCACAGAACCGCGAAGTGAGACAGCCTATTTGGTCAACTGAAGTAGTTGCAATAATACTGGGTATCAGAAAAAACTATGGAACTGAGAAAAAACACAATCAATCTCCGTGACCAGCTGACAAAAGAGGAATAGATTCTGAATTATACCAACTATGAAAGAAATTAATCGTGAAAATAAAATAAAAGTAAAATGAAAATTGACGAAACTTACCCTTTCTAATTTGGTTCTAAAAGGTGGAAGGTGTTATATATAATTGTTTGTGGATGTGCTACAAGTTCAAACAAAGCCAACCAAAAAAGCCTCAACATTATTGGTGGATTAGCATGGGTTAATTTAAGCCATTTAATTAGCGTGTACAACGTTAATTAACGTTATAGATAACCACTATATAAGTCTTCTACTTAACATTCACAATTCTATTTTTTATCTTTCTTCAGCTGTGATGCCGCAGTTCTTTGTAGATTGCATGACAGATGTAATCACGTTATCCTGTCACGCGTCACACATGTCAGTAGATGTTGATTTGCGGTATTTCACATCATGGTTGGACCCGCACTCATTACATTTACAAGACCATCATTGTAAACCACATTACTATGACAGAATCAAGGCGTCATTTAAAGTACCATTACATGGCTGTGGAACAAGGCAATTAATGCACGATCATATATTGATTTTCTCCAACGCTGTTCGTAATACCGACCAAAACTCTACTAATGAGATATCGCGCATCCCTCACATTCGACTTCCATTCGGATGTCGTTATCAAAATCGATACTCGTTCGTTGTTAGTGGAGGAGGAAGTGAAGGAAAGGGACAGGAATCTAAAAGAAAAAAACCGCTGCCTGAAAAACCTGTGGTACCACAAGATTTTCAAGGTAAACTATTTGAGCCTCTAAGCTCGGTTGATAGCAATTATATAACTATTTGAGCCTCTAAGCTCGGTTGATAGCAATTATATAACTATTTGAGCCTCTAAGCTCGGTTGATAGCAATTATATAACTATTTGAGCCTCTAAGCTCGGTTGATAGCAATTATATAACTATTTGAGCCTCTAAGCTCGGTTGATAGCAATTATATAACTCATGGGTACCACACAGAAAGGTTCGTACGGTCGTAATAGTATTATTTGAGATGATTGGATGTGTCTCTCATCGTGGGAAGAGCAATATCATCTCTCCCTACCACCTGTTCGGCCCAGCTTTGTTACATTAGGGACCTTCTGTGAGGGGTGATGAAGGGGTTTATGATATATGAGCTGTGATTCGGTGTGCGCTGTTTAACTGGGAAAATGTGATTTGATGCACATGGGACTAGGACTAGGACGCATACGACTTTAAAAAATAGAAAGAAAGAAAGAAAGAAACAATCCGAAAATGTGAAAGAACCAAATATGTGAAATGTGTGCGACTATAGGCATATTTATGCTTCTGCCTTGGGATTTATGATAAGATTTTAGGCAATTTTGCGCCGTTTTAGTCAATTTTGCGCGATTTTAGGCACCTTTAGATCCCGGGTTTCGCCTTTTGATCCCCCGTTTCAAAGCGGTCCGTCTGACCCCTTATTTGCTTTTATGAAAATGAACTGATCCCCCACAAAATCCTCCGCACCCCTCAAACGATAAATGATAAATCTTTTTTGTGGCTGGGTTGATCGCAATATACCATAATTCCAATTCAAATATCTCGAGTAAACTCTATTCGTCTGCTAGATGTACCATTTTTCACATATATAAATGTGAATATGAACCTTAAAATTATTATTGACAGCTGTTTATCTGTGTTTATAAAACTCGATTTCCTTTTCTTTTTGTGTATTTCAGACAGACCATTCATGTTGACTAGATCTGGTGGCTATTTCCCATCAAGCACTGCACAGATAGTGGCTGTACTAGTATTAATCGTCTATATTATCGGATGATATATATATATATATATATGAATGACGTCACATATTAAGTCATACCAATCAGGAATATACGGATTATTATCCACTATATGATGTCACTCGAACATAATTTATTCACATACAGAAAAATGTTCTTAAATCCGTTCTCAGTCATATAAAAAGTAGGATACTCATAGAATGTACAGAACATTATGTACTGTATATTTTAAGATGTTATAAGATACATATCTTACAGATTAGAATTAACTGTTCCTCTAGGAGCATCGATTTTGTCAAACAAGCCGTGACGTCATTAGTGCAATTGAACAATCGTTCATTAATTATTTTGTAGAAAAACAATCAAGAAGATAATATATTTCTTTCATTTTTAGTGTGACTAAAATGGGATACACAAAATGTGTAGGACTCGAACTGCTTGTCTGCTCAATTGGCCGATGCCATGAGGGTATGTTTGGTTTTTCATCTGTCACCTCCACAGCGGCTTTGGCCCAAAGGAGATAAAGAAATTTCAAAGGAGTTGCACGCGGATGACTAAGAGGCAGCACTCGATTCTGTTCAATAAAAGACTTTTTAATTGATTTGACAAGAAATATGAATCTTCCATCATTTTACATGTAAGGCTATATACAGGTCGCTTCCTCGAGGGTTTTGTACATGTAAGGCTATATACAGGTCGCTTCCTCGAGGGTTTTGTACATGTAAGGCTATATACAGGTCGCTTCCTCGAGGGTTTTGTACATGTAAGGCTATATACAGGTCGCTTCCTCGAGGGTTTTGTACATGTAAGGCTATATACAGGTCGCTTCCTCGAGGGTTTTGAGGTCAGGAATCCCGGATCGTTTAGTATGAATTCCTAAAGTATGAATCCTCTAAAGTAGAGGATTCTGGATTCTAATTGGGTGCTTAATTCGTCATGATGGAATCCGTCATTCGTTTCTTTAAGTAATCGGAAGGGGCCCTCGGGACATTTTCATACGGGGATCACGACCACGCCCGAACTTACAGTTACACTTGCACACGCTAAATTTGAGGAAAATCGTACTCTAATTACCGTTGTCCAGATGGTTACTCCTTTCTCTTCAGGTACACCATATCACAAGGTACCTGCGGTCCAAAAAAGATTTGACCCCTTTTCCCTTACCTCTTGTCTGAAACAGAGAGATCCCTTACTCGTGATCTTGAGCGTCAATGAGCATTACGATTACATGGACTGACGTTTGGGATGGAAAATCGCAAACAAACAAATTATGCCATAAAACAGTGTTATCAAAAAATGCACCGGACAGAAAAAAAAGTGACTCTCTGGCCCTGCAGCATGTCATCCCCTTAAATTAAATGGTGGAAGAAACAAATAATTCCCTGGCATTACAGTTTTAATATACAGCAGAAAAATGCCTTGTAATCATAGCATGGTTAGGTGAAGGTCGTTGTTTGCAGTGCACCAAAGTCTTAACATGACTCGGCATTGATATTATTATTGTTATCTACAAACTAGCCCCCAGTGACCTTGTGCCAGTCACGGTGAGTCAGCAGTTACTAGGGCTACACAAGTAGTTTGACGTCACTTCCGTCTCATGCAACAACAATTCGTACTTACATAAGCTCAAACCATTACAGTTTCTGTCAAAACGATTACAGCTTGCAACGAGGTATATAATCTCTATAAAATGGCTACTTCAAAAGTAGCAAGCGTATACACTTCAAGGCGTTTGTTAAACTCGACATTATTGAAGCAAAGCACGGTGTTTGTGCGAAATAGCAGACAAGTTGTTTACAGTTCCAGTTCTCGTCCGTTATTAACAGCTGCGCTGTGGAGTAATGGAGGATTTTCACCGTCCCCGGTGAGCAGTCTTTAACTTTTATCTTGTATATATACAGTACATAGCTCAGAGTGTTTTTAGCTAAATGCAAGGTAAGTATGGAGCGACTGACACGTTTTTTTTTATAATTATGCTACGACTAAATCCTATTTTGATATTGCTTATGTAAACGTTCGAGTGTTTCTAGCGGTAAAATCCTTAGTTTTCGCTCTAATATTGAAAAATACAAATCGTATTAATGAAACACTCGAGGGATTTGATATATTTTATCGTTTTTTGGCGGGAAATTACTGTTTACGAATTTTGACCTTTTATTGAAACAATTGCGTCATGGATAAAGTACCTAGCCCCTACCCCCTCGGGAAATGTTAAATTCGTTGTATTGAATTAGATATTGTTTTGCTGTGAAAGTGGTATTTTTGTAGAATTTAGTAAAGCAATGCAAATTTATTGTCTTTTAGGCTCTCTGGGCTGCAAAATGTCAATGTAACAAAAGAAGTGAAACTCGTTTCCTTATCCAAATATTAATATTTATTATAAAAAATTGTTATTATTATTACATACTCTATGGTTAAAGCTCATTAGTGTAACAACAACATTCCTGAAATATTTCTGTCTGCCTACAATTTTTTTGATTGTCACTGTAATATTTATAATAATTTTTGTATTACTTTTACAGTTGCGATATTTATCAACCAGTTCAACATGTTATCAACACCTTCCTCACTTTAAAGAAACCCAGGATATCAAAGCATCAATAGAAGATCGATCTTATTTACTGCCTCACCCAATATGGTAGGTGGTGCATCACAATTTTCAGCTTTTGTTCACATAACGGGGTACGACAGCAATGGGATTTCATATATGTATGTAGTCATATCCTTTGCTTAAATCTTAATGTCAGTCTGAGATAGCCAGTTCAGATTCTTAGTGAGCATTGTTTGGTGGTCAACTTTTGCTTGACAAAAATTGCAATTACCAACACAGTCAATGTTGGCATTATTTATGTATTGTTTCAATTACTGTGTTAAAGGACAGAGGAAGATGTTCACAAAGTTGAAATTACCCATGAGCCCCCAGTGACAAAGATTGACAAGGTAATATTATACAAATGAATAAATTTTAATGAATGGAGTTAATGTATGGAATAGATATTGATTTCAGATAATATACTAAGGGATGGATGAACAAATAAGCTATTAAATGAAGGAATGAAGGAACAAACCAAGAAAGAAAAAATGAACAAATGAACATTATTTTAGCTTATTTTATTACATTTCCATTATGTTACTGTTTCCATCTGACATATTGAACTCAATGCAACTTATCTAGTAATCAGATTGTTTTTTCTGTTGGATAACAAAATCATAGTTATATGTATTTGTTTTTTAGGCAGCATATTACAGCGTACAAGTACTGAGAACATTATTTGACGTGGCATCCTTGTACAAGATTGGACCAATGACTGAAAACAAATGGCTCAAGTAAGAAAATTAACATGGGAATGATGATAATGAGACTCTCTGCCAGTAGTGGGCACATGAATGTGCTTGGCTATTAGTTATTGAGACAGAAATAAAGTGAATCATCATCATTGACTTGATTGACTGACTGATTGACAATATTAAGTGATGATTGATTGACTGACTGATTGACAATACTATGTGATGATTGATTGATTGATTGATTGATTGACTGACTGATTGACAATATTGAGTGATGATTGATTGGTTGATTGATTGATTGATTGGTGGATTGATTGATTGATTGATTGACTTGTTATATTATATTATAATAATGTTTATAGTTGTATTCTATATATTTTTGCAGTCGTATTATTATGTTGGAGACTGTTGCTGGTGTTCCTGGAATGATAGGTGGTATGGCCAGGCATTTAAAGTCACTGCGTAGACTGTCTAGAGATCATGGTTGGATTCATACTCTCTTAGGTACTAAGTAATAAATAATAATAACAAGTTTTACTACTAATAAATTTTTTAGTTTTTTTTTTCATCCAGCTCTCCTGAAACTAAACATCTCATGATCAGGAACATGAACTAAAAGAATTTTTCACTTACTGCTTATAAAAATTTATAATAAGTACCAAGTAATAGTAGTAAAAATTTTCAGATTTTTTTTTTTTTTCATTTTTTTTTATCCAGCGCTCTTGATTAAGGAGATCCATACTTCCTTGTTTATGTTAACTTTGTACCCCCTTTCCTGGGAGGGGCCGCATGCAGCCCTGAAAAACATCATCCTTCCGAGATGTCTATGTTATGGATGACCACTGATCCCTTATCATCCCATTTGAATGGAAAAAAAAAAAAAAAACTGGCAATGCTAAACAGTAGTACTTGTTGATGCAGCATAGCTTACAGGTACTTGTCAAGACTTACCAGCAGGCCTACATATTATTAATTGGATGTGCATATATACTTGTTACTTGTAGAAGAAGCAGAGAATGAGAGAATGCACTTAATGACAGCCTTGGAACTTAAACAACCAGGATGGCTGTTTAGAGGAGTCATTATGGGTGCTCAAGGTAATTAACATAATAATTATAAAGTACGCATTTCACATCAATACGTTAAATTGCTTGCATTATAAAAATAATAATCTTACTAACATTTTCATTATACATTGAACCTTGTTATATTTTCTAGCTGTTATGTATTCATCAATCACAGTGACAATTGTCATTGAAGTCTTCCCATCTAAATTCAAAGTTGTGATAATTGACAGTACCTCTTCTCATTTCAGGTGTGTTTGTGAACATGTTCTTTATTGCATACCTGTTAAGCCCTCGATATTGCCATAGATTTGTTGGTTATTTAGAGGAAGAGGCAGTCAAGACATATACATATTGTATTGAGGTACGTAATTATACATGCATATTTTGTATTTTGTAAAATAGTATAAAACAGGGGCATGCAGATTTAGGTGGTTCTGTAGTGCGCAGGACACCCTCTTGTGCCCTAGTTATAACAGTTACTGGTATTTGGATGCTGTTTTTATGTTTCAATCTAAAACCATTTTATGGGACTTCTTATTAACTGAATAATTTCTGAATGCCCCTGTAAAAGATGAAATGGTATATAAATGAGCTCTTTTGTTCTAATTATTAACTAAGTTAGAGACACAGTTGTTCTTTCCAGCCACGGCTTTCATTTCACGAACCCGTATCATATTTGTTTGATAAGTTAAATCAAAAAAAATTGCAGATACTTTCATTAAAAACATTATTTCAGAGAAGTTATAAGACAACAAGATTTCTGTATAAACGCGACAAACATTTAGCTATTTGCAATGATGCAACATGTGCAAGGTGCAAATTCACTTTTAAAAAACATCATTTACAAACCTTAGTCTTTGTATTCCACACAAATAAATGATTATTCTGTTCAATATAAATGTGGATTGAATTGACCGAATAGGCCTGGATCGAATTGACTTTGGATCGAAATGAACGGCTGCATCCATGAATTTTCACAGTAGTGGACAGACTCAATCTACACTCCTCATTGGTTTACATACCGAACAGCTCTAGAACTAATAGATACATGTAGTTTTGTTGATGGCTTGCATGTTTTGATTTACAGTGTATTGATAATGGCAAACTTCCACAGTGGCAACACAAGAAAGCTCCCCAAATTGCAAAACAATACTGGAACCTAAAGGTACCATGAATGTTTAACTTTTAATTTTGTTTTAGAAACGTATTGCAATGTATATTATCCAGAATTAAATCTGTACAAAAACTCCATTTGGGATAAGTCCAGTGTATATGCATTGATCTCAGAGCCTGCTCTCAATGGCGGAATTAATTTTTTTAAAGTCTTCTTTAAAGGTGACAGTGCAATCTTAGCTGCATATCTAACTTTCATTTGAAATTCGCATTTTTGTGTTAATCCTGAAATTGCACTGTGCATTTAATTTCAGTACATAAATGTCCAATCCATGTCTTTTTTTACAGGAGGAAGCTACCATGAGAGATGTTATTCTAGCTATTAGAGCAGATGAAGCACATCACCGCGTTGTCAACCATACACTTAGCTCTCTTAATCAAATGGATGCACCAAACCCGTTCCACCCTGGACAGAGGAAGTTATAACAGACTACTAAAAACAGACTAAGGGGGGACATAGGGGTTTCGGGTGTAGTGTTTTGGAGTGTGTTGTTTTATAATTAAGCAGCCTGAATTGGTGTATTTATTGTGTTTTTTTTTAAATGATTTTATGCAGTTTTTCAAGTATTCTCTCATGTTCTCTGGGCATCTCCCTTGTTTTATCAAACATGGAAAACTGTTTTTAATTTGTTGACTCACTTTCTGATAGTTTTGAAGGTGGAGTATATATTTACCATCTGATTCAGTTCAAAGCAAATTTCCAATTCAGAAGACTATCTTCAAGATTTTATAACAACTAATTATGTAAATGCACTGGGTGTTTGATGTGGTTTTCCCAGGTTTTTTTGCCTCTTAATCAAATTTATATAATCTAAGTCAACATCCTCCAATCACCTGGAACACTAAAAACATAAATGGCAACACATTTGTTTTGGCCATTGCATGGCAACATAATTCTAAATTAGAAGCAGTCTGCATTTAATACGCGATTACAAAATACTTGATAATATAAATTTGTGTACATAGATTTGTTGGATAAATGTGCATATGAGAAGCCATTTGTTGTTCAATTGATATTTCAACAATCAGCCCAGGGGGGACTCTCTTATAAAGCATGATTAGGATGTTTGCTGAGAATCTTTACAGTGACCCCCTAAAGGCACCTGGTTCCTGTATTGATGTGTTCGGCAGCAAGGAAATTTCACCCATAAATAATATTGCTTGAAGGCAATACAAAAGAAAAGGAAGGTTCAACCTTGCATGCTTTTTTTGGCTTGCCTATTAAGCAGTTTTTTTTCTTAATGAGTCAGGGCATATTTTGGACTTGTATGTTTTTTTTTCTGACGAGTTTTGGATTTTTTTGTGTGTGTTTTTTGTTTTTTTAATTTTCAAACCTTGCTTAGATTTCTTCTTCAATTTCTAATGGTCCATCCTTAAGAATTAATCAATTCAGACCCGCGGTTCAACTAGCCTCCGTTGCAGACGTCTTATGTGGTTCGCCGAAAGAAAAAGCTCCCACACCAACGTCTGCGCTAACGAGCGACTTTTTCTGTTCCGATCGAGCATAATCGAGCATGCTTGCGTGAACACCGATATGAGAATATGCTCCTGATATTTCAGAGCTCTTCTCGCAAAAAAGGTCGCTCGTTAGCGCAGACGTTGGTGTGGGAGCTTTTCTTCGGCGAACCACATAACACGTCTGCAACGGAGGCTACGCCTGGGGGTGGGGGTGGGGGTGGGGGTGGGGGGGGGGGGCGGGGGGGAGCTAGTACCCTATATCGACTATACGGGGATGATCCGCTGAACAGGGTATGGTTTTTCGACCTTGGTGTCATGAACAGGGTATCCAATTCTACTCTATTTCCGATTTAATCCTAACTTCCTGTCATACTCGAGGCCCAAAAAATGAGAAAAATTATTTTGCATTCAGGAAATTGGCAGGAATGAGATCATTAACTTTTAAAAAAGATAACAGCAGCACGTGTGTCTGAATTGATATATTTATACAAATCATATAATGTTTTTAAACAATTGTAATTTGTCATAAACAGGGTATGGAAGTTAGATATTTTTTGTCATAAACAGGGTGACCCCCCACCCCTGGGAGGCTACGGTTCAACCGCCGGGAATACATTATATATTCCACACAGATTGGCTGCTCATATTGTATATATTGCTTACGTACAAAGTAATGTTTCTTGAATAAATAATATGGAATACATTAGAATTTGCACAAAATTGCGCTAATTTGTTTCTATGCCTCAGTGACTCAAATGTCAAATATAGTCAGCCACTTACAGTAAGGGCACTCGAACCGTGAACACTTGTATTTATTTAGCTTTTTATTTTCTGAGCTTTCTACTGCTTCAAATTCTCTGAAAAAGTAGGACTGAACTCAAATGCACTGAGTTATCAACATTCAAATGTTTTCAAATAGATTCACTCGAAGGATGCATGTTAAAAAAAGTGTAAAAAAACAAAGTGTTCACGGTTCGAGTGTCCTCACTGTAAATAGACTATTAGACACTAAATCGTTCCTTCGCGGTGTTTTGGCGTGATAACCCAATGCATGTTGGTATATGAAAAAAATGCCTCGCTTTCAAATAACACAGGAATCCTGTTAAAGGAATATATTCAGGTTCGGTGTATACACTTCCGCCTTGCTTACTCGAAACTGAAAACTCTTGTACAATTAAATATATATAAACATTGAAAATGGGTAACGTTTTCAAGAAAGGCCATGGAAAATCAGAATTACGTAAAGATTTTGAGAAAACTTACAATTTCCTTTCCCAGAGAAAAAATACTTTGGATGAGTATTTTAAAAATCTTGATGACCTCAAGAAAGTCGAGTGTCGAAACTTATGCAATCAAAACATAGCAGAACAAGCTGAAAGATACGTGAAGCAGATCTTACATAAGGTCGAGCAACAAGATCCTAGATTCAAAAGTACTTTTCTTCGTTCAGGAAGCTTCTATGATGATGTAAAAATTGGTTTCCCGGATGAGTTCGATTACATGGCCAAGCTGGAACTTCTTTCAAAGCCGGGTATTTTAGAAGCGGTACCCACCAAGCTTGGGTTCGTACAGCTCTTCATGACAGATCCAGAGTCATCTGAATTATGGAAAGAATTTTTAGTTGACGATACCAACGACACTGAAGAAAGAAGTAACTTGCAATGTTGTATCAATTAAGATGCTTTCCTACAGATTCCACGAACTCATCGATGTTACTATGAAATCAATACCGAATCCACCACAGTGGCGTCGTTCTCCTTGTGCTTTACTGCACGGACCTTGTGCAAAACTGGAGTTTCTTGTAGACGGTTACCGAGAAAAAGATCCGCTTCACATTTCGATAGACTTAGCAATTTGCATTACGTATCCCGAGTATCAGTCAGTACAGTTTCCTTTTTACAAGTACCTTCACGATACAAATGCTAGTACGTTGTTCTTGGAAAAGATGTTGTCCGCTAATGCAGAGGTTTTACTTGTCCCATTTACCTTCGACAGCGTGCACAAATCCCCTAAAAATTCTTCCTGGGAATATATTTATCGCGATCAGATGCGTGTTTCATTTTCTATTTTGGAGCAATCGATTTTTAGCCAGTTTGCAAAAGACAGCATAGAAAAAAGGTTTGTGCGTGTTTTAAAGATTCTCAGAGACGCTCACCTAAGAGATGATGGTTCAATCGAAGATTTGGAAACTGAGTCTAATTTGTCTGAAGGCGCATTTCCTGATGAGCCACCAAGCACCATAGTTCAGGTACAGATATTAACTCGCTGATAGATGCGCATCTTTAGTAGCGTTTGCATAACTTAAAACCGGGCTCCGTTCCTGCTTAAGCTTACAGTCAAAGGACATGAAGCTTACCCACTTAGGGCCTATTTATATGGAGTGAGCCAGCCCGGTTTAGTGGGCTGGTTTCTTGTGTGTTCAAGCTCTCAGAGCGTAGGATATTTTTTTCCCTTGTGATGGTTGTGCAGGATATTTTCTTCCTCCCTGCTCGATATTTTTTATTTGCACATCTGCCGTGCACGATATTTTTTTCTCTGTTTAATGCTTTGCTCGATTTTTTTGTAATTTTTTATATTGCCCAACCCCCCCCCCCCCCCCCCAAATAAAAAAAAAAAAAAAATCAAATGGTCCGTCCCTAACCCGGCCTGGCTCACTCACAGGCGCCGACCAGGCCAATAATTTCCTGTGGCTTATTAATCGCGAGTTCGATCCCCATAGATATCTCTAAAAAAACATTTTTAGTCCAATTTTTTTTCTTTTTTTCTTCTTCTTTTGATAAAAAATCCTTGTAGCAAATAACTCTTTTCTGAAAATTAACAAACAAACAAAAAACAATTGCAAGTTAACATGTTTTTATATTTTTATCCCCCCACGGAAGAAAAAAAAAATTTTTTCAAATTTTGATTTTTGGGTTTCCTTTTGAAATTTTTTTTTCTTATATGGAACACCTACGAGCCGTCCTCAATTTTGAATGCTGTTTCAGAATCAATCTCGAATTACCGGAGCCCGCCTTTTCTTGTGGCCTTTAGCAAAGAACGACGGGGCTTTGGCAAAATCCGGGGATCGGAAGCCATGTTTTATGGTTTCCTCTTTTTAGTTGTATATGCGATATTTATGCGCATATTCTGCTATGATAGCGTTTTTAAGTTTCAACTATTGCGAGATGAAACAATATCTCTTCACATGAGAAACTACAACAGGAAACCATAAAACATGGCTTCCGGTATCGAATTATGTCAGAGCCCTCGTTCATTGCCGCAGGCCACAAGAAAACGCGAGCTCTGGGTACGAGATTGGCTTCAGAATGGAATGCATCGTGTTGTGCGCAATGCGATGCATCGTATCATGCAGCGTTGTGAAACTTTGATTGCGAAAATTCAATAATAATAATAGTGTTTCAGTATTTATACACGAGTTGAAGCTGATGTGGTCGTGTCAGTTGTAAGTAGCCGATCGGAGATACCCGTAACACTGCGTAACATAGCAAGGTTTGTTGATTTTACTATAACGGTTGCAGGCATCATCTGTAGAGCTAGTAACACCTAGTACTTACAAAACAGAAACCTCCAGCCATTCACCAAGTCTGTCAAGCTTGGAAGAGGGCGAAGTGCATATCCATCAAGATCACATACAAGACTTATTGCAGGTATATTGCCTTGTATGTATAAGAAATAGATCCCTTGCAGTTCGTTGGAATGCAGCTCAACCTGGAGGACAAAACAATGGATTTCAGCTCCCAAGAGATTAAGAATCTTTTGTTTTGTCCTCCAGATGGGGCAGCTTTGACGTCACATGCAAGGCATCTATTGATAGTTTGATATCCATTGGCATAATATTCACCACCTCCCTGGCTTCACATGTTGAAATATTTACTAAATTTTCGTAAATAAATATCAGGAGAGAGGGGACCGTTAAAAGTGAGCTTAAAAAAAGGTTTTGCATTATAAACCTCCCCTACTGACAAAAGCAAATTAGATTTAACCCCACCCTCCCCCACCTCCCAAGATCTTTGTTAATCAATCAAAGAAAAAAGTGGATGCTATTGAAGATAAACTGAAGCTGCTGTCTATGATATGATAGTCTTTTTAGTGAAAAAATGGAACGCTACAAACAGGCCTTGCCTGCAACACTCCTTATCAAGTGTAATTCATGCAGAATAAGAATATTGATCAATTGTCTCGTGACTCGCCCTCCCCCGGCTTTCAAAGAAATGTGCATCCCACCATCCCTCCTCCTAACTAAGCCTTTGAGCTTACATCTTGCCCTCTTTCGTTTTACAGTCCCCCTTCTGGCAATTATTGCACAGTCCTTAAACGCGTGAATTGATATTTAACCCCAACCGAGTGTGTCCGATGGAAAATAAATTTGCAATGACCCCACTCCCACCCCCAAAGATTTTCAGATTCCGCCACCTGGGAAATAACACATTTTCCGTATCTCCTTTTCAATGTTGCCACAGACGTACATCTTCAAGTCGTTCTTCTTCTATGCAAAACTGTATCATGACGATTGGTTCAGTGGTGAGATCTTATCGGAAGCCGTGCTGGAATGCCTCAACACTCTATTCGAGGTTTACAGCACACGCGGGTCGACTGTTCCCAACTTCTTTTTTGATGGCTACACAGGACAAATACCTAGAGACCGAAATCGGGAAAAGATCTTGAGAAGATTGGTTAAGTTGCTGGTTCATCTCAAGCTACAAATTGCATTAAGTCAGTGATGATTCATCATCATCATCCTTCACTCGACCGCCCTGTGGATAGTCGGAACTGAACTCCATTGACGCCCCACACTGTCCGATTTTCATCAACTTTTATTTTTTTTTATTTTTTTAATACCACGGCAATCTTACTTTTTCATAACCACACCAACCACCCGCAGCACTCCCCTTTTGATAAAAATCGCTAGTTTAATAGTAAAATGAAAGACTGGTAGTGCTTAAAGTAAGCTACAACATGCCAGTGAAGCAAATCCTGGGTCATGTTCAAGGAGATTTTGACTCCGTCCTTTGACGCGCATTATGTTAATTACACCTCGGGATTACATCAGTCTCATTGCAATGTAAGAAATGTTTTTTTTTTTTTTTTCATTAAAATGAAATAAATGAAGTCTTACATTCATACAGAGTGGTCTGTGTTGTTTATTGTATCGATTTCAGGCTATTTCGTCGATCCCCCCCCCCCCCCCCCTCGATAGCTTCTCTTCAAACATTATTCGTAGTATATATCGCCCTCACAAATTGCTTGGGGCTCCTGTGTCGTAATAGCCGTGCCCAGTGCAGCCTGGGTAAATCTAATGGTGGTTCGAAACAAGACAAAATGCCGGCGACTAGCAGTACCAATCCAAACGACCCTCGTCGCCCTAACAAGATATTTAGATACAAACCATTAACTAACAAATCTGCTGATGATCCTACTCCAGATTACATGAACCTTCTTGGAATGATATTTAGTATGTGTGGGCTAATGATGAAGGTAAAAATATGACGCTATTTTCACTCGTGACTCAATGAAGTTCTTTTGTTCGAGTTTGCTTGTTCATTCATCTATGTATTTTGCTTTTTATTACATGATACAACTATCTTGATAATTTCAGATGCTTAGTAGGTTTAATTGTTCGTTTTGTGCACTTTTAAAGCTAATATATTATTTCATTGATATTCGAATGTACTTTGGGATCGGGTAGAAGTAAGCTTATTTTGCTCCCTCTAATAATTTTCGCCATTTCGTTGGTCTATTTTACAAATCCGTAAAACATCAAAATTATGTGTCTTTTAAATAGACTGCAGTCTTATTTATTTCTATTGTTTGTACTACTAGCTGTGTTATTTTCTCACATCAAACATCTATTTAAATAATATGACATGCTGTCGAGGTGCTGTTCCTGTTCGTGCACAGAAACTGTAAAATGAATTATCAACAAAGTTTTAGTGTGTCAATAAATTGTATTCATTCAGTTGTAGAACTAACACTCAATTTTACTTGACTAATATTAACTTGTTAATATAGCCAACTTAACATTATTAAGAAAATTTTAATCATTCAATGTTAGGCAGCCATAATTATAATGGGTGAAATAGCTGCTTTTTCGTTTAGTTTACATAAGAGAGAAATAATAATAATAATAATAATTTATTTCTTGTTAAGCGCATCCCAATATTTCTCGATGCACTTTACAATTTATCAAATGTTAATTTACAAAATTATAATAAATGATCTATATACTAAAAATATATAATAATAACAATGGTATAGATAATTAAATTAAGTTTTCAAAGAGATAGGTCTTAAGCCGCGACTTGAAGAAATCTAATGATGGCGATTCACATACTTCAAGTGGTATCCGATTCCATAATCCTGGAGCACATACACTAAAAGGCCTGCCACCATAGCTGTCAGTTCTAAACCTTCATTCTCTCAAGGGTAAAATGAAGTGAAAAACTCACAATAATTACTCACGCTTCAGGAATACCACAAGTGTATTCCTTGGCCCTAGTGGGCGAGTTATCTCTAACTTTTCATTGTACATGTGTTTAGCTCAGGTCAGACATGACCCTTAGTAGTGCTAGGATCTTCCTATTTGTCAGACAGAATTTATGGTCATCTTGCCCCCTTGACATCTTGCCCCCCACCAAAATCCGTCATCGTTCATTACTCAGCATGCCCCATACATATCAGTCATCATGACCCTGGCAACCTTAAATGTTGTTTTTTTATTATAAAATATCAAAAGTAAAATGTGTTTGTGGTTATTTATTTGTGGTATTTTGTGTGTGATAATTTTTCTATTTTGTTGATGGAATATGTAACATTTTTGAGCAAAGTCTCAATCAATGTCACATATCAAACTCATTTTCATTGATTTTCTTATTCAAATATGAAAATTGTATTCCCCAGTTATTAATAATTAAACACATGTATGGGGCATGATGACTGATGAGTTGGAGCAAGGTGACCGATTTTGGTGGGGATAAGACTGCAAGGGGTCCAGAAGACTGTATTTCTCAGACAGAATGCTTCTAGTACTAGGGAAAACCTGATAGTGGAATGAAAACTTCAAATGTCATGCTTGTAAATACAATTTAGTAAGTGTATTCAGATAGGATGGTTTGCCTGCTAGAAATATCTTAGTTCTAGGATCTTTCTAGTGTGATGTAAACACCCCCTTAGATGATAGGTTTTATGTTGAAGTGTTTATTTATATATTTTTTTATCTACAGTTAAAATGGGCTGCATGGGCTGCTGTCTATTGTTCATTTATCAGCTTTGCTAATGCCAGATCATCAGAGGATACTAAACAAATGTTCAGCAGTTTCTTGTAAGTAAACATATAATAAATTCAGAGAAACATTGGAATTTCAATAGGGTATTGAAAGAGTAGTATTGATCACACTTCAAAAGATATGTTTATTCATCTGCCTATCTTGTCTGTTTGCTTATACTAAATACAGGAAAACCATGCAACAAAAACAAACTAACAATAATTACAGTCAACTCTCAACTTGCAGACACCCCGGTAATACGGACACCTCACTATTAACTAAAAAAAATTCTATGGAACCAGCTCTCTCTATTATGGACACCAAGTTAGGGTCCCTATGGTATCCGCTATAACAAGAGTTGACTGTGGTTGCTATTTAGTAACTGTTTGTTACTAGTGCTCACCCAGAACACACTGCAGAACCAGACAAAAACGAAACAGCAATGTTCAGGTTGAGTGATAGTGACAATTACTATTTCTTAGTACTTATTTATTTTTCTTTTCATGGTTTTCCTGCATTTGCTCTAAGATGCCATTTTGATGATCAAGATGAATTCTGTAATGTGAGCAAGCACTGAAAGTTGAGTTGAATGAGCAATACTAGCAGTAACAAGGGATAAATATATCTGATGTAGAATTTTTTTTTATTTTAGGTTATCAGTATCAGCAGTTGTGATGTCATATCTACAAAATCCACAGCCAATGGCAGCGTCATGGTGACAATGGGCCACCAACCCCCTTAATAATTTTTCCAAGAACATGCTGCTATTTTTCAAGATCCAAAGGAACAAAGGGGCAGAAATGAAATTAGACATTTGAAATATGCAAGATTCTTTCTGCAAAACACTGAACATTCTGGTCTGTTTTATTTTCGTCAGTCTTGTATTTCAAATGTCTATTTTTAAGATTTCCAAGCAAGCTATAGTGTACAAAGCCTATGACAATATGCTGTTGTGTCATTATGTAAAATAAATAGCAATAATTAATTAATTCTTTTATCAACATCAATATCATCATTATTATTACCAGTTATCTTCATTCCAACAAAAGACCAATATCTGTAATGTCGTTCCTTATTCAGCATCATTGTGCAGCCTTCATGAGCTTGCACAATATTTGTTGCATCAGAAATTTATAACCATTATTGCCATCGCCAAGTTAAGCTTGTTTTCATCTTGATTAACTATGGTCAAACCGGTTTGTACGCTTTGACCATCGCACATTTTTCAGGAAATTATGCTATCATTAATTATGCTATTTCTTCATTATACATTGTAAATTGCAACCCATTGACAACTTAGCGCTGTAATTGGTTTTTTTTTATTTGCAGTGTTTTGGTCCAAATAAAAATAATACTAATCATTTTAACAGGAAATTGTCCAAGTGAGCAGATAAAACAGTTTAAAAATACAAACCAGTTTTAGAGTTTAAAAATAATTTTGCGGCTACGCTGAGGCTTGTCTTGGTGTAATAGCAGCTACATTTTATTAACAAATCGCGCAGAAATTCATGAAGAGTTTATCAACTACACTTGATATTTTTTTAAAGCACCTGAACACATCTATTACTACAGGAGAAAACGTTTTCATAAACAAGCAGACGTGACTCCCAAAGTCAACACTCGCGCGCAAAAGAATCTGCGTTTTAATAACCTGTGCTGGCTTAAATACCATTGATATGTTATATAAGAACCTGTTTAGGCTAACTTTGAAAAACCAGGTTCTTATATATATTATATATAAGTGGTTGTTTATCATAGTTCGATTTGATTAATAGCAATAACAGTTCGCTTCACGAACAAGATTGATCGGTTGATCTAGCAAATATGATAAAGTTAACCCTTTCCAGCTCGACCAGAACTTACTAGTGATCCGACACAATTAAGTCGCTTAGAAAATTGCATAGTTAACAGCGCCCACATTTTTATTGTATAATTATAATCATAATTACTTTTCCTTGGCGTGGATTCAATTTAGCAAAATTTCCTCTAATCAAACAGAGTTGGATAAACATGTACAATCATGTATACGCCGCATTGGCTAATTGGTAACAAGGGTAAACATCTCGCCATTCGTTCGATATTGTTCATTTCATTTATAATTGAATTTTCTTAATTAACTTAATTGTAATATCTGGCTCGAAAAAAAAATTGAAGCCATCGCGATTGATGGCAATCGGTAAATGTGACTGAAAAATGGAAGAAGAGACACTTTTGAAGGTAAATATAAGTGTCCAAACATGCACTGAAATACACAGAAAATAGCTGATAGCTCTAATTAGACTGGTGACGTATAAGCTACTTTTTTAGAATCTCTAAGCCTTGCTGCACTATTTCACTTGAAGTGAATGGCTATTCAAGGTCATTCTCACATTTTCTGTTTTATCAAAAAAGTATCATCTACGGTATTTCAAATGTTTAAAACTCAGTCGGAAGATGGTAGCCATAGTAACCTTGCCCTTATATAAACACCAACTCGTTGTACGAAGCTTGGATAAACTTATCCACTGTATAGATTTTCTTGGAATTCACCCATTGGACAGGGGATTTATCGGCTGGATTGCGCTATTCAGGACTCGTACAACATGTACAACCGGCCCCAAGTAGAAACAACTGGATAGCTAAACCATACACTCTTGTTGTCATAGAAACAGTCAGAAACATTTTGCTTCATTGTAAATATTCTTGTTATCGATAAAATGTAAGTGTAATCTGCCGAACTCTATTATTGATAACTGTAGTACGTATTTTGATTATTTTTTAATCATTTTATTTTAAGGCGAGTGTCAATCCTCAACCTTTAGAAAGAAATCCTTAGCAATACTTCGATCAAAAATCACCATGAACAACAGTAACCATAGCATAGAAACGCCAAGTCAAGACCCACTGGGTCGCTCGACCTTGCTTGTTGCCATAGAAACTTTCTTCGCCATCATGGTTACCATGACGTCGTTTCTGGGCAACAGTTTGGTGATTTACGTCATTCATAAGTTCTCCAGCCTCAAGTCGATAACTAACGTGTTTGTAGAGAACTTGGCCTGGACAGACATATGTATGTCATCTTCGCATATGCCGTTCTGGGTGCTGTCCATATATTATGGTCGATGGGTTGTTGATGAAGGCTTTTGTCCATGGGCTGCTAGTATGCAGTTGGTATTTGGTGTCTGTTCTATTCTGACAATGGGACTGATTGCTATCAATCGATACTTCAAAGTAGTACGTCCTTCCTTGTATACAAAGTAGGTATAACACGACTCAACCGTCGAATATATATCAGTCAGTCAGTCAGTCAGTCATTGCTTCTTTTCTCTGATCTTTGTACGTGTTTCTTTTTCATCAGGATTTTTGGCAGTTTTCGCAGTGCTGTTATGTGCTGTGTGCTGATTTGGATAATATCTATCTTACTATCAACACCACCCCTCTATGGTTGGGGAGTATTTGCTTATCACAACAAGTTCGCCCTGTGCTCTGTAGTCTGGGAGATGAAACATATCTCATACGTCATCATGATATGTGGCTGTTCTGTGAACGGAGTCACTGTCGTCATATTCATCTGTTATTACAGAATCTACAAGAAAGTGAAGTCAAGCACAGCGAATATCAACGAACATCAACAAAACTCCACCAGTATGCACTCGACTGACATCAAGCTTCTCAAGTCAACGTTCGCTGTTGTATGTTTCTTTCTCGCTACCTGGACACCAGTCACGTGTATGGTAATTGTTGACACGGCTGGTGGTAGGCCACCTAGGTCTCTGTACGCTGCCGTCATTTACCTAATGTTTACCAGTAGTCTTGGCAACCCGATCATTTATGGAATACTTAACCCTAAGTTCAGAAAAGCGTTTTTATCTGTACTGAGATGTTGTAAGGACAGTGAGGATGTCAGCATTAATTCTGTGGGTGTTACTCAGATTACCAGAACTGATCATGAAGTGGTCTCAGTATATAAGAATGATAACTAATGGCTGGTACCGCACTTGCGTCATAAAATATGAGCACAAGTACTTGTGCATATTTGCAGCTTTTTTTGAAAAAAAAACCTCCAACAATATACTCCAACTTTCTTAATATTCATTGTAATTAATGTACGTTGATCAGAAGTGGCTTAGATATTATAAGTAATTTTTTGTCTCTGTCGTTCATTTTACTTAAAATTAATGTAGCAGTAGCCTTTGTGTTATTCTTATTTATACGTTGTGTAAAGCTTACTTTATCATTATTCTGATGATGGCGTAAGACGCCGAAACATGTCAATTAAACATATATGGATCTACCTCAAAATTATAGTCACTCCAACAAACAAATTGCAAGCAATTAAAGGGACAATGTATCAAAATTAATTATAAAAAACAGCTTGTTTTTACTAAACTATCGTTTTTCGTGACCTCTAGTTGTTTACCTAAGTGTTGGCATTATCCCGTAAGCCTGGCTCCCTGTGAGTTTTCTTGACGTTTAATCTTTATATAGAGGACTAAAGTGATGACGTCACAAAAAACGTTTCTCAGAATGTTTGGATTTCAATAGTATGGTCAGAACGTGCTTGTGAAAAAATGAATTATGGCGAAAATGTGATGAAAATCAAGAGAATATTGACCGAGATATGAGCAGTTGAATGGAAAAATGTCACCATACATTTTATTTTCTCTCATCTTAGCGTCGTTTCGCACCTTTAGACAAAACAAGAGAAAATGCATGGGAATATGTTTAGATCAGTAACCGCTTATATCTCGGCTAATATTAATTAAATTTTTGTCAAATTTTCACTTTAATTCATATTTTCAATGGCACTCTCTGAAAATATTATTGAAATTCAAAAATTCACTAAAAAGTCATTTTGTGACGTCACAGTTTAGTACTCTTTTATTATTGCGAAATTAAAAGTTCTATAAATATTCAGTTAATTGTTTCGTATAAACCTTCAAAAGATCGAAGTATTTTTTTTACAGAGACACTTCATATGCCAAGATTAGCAGGTAGCTATTTACAGGGGAAGTGTCTAGTACTTCTTGTAATTTACTTGTATAATTTGTAAAATAAAAGAAAGTGAAAAGTGACTACTTTTTAAAAAGGACTTAATTTATGACTGTAACTCGCATTAGTAGTTGATCAACTGACACTAAAATATTAATAGGCAAATGCAATTTCAATTTTACTGTTGAGAGAAAATTAAAACGGCTATTTTTAAGAGCAAAGTTTTCTTGGGCGACACTGTCATCAATCCAGCAGTTTTCAAATGTTGTTATAAAGTTGTCATAAACACTGGGAAAAGACCCCAAACATGTTTGCGAGGATTGAGGGGATGATTCCTATAAGACCTGACAAAGTGAGGTGCATGTTTCACCCAAAATATCCTAAAAAGACCAAAAACAACTGAATACAACTCAAATTAACAGCACTGGGCATCATTTTGCTTGAAATTTATTCATGTACTCTTTTTTTTTTTTTTTTTTTTTTTTTTGTTTCAAGTCAAAGAAATGACTGTTTATTATCAAAGGTCAGAATTTACTATCTTTTGTTTGTGACTTGTTAAACCCATCGTCCAAACTGGTTGGAAAGCAAAAATTTTGCTGTTTTCACCACATTTTAAAAAGCTCCGTTTTGGACAGAAAAAGCTTTCAACTGTAAGGAAAAATCTTATACTGTTTAACTTGAACATCACTGTGCATTTTTGTCAATACAAAAAGAAATGACAAGCGCCGGAAGACTTGTTAAATTTGTAAAGAAATAAAATTCATATACTCTTTACTTGTTTATTTGGGTGGAAGATTCTTTATTGTCGGACTCTGTTAGCTCGGTTAGCTCTAGTACAACAGTCAGCGTGAGTCGGAACTTCGAGACGGCGCGACCACAGTTGGGATTCCAAAAACTTGAGTCTCTATCCTGGCTTTTAACCCACTCAGCCTTTCTGATGTACCAGAGCTGCCTTTTCCAACGTATAGGTAAAAAGAGTTAGTGAAGTAAAAGAGCGTAAAAATAAAAAGAGGGCGAGGTACAGTGTGTTTCAGCTTGTATACATCTCATTAGCATTTCACAACTGACGTAAGAGTTGTACTCGTCAAACTAGTTCTGCCTAGTTCTTACTAGATGATGTAAGACTTACAAATGATTGTTGATTTAAGGAAAAACTCATGTGTAGCATTGACCGTAAATAATCATCGAAATTTGTCGATGGATTATCAAAAATCTTATTTTGATATAAATGTTGGTCATGAAATACTAATAAGAAATAATTTCTAAAATAGTGACTAGTTCAAATGAAAGTGCGTAAATGTCGAATGCTTGCTTAGAATAAACAATCTTCTATTTTGAATCAGACAATTGCGCATGCAAAAACTGAAAGTAATTGTCAGAAAAGGTTTTAACTAATAACTTAGAGTTGTCGAATGACATGACATTTAAACGAAATGTTGTCATTTTAAATTAAAATACGTGCGATGCATTTACAGTGAGGACACTCGAACCGTGAACACTTTGTGCTTTTTTGACACTTTTTTAAACATGCATCCTTTAAGCGAATAGCTTTGAAAACACTTTCATTTGGATAACTCAGTGCATTTGCGTTCAGTCCAACTTTTTTAGAGAATTTGAAGTAGTAGAAAGCTCAGAAAATAAAAAGCTAAATAAAGACAAGTGTTCACGGTTCGAGTGCCCTTACTGTAAATGTCTAAAATATCTCCATTTCAAATTTGTGTGCATTTGTTGTGAGGTTCATGGGGATCTAGTTTATCCAAAACGTCAAATAAAAAAAAAAGAAATAAAAAAAAAAAGAAATAAAAAAGAACAAACAAACAAGACGAGATACCATCCAGGTGGTACAAATTGTACACCACTCAGTTTAATTGCGCAATACTTTTTAATTTTTAATAAGTTCTCGCGGTACCAAGAAAAGAAATTAAAGCTAACACAAATTATTACATTTGAGCAGCGAGACTGTAGGAGACGCTTTCTATGGTTTTGAGCGTTATCATGTAGTAGTTCTACCAAAACATCGCCATTCGACTGAATGCATGGACCCGAAACGTCTGGTGATATTAAAGGTATTAAATTTGATTCAGTTTTTCGCCTCTTTTCGTTCAAGACAAGAAAAACAAAACGTTTTTACGTTTAGTTTTGTACCATCATAATTGAAATTGTTCTTTTGATTTCTTTCTTATAGGAAAACGTCAAAAATCACTATGAACAACAGCAACAATAGCATAGCAACGCCAAGTCAAGACCCACTGGGTCGCTCAACCACTCTAGTTACCATAGAAACATTCTTCGCCATCATGGTTACCATGACATCGTTTCTAGGCAACAGTTTGGTGATTTACGTCATTCATAAGTTCCCCAGCCTCAAGTCGATAACTAATGTGTTTGTAGAGAACTTGGCCTTGACAGACATATGTATGTCATCTTTGCAAATGCCGTTCTGGGTGCTGTCCATATATTATGGTCGATGGGTCGTTGATGAAGGCTTTTGTCCATGGGCGTTCATTATGTTGTTCATTTTTGGTATCTGCTCTATTCTGACAATGGGATTGATAGCTATCAATCGATATTTCAAAGTGGTACGCCCTTCTTTGTATTCAAGGTAAGTGTGAAGCAGCTATACATCTAATGGTAACTGCATCTGACGTCACTTAAAAAACAATCCATTGTTTAAACGCAAAGGATCATGGCTGTCGGAGGGGGTCAAATTAACGCAAATGCTCAGAAAATTGTTTTAAAATGCGTCCTAATCCATCGAGAGAAGTGGGATGCTTATCAAATGCACAGAATATCAAGGACTATTTGATCCTATTTGTGTACACATATCATATCCAAAATCAAGCCATTTGAGAATTAATTGTTTTGCTATAAACAAATTTTGTCAAAATTTCTATGCGATTTGGCGAGCCTATCCCCCACATAAGCAAAACGTCACGTCACATTGCAATAGGGTAATTGAAATTAAACACATTGTTTTTATCATTATGTTGGTTAAGGGTCCTGATTACTTAAGCAAAAAGTCATCACGATTTTTTCTTAGAAAGATATTTTATAGAGAATTTATCAATTAATCGAAAAATGGATAGAAATCTATATGGTCCCGAGCCCGTTTTCGAGATAAACATTTTTGAACGGAACCATGTTTTGACATTTTTGAAGAACAAATGACGAAAAATGCATTTTTCACAAAAAAATTTATTACTCAAAAACTAATAAAGCTATTGACGTAGTTTTTACAGGCAATCTCAACCAGACGGTATTTTACACAAATGTGGGAAAATAAATTATATATGTTTTAAAATTTTGTCAAAATTTACAGTTTTGTTTTCGTCTTTGACTTAAAATCGTTTTGAAAAATGAAACCCTAAACCACTTACCATCGCGTGTAATGTTGAAAAGTCATCAGGATTTTTTCAAATCTTGTCAAAACAAAGATTTTTACAAAATCTTTCAGAAAAAATGAAGAAAAATATAGAGTCCCGCGCAAAAAATGAGGGTTTTGGCTGGTTGAAGTATAATTTTCGAAGGCTCCTTTTGTTATTCTTATGTTGTCTTTTGGCGGGATTTGGCGCGCGCGCGGCGTTCTCAGCGGTAAATTAATCGCGGGCACAGGTTTCAAGCGTCGTTGTTGTTCTTAAGTAGTCAGGACCCTTAAACTGTGATTTTATGATACAAATCGGTTAGATGATCAAATGCTATTTGCACTTTAACTAATTTTCGACAATGAGAATGTAAGGATATTGCAAGGATAATGATCAATAATAATAATAATAATAATAATAATAATAATAATAATAATAATAATAATGGAAACTTTATTGAGTTTTTTACCTAAAGTACAATTGTAAATCTCACTAATAATAGGTAATTTACAATTGGCTACTTGAATCTATTACAAAACATGAGAAAAACGATTTTCACTAATACTGCAACAACTCTGGATTGTTCCATTCTTTGTTTCTGCAGCAGAAAATATAATAAGACGATCTAATGGCAATATTCATTAACTTCTTAATTATGTGGAGTCGTTCGTTGTTATTAAAATGAAGATCTTCTAACATGTTGATAAAATTTGCAGAATCGATAGCGAATACACCAAGCGCACTAATTGACAGATTTACAAAAACTACATTTTTATAATGACTTTTCAAGCTATGTACAGACTCTTTATATTTGGCTTTTTTACGAGTAATATTTTTTTGTAGATTTGATTCATAACCCACTGTTAGTTCAAGTATGTACAGGCACTCATCATTTTTAGTAGATATCAATAGATCTGGACGGTATTCATCACCAGTAATTGTTGACGGACTCTTGAAGTTAGATAGGTCGGCATATAGGGACGCTTCTACAATAGATTGAAAGGTTTTAGCGAGATGGAGAAGGACAGAGTCGTGTCTCCAAGTGAACCGACCTTGTTCAAGATATGAGTTACATCCAGCAATTACATGTAGAAGAGATTCAGGTTGAAGGCATAAGGTACAGTCTGAGGATAGTGAAAGACCCCACTTGGCTAGATTTTTGCGTGTAGGTAAAGTGTTGTTGATGTATCGAATTGTGAAGTTGAAAATGTTTTATGGTAATTTAGATTGTACAGTGGACCAAATGTTGTTTAGTTTAGGGAGTGAGAATTTGACTACACTTGAGAAGAAGCTACCTTGAGATAGTAGTTGGTTTTGTAGCTTCTCTTCATGTATAGCTTGGAAGTCTTTCGCCACATCTTTGGTAGACTTGTAGACGTCATACTGCAGATTAGTGTGGGTACTCGTTGATTTCCATAGTTGTTTTATTGACTCGTTGGGGGAATTCTTTAGGGCTTTTCCATGCCACTGATTGGCACTGGATGAACTTAACTGAAGGAGGAATGATGTTTTGACCATATTTAATAATAATAATAATAATAATAATAATAATAATAATAATAATAATAATAATAATAATAATAATAATAATAATAATAATAATAATAATAATAATAATAATAATCTTATTCAGTCAAGATCTGATCTATATGTGTGTGATTTCACAACAGATTTTTCAGTAGCCCTTGCCGCGCTATTATCTACTGTGTGCTAATATGGATCATATCTATCTTACTATCAACACCACCCCTCTATGGGTGGGGAAGAATCGCATACCACACCAAGTTCGCCCTGTGCTCTGTGGTCTGGGAGATGAAACATATCTCATACGTCATCATGATATGCGGCTGTTCTGTGAGCGGAGTCACTGTCGTCATATTCATCTGTTATTACAGAATCTACAAGAAAGTGAAGTCAACCACAGCGAGTATCAACGAACATCAACAAAACTCCACCAGTATGCACTCAACTGACATCAAGCTTCTCAAATCAACGTTTGCTGTTGTGTGTTTCTTTTTCGCTACCTGGACACCAGTCAATTGTATGGCAATTGTTGAAACAGCTGGTGGTAGGCCTCCTAGGTCTCTGTACGCTGCCGCCATTTACCTATTGTTTACCAGTAGTCTTGGCAACCCGATCATTTATGGAATACTTAACCCTAAGTTCAGGAAAGCGTTTTTATCTGTACTGAGATGTCGTAAGGGTGGTGATGATGTCAGCATTAATTCTGTGGGTATTACCAGAGCTGATCAAGAAGTGGTTTCAGTAAGAATGATAACTGATGGTGGAATTACTAAGGCTTGTACAGCACTTCCGTCATAAAATACGAGCACAAGTAGTTCAGTGCGCATTTGCAGCTTTCATCTTTTTTTCAATACTCCATCCACAAACCGATAAAACTAATTGAAAACATAATGTTTTATTACCGTATAATCCCATGATTTACAAAAAAATAGATAAATAAATAATGTATTTTCAACAGATTTGGTATTTACACATTTTGCTGTTTATTAGCAACACTGAAACATTCATTCAAGCGAAAGGCCATTGTTATTAACGCGATGGGGCATCCAGCAATGCGAACAAATATTCAATACGAGTAGTGGTTCTTTAGAAATACATTGTTTGCAACCATTGTTTTTGCTCTTATTGAGTGTTTGTTCACGTTGTTGAATGCTTCTTCACGCTATTGGCAATGCTCTTTTGCTTGAATGAATGTTTCAGTGCGGTTAATGAACAGCAAAAGGTGTATTACACAGAATAACTGTCCTCCAGAGTTAATCTACCTGAGTATTATATCTGAAATATTTAGTTATAAGTAAGGTGATTTTTATAGATTTATACATAGTTAATAGAGGGAAATGGTTAAGAAACATATTGGTATATGTCTTTGTTTTACTTTTGATATTGTACGGGTAATTAGGGTGCACAATGTTTGACTTATTCCCATCCGAAACTGCAGAGTAACTAACCATAAACATTGTCTAAGTTATTATGGTGAGGAATGTTCAAATATCTATCAGAAATCTTTAACTATTTAAAACTAGAAGCCAAAAGATAGATTTGAGTCTGTTCACTCAGCCATAGCCAGCAAGGCTAAAACAATGCTAAAACAAAAGATTGTGCACTGTCACGCTTCAGAAACTTGTACAAAGAGTTATTACAATAGGTTTCCTAACCATCACCCTCTATTAACTATGGTTTATACAATGAATGAAAAGCAGATTGTTTTGCTGTAATTGTTGATTCTTACATATCTGTTTCTTTTTCTTCATGGAAATAAATCGCTATTGTGCCAACAAACCAGTGCGTTATATTTGTGTCGATATTGGTGTAGTGAGTTAGGTTGCATTAGGGGGACGATCTATTACTTTGAAGAAACACAAAAACCTATTGCTATGCATGAATATAAATATTGCAAATTACTCAAGACTCTATGAGGACTTTTATCGTGGAAACTGTTACTATGGTGACACTTTTCAATAATGGTCTCTATGGAGACTTTCATCTGGAAAACTAACTGTAAAATACTCTGGACTTTAACAATATTTCTCTTTGCAACAGACAATTTCATTGTCTAGATTAGACTGGTTCTTCATTATGCCTCTTTTGGGTTCTTTGATACACTGCATTAGACTAAATAGTTTTGCGTCAAAACTTATTACATTTTGCGTTAGAGCAGTTATTACATTTTGTGGCAAAAGTTATTACATGTTGCGTTAATATTATATTTTGCGGCAAAAGTTATTACATTTTGCGTTGTTATTACATTTTGTGTGTGAGTTATTACATTTTGTGGCGTAACACACGCTAGACTAACAGTTGACTTTCAGTTGACTATCAGCAAACAGAAAAGTACGAATGTATTATCACGATCTTTTATGATCTGATATCAACAACAATTAAACCAAGCTGTTATATTCAGAATGCTGACTGATTTTAGCTTTTGTCTCCAAGTGATTTTCTCTATTGGCAATATATTTGGAAAGAAAAACAACAGCAATCTTTCTACGGAAATGTAATTGGACGGTCTCGTTAACATGAGACAAAGAATGAACCAGCGCCTAGCTACCGATTTTAGTATGAGTTAGAATGTGATTGATTCTGATTAGCTACGCCTCCCCTAGAGAATTGGTGTCTACGTCATTACCATAACAATAAACTGCGGACGAAAGACTAAAAGTTTGTCGATTATAGAAATTGTCAGGCGTCCGATTAGCTCAAGGTGTTAACTACGATGGTCTAGTGGCCGGTTCTCGTCCTCACTCACTGATCTTTTGATTAGAGCGAGTGGGATGCTTGTCAACATATAAACTACTATCGACCGGGAGTACAAGGTAAGTGAAGGTAAGACGGTAAGTGAAAATGTGATAATATCGTAAACTGACTACACTTTACAAATTAAGAAATTGGAGATATGATGAAATGTCAGTTCTAAGTTTTTTAAAATATCGAAAAACCAGGTCCACTGTAACCGGGCCTTTTCATTAGCATCACTGAACTAAAGAAAAAAAGATAGAAAATGTTTAGATTGCTTATTATTAACCAGGCACGCCCCAATACTATTGTTCTATGTGGGTTTTGAAAATCAATGGAAGACCGACATTATACAAGTCGGGGGCGGCATTGATCATCAGCAGGGGAGTGTGGGGCTGAGTTATAAACCCAGGATAGGTCTTGAATTCAAAATTCAAGACCTGCGTCCCAGGTCTATATTTCACAACCACTCTTCTCTGCTGATAATCAAGGCTGCAAGAACTACAATGAAATTAATGACTAATACGATGGGAGAGAAAATCTATTTCTTTGTTCTCTGACAGTCGTTGCAAAAACGTGTCAATTCCATTACCAACTCGGGCAGTTCTTGAGCAGAGCTATTTTGGGACATGTGTTCTTCTGCGTTGTCTTGCTCCAGTTCTAGCAAACCACCAATATTCTCACCAAAGCCAGGAAGTTGTTGGCTTGGATAATAACCATCATGTTGTGGTGTAATAAATATACTCTTTTCATCGTCGCTTAAACTCATCTTCACCAGCGCAGCTATCACATGCAGACCCGGCTCATGTAAGTTCACTTTGCACAAAATGAACTGTTTCGTTGTGCATATCGTTTAAGGATGATGCCCCCTATTGCCCACGCGCATCTCTACTGCGCATCATCTCAAAATATTTTTCTGACAAATTCTTGTATTTTTCTTTTAATTCTGAGTTTAAAATAATTTTTTTTAATAATTTGAATTAACTAAATATCTTGACAATTACAAGAAAAGTTCTGGAATAAAATAGACAAGAAAGCGAGTTAGTTTTTTTTCGATATAATTCAGTTTTGAACTAGACCTGCTGAACAACTTGATCAACTCAAAGTTTCTCGCTCGTATAAATTGCCGTAATTTAAAAAAAATAATAATAATGAAAAAATAACCTTAAACAACCAAAAATTATTTATGTGATAAAAATATAGTACAGTTATTACAAAAGGATGAAAGAGGAATGGTGATATTTGTTTGAAAAACGGTGAAAGTTGATTGTCTACTTGTGCACCGATTGATCAAAGTATGAAACTCACTCAAAGTCAATTTCCCTCGAAAAACATACAATAATAATACAAATAACAACACTACAATCCTCAGTAAATTCTGAAATTGCTTTATTTTCTGGTAGACCAAGCCAAAACATTGTACACGACATGAAATTTGCTTTACTAGCCGGCTTTTTTATGAGCTTCAGTTTTGAAATTACGAACTGACCTTTTCAGCTTCTTATTTGTTACTTTTTCCTTGAAGTTCGAGCATCTCAAGTACACAGAAGTCATTATGAATATCAAACAAAATGTAGATTCAATGTACAAACGATAATAATGTTCTATATACTATCCAGAAGTCGAAAAGTCCAAGGAAAACGAAAACTGATGTGCTGGCAGCCATCTTAGTCCAGGGTGCAATTTGTCTTACCAAGGGGGGGAGGGTGAAAGTATTTCGCATCAAATCGCAAGGTTTGACACTAAATTAAAGATTTGAACCTCGCTAACTTTTGAAAACGCGTGGGAACCTATAACGTTTTTTGATCGAAAACGTAAAGAAAATACCAAATTTAATTCTTAAATTGAATATTTTAAAATAAAAATGGTTTTGGTTATTCTTTTTGTAAATCTTTTGAAATCCTTTCACAATAGTATTTTACTTTTTGACGCATAAAATTATTGAAAACGTTAAATCATCTAAGTATCAATTGCAATTTTTAATATTTTATACAAAATATACGTGTATTAGAATATTCCTAGCCACTTTTTTGTCCAATATTCCAAAACAATGATAAGTAATACGTATTTTCATTGCTGAATTTCACGCTTACGTCATCATGCGTTTAGCGTTAATTATCTCGCTTATATGCATGGGATCCCCCAAATGTTTTTCCGGTTTCCAATAGCCCATTAGGTAAGTCAAATGACCGACAGGGTTTATAAAAAATAAAAATGGGTTGCAATTAGGGGGCACCATCCTTAAAAAAAACACAGCTGTCCTGGCAAAACAAAGTACTCTGTAAAATTGTACTATAATTAGAAAAGATTTTGGTAAACAACTGAACATTTTCAAATTGACTATAGAGTGCAAAGAATACATTATTGAAAACGTCATTAAGCTAGTACAAAAATACTGTTGATATCTATTGTAAAATCAGTTCTCTCAACAAACGCCTTACTGAGTACCGGGACTTATAATGCCAATAACATTTCAAAGACCTGATTAAGGTAATTCCGTAGAAATAAAACTGCCCAATGAAAATTTTTTATACTCGTTCTAATAAACAATTTTGAGAAACACTTTCAGAAAATACAATAAAAAGGGGGGGTCACCGACTTCGTTTTTGTGCAATATGACGTCAAAGTTCATGCATTTTGGTGACTTGAGAACGTAAAGAAAAAAGCTCAAAAATCGAAGAGAAACGGAACAAAAACACAGTAATTTGTCTTTTAAGAGCAAAATTCGTGTTTTCTTCAAATGTCTGCACTTTATTTTATAAAAAAAATATGAACAGATGTATAAAAAATATTTGATCTTGAAAAAATTGACGAAATACCAACTTGCGCACGAGTCATTCGAATGAGTCCTAAGCGGAAAGTATTTTGGAAATTTCTCAAAAGTTAGCCCGATGACCTATGCTCAATTTTAGATATATTTGATGTTATGTTATAACAAATAATTTTATCAAATAAAAAACATTGGTCACCGTGCTAGTTTGCGAAATATTGCGAAAAATATCGTCCGTTTTATTGTCAAAAAACAGGTTTTCCGAGAGAGGACTGGGTCGAGTTACAAAATTATCGCATTTTCTTGCTCGAAAATATCGCAATTCTTCGATTTTTTTATTCAAAGTAGATTACATGATAAAAGTCCTGAAACCAAAAATCTTGAAACATGCGCAGAGCTATGCGCAGTGCAAAACTAAGGAATTACCTTAAGTCTTGCATAAAAACAACAGAATTGGGGTGTGCCTGGTTTATAAGAATAAATTATTGAAAACGACATTAAGCTAGTACAAAAATACTATTGATATCTATTTTAAAATCCGTTCCATTTCAACAAACGCCTCACTGAATACCATGGACTTATAATGCCAATAAAAGTCCAAAGACCTGATTAAATCTTGCATAAAAACAATAGAATTGGGGTGTACTTGGTTTATAAACCGGTTCAAACGCACGGGCTCGGTTTTGCATTGGAATTCAAGACCTCGGGCCTGCGGCCCTCGGTCTTGAATTCCAATGCAAAACCTCGCCCTAGTGTTTGAACCCTTATATAAAACAGGATAGTAACACTGTTACGTCTGTAACTTAAAAACAGGTTTATATATGGTGTTGACATAAAATGAATATTCATGGTGTCATTCAAGTACCAGTGATTTTGAATAATAAATTGCCATTAATAACGGTTCGGGACTCGAAAAAATTAAGGAGTAGGAGAGTTAATCAATCAAGCAGCTTGAGGGCGTTCATTCAAGTAATATTTATAATTTGAAAAAATCAGGTTTTCATTGTATTAAATTCTTCAACTTGGCGCTGGCATTTTGCCTGTACAAATTTACGCACGCAGTCAGCCGATGTATTAAACCAGTCAACATGCATGAACCCTGTTGTCATGCATTATGGGAGGTTTGCTATACCAAAGTCTATACCATTTGTGCTTCTTTCCAGTACTAATCTTATCTAGAAGTATTGGGCATGAAAGCCAAAACATAAAATTACTGAAAGCAATTAAAGAGACAATATCATACAATTATACTTTAAAACACCAGCCTGATTTCACAGGTATTGAAGGAAAGAATGACTAAAATATGCAAAAAAAAAAAAAAATACAAAATACAAAATACAAAATACAAAATACACAAAAAAAAAAAAAAAAATCGCAACGGTGAAAATAAAACATATATCTGCTGAAACAAATCTTTACTGGCATGGATATATTCCGTTCATAGTATATTGCACATCTAGGCCACATCTACATTCAATTTGACTGGCTAACACAAACGTACCTCAATATTCATAAAATGACATTTCTTAACCATAAGTCGAAAACAATTCAAACAGCACTAGATAATTAGGCGGTCTTCTCTGATGTAATTCAATTAGACGACCTTAGACGGATGTCAAATTTCGCTAAGAAACTGGAACTTAGATCTGATTATATTATCATCTATCAATATTAAGACCCTTGAAAACGCAACTTTGTTCCAATACCGTGACAAAAATTGCTCGTTAATAGAATTAACATTGTTTCGGATTCGTGCGTTCAGTAGTGTGGACGGAAGGCATAACCGGATAAATCAAGTTGCGTTTTCAAATTTATCCGGGTTAGTGTGGATGTAGCTTGAGTAAACATTTTCTCTTCTCGCTCATTCTAGTAAAACTGTATCGCAACGCGCATTATTTAGTTTTCTTTTGTTCATAGCTCGAAAAATCAACAAAATTGCCAGATGGTTCTATTATAAGAATAAAATTGAAATAGGAGAGGCTTGAGGCAGATGTCAGCTGTAATATGTAGAATTTGAATATCGACGACCAAGATAATTGCGCGATTTTTCTAAGTGAGTTATAGTTTATGGATTTACTGTAAAATGTAAGCAGAATTTGATTTATACTAAATGCACATCCTTATGTGTGAAAATTGATAAAAAATTCCTAATTAAACCAACAGAACATTAATTAACGACCAATTGACGGTCGATTGTTAACTAGTATAACTCTGTAACATAATTCAATTAGTTATTCTGTATCAAACTAAAAAAGCCAATTGGACGCTGTTCGCGATGTAGTTCATTTCCTTACACTTTAACTGAAACGAAGATAAGAACGGACAATCCGCATTTTACTTCCTCGGGTAAGCCAAACCTACTGTCGGATTGATTGAAGCTTCAATGATGACTGAAAAGCTTTACAAAGCACTCTTAATATAATAATTTGGCCTAGAGACTATGTAAAGATTTTCTTTTAGAATACCGATCATATGATTCGAATACCTCCCACAGCACTTATATTTTTACTGCACTTCTGGCTGTAATAAGATTCGGGCATTATAGCCGGTAGTAAGGCTTCATTCCACCGAAGTTTCCAACAACGGTATTACACGCAACGGACCTTTTGGCTGGAACTGTCTCCGTACTCAGACAGGTCCTTTAGTTTTATCAGAAAAGACGCAAAACTCTAACCATTTGCAGATTGATATAGTAAATTCATTCGGTCAAGACCGTACGTAAGTGGTGTTCGCGCGGTCCAGCCCGAGCACTTTCCAATCAAATACAATAGTTCGATGGTTTAAAAATCAAACACGTTTGTGTAGTTTCGTGTGGCCCCATTTGAAGAGGACCCGTATATGCTTTATATTTTGGAAAATCGTATGTCATGCAAAGGCTTAAAAGTAGGTCAGTTACGTCGTCATTAACAGTACATACTAATGACAACTGCGAAGTATTACAGAATCTACAAGAAAGTGAAGTCAACCACAGCGAGTATCAACCAACATCAACAAAACTCCACCAGTATGCACTCGACTGACATCAAGCTACTCAAGTCAACGTTTGCTGTTGTGTGTTTCTTTCTCGCTACCTGGACACCAGCCACTTTTCTGGTAATTGTTGACACGGCTGGTGGTAGGCCTCCTAGGTCTGTGTACGCTGCCTTCATTTACCTAATGTTTACCAGTAGTCTTGGCAACCCGATCATTCAGAAAAGCGTTTTTATCTGTACTGAGATGTTGTAAGGACAGTGAGGATGTCAGCATTAATTCTGTGGGTGTTACTCAGATTACCAGAACTGATCATGAAGTGGTCTCAGTATATAAGAATGATAACTAATGGCTGGTACCGCACTTGCGTCATAAAATATGAGCACAAGTACTTGTGCATATTTGCAGCTTTTTTTTTTGAAAAAAAACTCCAACAATATATCTTAATATTCATTGTAATTAATGTACCCTTTGTGTTATTCTTATTTATACGTTGTGTAAACTTTACTTTATCATTATTCTGATGATGGCGTAAGACGCCGAAACATGTCAAAATTATAGTCACTCCAACAAACAAATTGCAAACAATTAAAGGGACAATGTCTCAAAATTAATTATAAAAAACAGCTTGTTTTTACTAAACTATCATTTTTCGTGTACTTGTTGTTTAATGTTTTGTGTTAATGTTTACGAGTAGCCTTAGTAACCCGATCATTTATGGAATACTCAACCCTAAGTTCAGTAAAGCGTTTTTATCTGTACTGAGATGTCGTAAGGGTACTGATGATGTCAGCATTAATACTGTGGGTATTACGACTGATCGATCAAGAAGTACGTAGTTTCAGTAAGAATGAAAACTGATGGAGGAGTTAAGCCTACTACCGCACTTCCGTCATAAAATACAAGCACATGCAAGTAGTTGTGCATTAATTTGCAGCTTTCATCCTTTTTTTCAATACTTTATCAACCGATGAAACAAATTGAAAACAAATAAAAGGACAATGTCACAAAATTATGAAAAAACCAGCCTGATTTGCGTGTACTCAGACGTTAAATGAAACTCGGACGACATCTGTGTTTGATGAAATAATACTAAAAGACTTGACAGACTGAAAGGTTAGTTCTTGATATCTTTCTCGTATACAAAGTCTATTGTTATATAATTGCTCAGTTTTCTTGACATTTAATCTTCAAATAAAGTAGCACTAAGTGATGACGTCACAAGAAAGGTTTCTCAGAATATTTGGATTTCAATAACATTTTCAGAAAGTGCTTGTGAAAAAATGAATTATGGTGAAAATTTGATGAAATCAAATATATGACCAATATATGAGCAGTTGAATGGAAAAATGTCCCCTTACATTTTGTCTTATCTCAGCGTCTTTTCGACACCAGCGTCAAACCAATGGATAAGTTGCCAGTTACCAGTCCCCTTCGTTATTACAATGCATTTTGGGTTCGCCAAGGGGCAAACAAGAGCTCTGCTCGTACTAATGTTTATGGTCACGATATTATTCGCATTTTTAGTGCTTCATGCGGCACCAGAAATCAGAATTTTCTTCCCAGGTCAAGGGAAATGTAATCAAAGAATACTCATGCTTCATAATGGTAAGTTTATCATGAATATTGTTATACAGATGATGAAATAACTCGCTAGTATTCTTTCGGAAGTGCGATTATGAAATGTAAACATAGCGATCATTTTATAGTTGATCTAAAATGATACATTATGTGTTTAGACGAAAAGGAAATTGTTGCAAAATTACAGAATAAAAAAAATTTAAATCGAGTATCATTGATTTGTTTCGAATATGGTTCTCCTAAATTGAAAGTAGAATGTCTTACTAATACTGTAAAATATGCCTCGCTCGAGCCTTGCGGTGAGCACTGTGTTGTCTGGGCTTGTGATAACAAACGAATCGATAGTGGTTACCTTGAAAAACAAATTCTCCCTCCACGTCATGTTGGTATCTTAAGGTTTTACTCACCTTTAACAAAGCAAGACCTTTAATACTACATGGGGTAAAAATGATTATGAAAGACAAGTTTTGAGTAACTTTTGGTACTAATGTATATGGTAATCACTTCGCGGCTAGACATAGTAAATGTCGAACGCCAACGGTTTACATTCGGGGATATGAAATAATAGAGAGTCAAAATCGACAAGTGAATCTCCAAAAGAAAAAATACACTCTACCCGAAAGAGGAAACGTGCGAAAGATTGCGATTTTGCAGAGAACAAGTCACCAAAAAAGTCAACATTTGGTGATGAATCTGAACCAATGCCGAGTGAAAAGAAACATCATGCTCTCCCACCATCACCCTAAAAAATGAATCCATTCTTGTAGCACAGCTGATAATGGCCAGGGCAATAGCTCGGTAAAAGCAGTTACTATTGCCACGCACTACAATTTCTTTTTGATTCATCGTATTGTATGATTGATTTCCGAGGTTTTTATCGAGATGAGAAGTATCCAAATAACAAGCGTTTACGTTAGCTTTGCAATGACAAGACACATCGATATTCAGATCATATAGTTTTATTGTGTAATTTTGCAATTCCTTTTTATCTATACACATAATGTTTCGCTTCAGGGCAACTATAAAATGATCGCATTTCACAAATATCGCACTTCCGAAAGAATCGGCGAGTCAATTTCATCAACTACATCACAATATTCATGATAAACTTACAATTACGAAGCATGAGTATTCTTTGATTACATGTCCTTTGACTTGGGAAGAAAATTCTGTTTAACAGTGCCACATGAAGCACTAAAAATACGAATAATATCGTGACCATAAACATTTGTACGAACAGAGCTCTTGTTTGCCCCTTGGCGAACCCAAAATGCATTGTAATAAGGAAGGGGACTGGTAACTGGCAACTTATCCATTTGACTCTGAACAACTATTGTTTAGATTTAACCGCTTAGATCTCGGCTAATATTCATTCAATTTTTGTCACATTTTCACCATAATTCATATTTTCACTAGCACTCTCTGAAACCAAAAATTCAGAAAAAAGTCATTTTGTGACGTGACAGTTTAGTACTCTAATAATGACAATAATAATATTAATCATTTATTTCTTCAAAGCGCATTCCATTTACATCTCAGTGCTTTACATTAAAAACAACATAAATTTAACACAAATTACATAATCTAAAAAAACGTAAATTAAAAAAAAAATCAATCCACAACTTATGGAAGAGTGCATCACATGTATCTCACAAATGGGATTTAACTTCTCGTGCTGTCAGTTGGGCGCTCACAACAGGCAAATATCCATTAGTGGTTATCTTATCTTATCTATTATTATTGCGAAATTAAAAGTTCTACAAAATATTCCGTTTGTTTCATAAAACTCAAAAGATCGAAGTATTTTTTACAGAGATACTTCATCTGTCAAGATTAGCACTTCCGCTATTTACATGCATAATTTGTTAAATAAAAAAAGTGAAAAAACTACTTCTTAAAAAGACCTAATTTAAATATGACTGTAACTCGCATCAGTAATTGATCATCTGACACTAAAATATTAATTGGCAATTGCAATTTCAATGTAACTGCTGAGAGAAAATTAAAACGGCTATTTTTAAGAGCAAAGTTTTTGTACAGGGGACGCGCGAGAGGGGGGGCTGATGTTCTATAGCCCCCCCCCGCAATAATTCTTCCGACATTTCATCAAATATCATTGTAACCATGAGAAATACATTTTCTCATAGTGAAATTATTAAAAATGTAAATATTTGGTGCTTTTTGTGTTCTCAATGTTTCTCAGAACATCGGAAATCGTAATTCCGTGCGAGTTATATTTTCAAAATTTTCTGGGGTAGATATCTGACTTCCGGCTTTGGCGATCAATTTTGGACAGAAAAAGCTATCAACTGTAAGGAAAAATCTCATGAACATCACTGTGCGTTTTTGTCAATACAAAAAGAAATGTCAAGCGCCGGAAGACTTGTTAAATTTGTGCGCATTTGTTGTGGGGTTCATGGGGTTCTAGTTTCTGGCCAAAACGTCAAATAAAAAAAAGAAATAAAAAACAAAAACAAAAGAAAAACGACTTACTATCCAAGTGGTCCAAATTGCACACCAATTACGCAATACTTATCCAAAGTCGTTTATTTCCATAATGAAATTGAAATTTTAATAAGTTCTCGCGGTACCAAGAAAAGAAATTAAAGCTAACACAAATTATAACATTTGAGCAGCGAGACTGTAGGGGACGCTTTCTATGGTTTTGAGCGTTGTCATGCATGTAGTAGTGCTACCAAAACATCGCCATTTGACTGAATGCATGGGCCCGAAACGTCTGGTGATATTAAAGGTAACTAGATGCTCATAGAGCGTTAGTCGGGCTACTGTCAAGAAGCTTTTTAAAGACGATTGTCATTCAGTTCTATTTCTTCGATAACGTCTCATCCAAAAATCTGGTATCTACAAGAGCTTTGCACAAGACTGCATAAATACATATATTCTAACCGCATTTGATTTTCTTTGAGCTTTTTGGTCCGCGGAACAACATCTTTTAGTGTGAGTCTACCGCGAACGACAAGTGCATTTGTGAGCGGTTTGAGCCTACCAGGTAGCCCGACTAATTTGATTTGTTTCGCATCTTTTCGTTCAAGACAAAAAACAAATCGTTTTTACGTTTACTTTTGTACCATCATAATTAAATTGTTCTTATGATTTCTTTCTTATAGGAAAACGTCAAAAATCACTATGAACAACAGCAAAAATAGCATAGCAACGCCAAGTCCAGACCCACTGGGTCGCTCAATCACTCTAGTTACCATAGAAACATTCTTCGCCATCGTGGTTACCATGACGTCGTTTCTAGGCAACAGTTTGGTGATTTACGTCATTCATAAGTTCTCCAACCTCAAGTCGATAACTAACGTGTTTGTAGAGAACTTGGCCTGGACAGACATATGTATGTCATCTTTGCAAATGCCGTTCTGGGTGCTGTCCATATATTATGGTCGATGGGTCGTCGATGAGGGCTTCTGTCCATGGGCGTCCAGTATGTTGTTCATATTTGGTATCTGCTCTATTCTGACAATGGGATTGATTGCTATCAATCGATATTTCAAAGTGGTACGCACTTCTTTGTATTCAAGGTAAGTGTGAAGCAGCTATACATTTTTAAAATGGTAACTGCATCTGACGTCACTTAAAAAACAATCCATTGTTTAAACGCAAAGGATCATGGCTGTCGGAGTGTGTCAAATTAACGCAAATGTACAGAAAATTATTTTAAGGTAGCTAGTCCCAGTTTCAAAGTAGCCACACAAGTCACTTTCGAAACACTACCATCCATCGACAGAAAAACATACGGTAAATTGATTACTACAGGAGTATTGAGTAATTATTGAAGTTCTTTATGATGTATGTTATAGGGCGATCGGCGTCACTATGGCAACGCTAAGGGGGATTCCTCTTTTCACATATTCTAAAAATTGTCATCTTTTAATTCTAATTACTCGGGCTTCCAAAGGAATGCCCGAGTTTAAAGTTGGGTTCTTTTTGTTTTCGTCGTCGTCTTTGTCTTCGGTCACAAAATGCACATTTTTTGACAAATCTCCCCACACCACCCCTGACACATTTCGCATCGTCCTAACCACGACGATCGTAGCTATACATTGAAAATAAAGCTCAACGTTTCAAAATGGCCTATCTTTAATAATTGATTATCCATACTTTTATCTATTTCATGTGTTTTTTAAGTATTTACAATATTCAATAAGTTTTTTTTTAAAGTACAGTGCCTGATTTAATGTTAAGTTAAGATTAGACGTGACCGTGCTGAACACTTCATAAAACTTCCACAGTAATCACTCATTGCTTATTATACGGTCTTCTGGATTGGCTATAACTGAAAACAAAAAGCAAAATATCGAGTTATGATTTGGCAAATTTGAAATAAACAAGAATGACCTGAACGAAGCACAACCTCTTGCGACATCCTTGCTTCATACTTGATTTTGTCGGAAAATTGTATTCAGGTAGAATTAAATATTACTATGTTATCATCTCTACTTTAATTGTCAATTTTGTGGAGGGAATATATTTTGATTAGAGCTTATGTTTTTGCTCAAATCGGGCGGCCTTTCTCAAGTCAACCGAGTTACGTTAAAATCAATAGAATTTTAGCAATATTTATCGCTGCTTAAATGATTTGACATTCTCATAATATTGTTTGAGATCCATATTCTCTAGATCTAGGATAGATTGTTTTGCGAAAACGGTTATTCACTGCAGTAAAAGTGAAGATGCAAAGTTTGTAAATGGTGAATGGCGTTAAGAAAAAAATAAGGATATTGCAGGGATAATGATTATACGTTAATGATCAATAATAATAATCTTATTCAGTCAAGATCTGATCTATATGTGTGTGATTTTACAACAGATTTTTCAGTAGCCCTCGACGAGCTGTTATGTACAGTGTGCTAATATGGATCATATCTATCTTACTATCAACACCACCCCTCTATGACTGGGGAACAATCGCATACCACACCAAGTTCGCCCTGTGTTCTGTAGTCTGGGAGATGAAACATATCTCATACGTCATCATGATATGTGGCTGTTCTGTGAACGGAGTCACTGTCGTCATATTCATCTGTTATTACAGAATCTACAAGAAAGTGAAGTCAAGCACAGCGAATATCAACCAACATCAACAAAACTCCACCAGTATGCACTCGACTGACATCAAGCTACTCAAGTCAACGTTTACTGTAGTATGTTTCTTTCTCGCTACCTGGACACCAGCCACTTTTCTGGTAATTGTTGACACGGCTGGTGGTAGGCCTCCTAGGACTGTGTACGCTGCCGTCATTTACCTAATGTTTACCAGTAGTCTTGGCAACCCGATCATTTATGGAATACTCAACCCTAAGTTCAGGAAAGCGTTTTTATCTGTTCTGAGATGTTGTAAGGACAGTGAGGATGTCAGCATTAATTCTGTGGGTATTACCAGAGCTGATCAAGAAGTGGTTTCAGTAAGAATGATAACTGATGGAGGAATTACTAAGGCTGGTACCGCACTTCCGTCATAAAATACCAGCACAAGTAGTTCAGTGCGCATTTTCAGCTTTTATCTTTTTTTTTACAATACTCCATCCACAAACCGATAAAACTAATTGAAAACATATTGTTTTATAACCGTATAATTCCCATGATTTACAAATGAATAGATAAATAAATAATGTATATCCAATAGATTTGGTAATTACACATTTTGCTGTTCATTAGCAACACTGAAACATTCATTCATGCGAAAGGCCATTGTTATTAACGCGTTGGGGCATCCAGTAATGTGAACAAACATTCAATACGAGTAGTGGTTCTTTAGAAATACATTGTTTACAACCATTGTTTTTGCTGTTATTGAGTGTTTGTTCACGTTGTTGAATGCTTCTTCACGCTAATGGCAATGCTCTTTTGCTTGAATGAATGTTTCAGTGAGGTTAATGACTAGCAAAAAGTGCATTACTTAGAATAACTGTCCTCCAGAGTTAATCTACCTGAGTAATATATCTGAAATATTTAGTTATAAGTAAGGTGATTTTTATAGATTTATACATAGTTAATAGAGGGAAATGGTAAAAGAAGCATATTGGAATACGTTTTTGTTTTACTTTAGATATTGAACGGGTCCTGAGGGTGGACAATGTTTGACTTATTCCCATCCGAAACTGCAGATTAACTAACCATAAACATTGTCTAAGTTCAATCTCAACCCATGCCATCCATTCATATACAATACAATCTCATCCCATCCCATGCATTTATATCCTATCAAGTCTCATTTCATTATTGTAGTCTAGTCCGCCTTTGTCTATTAAGTAAACATTGACTTCCAGCTGCAATTTTCTGATGTTATTACATTTTGCGTCAAAAGGTATTACATTTTGCGTTAAACAGAGTTATTACGTTTTGCGGCAAAACTTATTACATTTTGCGTTAGAGAAGTTATTACATTTTGTCTCAAAAGTTATTACATTTTGCGTTAATATTAAATTTTGCGGCAAAAGTTATTACATTTTGCGTTGTTATTACATTTTGAGTGAGTTATTCATTTTGTGGCGTAACACACGCTAGACTAACAATTGACTTTCAGTTGACTATCAGCAAACAGAAAAGCACGAATGTATTATCGCGATCTTTTATGATCTGATATGGACAACAATTAAACCAAGCTGTTATATTCAGAATGCTGACTGATTTTAGCTTTTGTCTGCGAGTGATTCTTTATATTGGCAATATATTTGGAAAGACAAACAACAGCAATCTTTCCACGGGAATGTAATTGGACGGTTCAGTTAACATGAGACAAAGAATGAACCAGCGCCTACCGATTTTACTATGAGTTAGAATTAAATTGATTTTGATTGGCTACGCCTCCCCTAGAGAATTACCATAGCAATAAACTGCGGACGAAAGACTAAAAGTTTGTCGATTATAGAAATTGTCAAGCGTCCGATTAGCTCAAGGTGTTAACCACGATGGTCTAGTGGCCGGTTCTCGTCCTCACTCACTGATCTTTTGATTAGAGCGAGTGGGATGCTTGGCAACATATAAACTACTATCGACCGGGAGTACAAGGTAAGTGAAGGTAAGAAGGTAAGTGGAAATGTGATAATACCGTAAACTGACTAAACTCAATTTTTTTTTTGAGTTGACAGTCACTACAGTGGAGAGGTTCCAGTCTCGGGCTGAACACTTTTTTTTAGTTTATTTTGTTATTTTTTATAGCTGCCCTGTTTTGTTTTTCTATTATGTAAATATTTAAATTTCTGTTAGATAAAGCAAATTAAGAAATTGGAGATATGATGAAATGTCAGTTCTAAGTTTTTTTTAAATATCGAAAAACCAGGTCAACTGTAACTGGGACTTTTCATTAGCATCACTGAACTAAAGAAAAAAAGATAGAAAATGTTTAGCTTGCTTAATAAAACAGGATAGTAACACTGTTACGTCTGTAACTTCAAAGCAGGCTTATATATGGTGTTGACATGAAATGAATATTCATGGTGTCATTCAAGTACCAGTGATTTTGAATAATAAATTGCCATTAATAACGGTTCTGGACACGAAAAAATTAAGAAGTAGGAGAGTTAATCAATCAAGCAGCTTGAGGGCGTTCATTCAAGTAACCTGCTCACTTATTTCCACGTTCAAAAATTTGAACAAATCGTGTTTTCATTGTATTAAATTCTTCAACTTGGCGCGGGCATTTTGCCTGTACAAATTTACGCACGCAGTCAGCCGATGTATTAAACCAGTCAACATGCATGAACCCCGTTGTCATGCATTGGTTTGCTATACCAAAGTCTATACCATTTGTGCTTCTTTCCGGTACTAATCTTATCTAGAATTATTGGGCATGGGAGCCAAAACATAAAATTACTGAAAGCAATTACAGAGACAATATCATACAATTATACTTTAAAACACCAGCCTGATTTCACAGGTATTGAAGGAAAGAATGACTAAAATATGCAAAAAAAAAATAATTATAATAAAAAATAAATAAATAAAAAAAAATCGCAACGGTGAAAATAAAACATATATCTGCTGAAACAAATCTGTACTGGATATATTCCGTTCATAGTATATTGTACATCTAGGCCACATCTACATTCAATTTGACTGGCTAACACAAACGTACCTCGATATTCATAAAATGACACTTCTTAACCTTAAGTCGAAAACAATTCAAACAGCACTAGATAATTAGGCGGTCTTCTCTGATGTAATTCAAATAGACGGATGTCAAATTTCGCTAAGAAACTGGATCTTAGATCTGATTATATTATCATCTATCAATATTAAGACCCTGGCTATACTATGCCGGATAAATTTGAAAACGCAACTTTGTTCCAATACCGTGACAAAAATTGCTCGTCAATAGAATTAACATAAAATTGTTTCGGATTCGTGCGTTCAGTAGTGTGGACGGAAGGCATAACCGGATAAATCAAGTTGCGTTTTCAAATTTATCCGGGTTAGTGTGGATGTAGCCTGAGTAAACATTTTCTCTTCTCGCTCATTCTAGTAAAACTGTATCGCAACGCGCATTATTTAGTTTTCTTTTGTTCATAGCTCGAAAAATCAACAAAATTGCCAGATGGTTCTAATATAAGAATAAAATTGAAATAGGAGAGGCTTGAGGCAGATGTCAGCTGTAATATGTAGAATTTGAATTTCGACGCACAAGATAATTGCGCGATTTTTCTAAATGAGTTATAGTTTATGGATTTACTGTAAAATGTAAGCAGAATTTGATTTATACTAAATGCATATCCTTAGGTGTGAAAAGTAATAAAAAATTCCTAATTAAACCAACGGAACATTAATTAACGACCAATTGACGGTCGATTGTTAACTAGTATAACTCTGTAACATAATTCAATTAGTTATTCTGTATCAAACTAAAAAAGCCAATTGGACGCTGTTCGCGATGTAGTTCATTTCCTTACACTTTAATTGAAACGAAGATAAGAACGGACAATCCGCATTTTACTTCCTCAGGTAAGCCAAACCTACTGTCGGATTGATTGAAGCTTCAATGATGACTGAAAAGCTTTACCATAGTTAATAGAAAGAATGGTTAGGAAGCCTATTGTTTTATGTCTTTGTTCGGTTTTGAGGTTGAACTGGCCTTGACCCTGCACAGTTTTTTATTTGTGCTTATTCAAAATTGTGAAATAAGTAGACATAAACTTTGTCTATGATATCATGGTAAGATTTATTCAATTTTCTTGTATCAATTATTAGGCATTTCGAGCCATCAGCCAAAAGAACAGTTTTGATCTGTTCACTCAGCCTTATCCAACAAGGATAAAACAATAGTGAAACTAAAGATTGTGCATGGTCATGCTTGAAAAAAGTGTACAATAACATATAACAAAAGAGTTTCCAAACCATTTCACTCTATTAACTATGGCTTTACAAAGCACTCTTAATATAATAATTTGGCCTAGAGACTATGTAAAGATTTTCTTTTAGAATACCGATCATATGATTCGAATACCTCCCACATCACTTATATATTTTTACTGCACTTCTGGCTTTAATACGATTTGGGCATTATAGCCGGTAGTAAGGCTTCATTCCACCGAAGTTTCCAACAACGGTATTACACGCAACGGACCTTTTGGCTGGAACTGTCTCCGTACTCAGACAGGTCCTTTAGTTTTATCAGAAAAGACGCAAAACTCTAATCATTTGCAGATTGATATAGTAAATTCACCACAATTATTTCGGTCAAGTCCGTACGTAAGTGGTGGTCGCGCGGTCCAGACCGAGCACTTTCCAATCAAATACAATAGTTCGATGGTTGTGTATAATGTAAGTTATGATTCAAACAATATATCCGGAACCTTCCCTACCGGCTAGTTTAAAAATCAACCAAGTTTGTGTAGTTTCGTGGGGTCCCATTTGAAGAGGACCCGTATATGCTTTATATTTTGGAAAACCGTATGTTATGCAAAGGCTTAAAAGTAGGTCAGTTACGTCGTCATTAACAGTACATACTAATGACAACTGCGAAGTATTGGTTTCCCTGTTAAAATGATGCGTGATCGACAGAAACCCGCTCGGGTTTCCGAGGATGGAAATGCAGATCCCAATTTCTAATGAATGCCTTCGGGAATCTATGTAAATAAACTAATGGATGATACACAATGAAGTTTCTCATCTTTTTATTTTTTTAAATGTCAATTGTTTGGTATCAATCTAGTAATTGTCCTAAAACAATCAAAGGCAGTCGTTGAAAGCGATGATTACTTCTGTTAATTTTCAGGCAAACTATTCTAATTCTACAACGCCTTGAAAAGTACGTGACACACTATGAATTATAGCAGCCAAAGAAACAATACCATAGCAACGCCAAGTCAAGACCCACTGAGTCGCTCAACCACTCTTGTTGCCATAGAAACATTCTTCGCCATCATGATTACCATGACATCGTTTCTAGGCAACAGTTTGGTGATTTACGTAATTCATAAGTTCTCCAGCCTCAAGTCAATAACTAACGTGTTTGTGGAGAGCTTGGCCTGGACCGACATATGTACGTCGTCTTTGCATATGCCGTTCTGGGTGCTGTCCATATATTATGGTCGATGGGTCGTTGATGAGGGCTTCTGTCCATGGGCTGCTAGTATGCAGTTGGTATTTGGTGTCTGTTCTATTCTTACCATGGGACTGATTGCTATCAATCGATACTTCAAAGTAGTACGTCCTTCCTTGTATACAAGGTAAGTATGAAGCGACTCAACCATCGAATAGTCAGTCAGTCAGTCAGTCAGTCAGTCAGTCAGTCAGTCAGTCAGTCAGGCAGTCAGTCAGTCAGTCAGTCAGTCAGTCAGTCAGTCAGTCAGTCAGTCAGTCAGTCAGTCATTGTTTTCTCTGATCGTTCTAAGTGTTTCTTTTTGAACAGGTTTTTTGGAAGTTCTCGCCGCGCTGTTATCTACTGTGTGCTGATTTGGATCGTATCTACCTTACTATCAACACCACCCCTCTATAGGTGGGGCGCATTGGGATATCAAAACAAGTTCGCCCTGTGCTCTGTAGTCTGGGAGATGAAACATATCTCATACGTCATCATGATATGTGGCTGTTCTGTGAACGGAGTCACTGTCGTCATATTCATCTGTTATTACAGAATCTACAAGAAAGTGAAGTCAACCACAGCGAATATCAACCAACATCAACAAAACTCCACCAGTATGCACTCGACTGACATCAAGCTTCTCAAGTCAACGTTTGCTGTTGTGTGTTTCTTTCTGGCTACCTGGACACCAGTCACGTGTATGGTAATTGTCGAAACAGCTGGTTGCAGCGTTCCTAGATCTTTGATTACTTTTGCTGTTTACTTAATGTTTACCAGTAGTCTTGGCAACCCGATCATTTATGGAATACTTAACCCTAAGTTTAGGAAAGCGTTTTTATCTGTTTTGAAATGTGGTAGGGGTAATGATGATAACAACAGAAATTCTGTTGGTACATAGAGTACAATGACAGATTTACATGTATTGAAATGTTGTCTTTAGTACTGATGTGATTTCAGTAATCGACAACGCATGGTTTGCTTTACAGACTGATCTTTTAAAATAGCAAGTGGAAGTTATTAAAATACAGAAGCCATAGATTAGCTGAGATACTAATTTGAGACCCTGAAAGCTACTATCACATCCATAGACCATTTCTGAAATAGCAAACATGGTGCATTATGGTCTAGCTTCAGTACAAACATCTTTTGTTCATTATGCCTTATACCGTGTAGTTTAATTTGTACTGAAGCTAGACATGAATGCATCTTTTTTATCAAACTCAGAAAAGGCCTAATGAATTACGTTTTATTTGATATTGATAGACATGCACTGACTTATCCAAATCAACTACTTATTTTTCAAGCAATTTTTTTTAATTTTTCATTCTTGCATTGTATTGGAAAAAAATCTAACATTAACTACCAAGTCAGCTGAAGATCTTAAAAAAGTCGGGGGGGGGGAGGGGAGGGGGGAGGGTAAGGGGGTTCTCACTAAAATGTTCATCGAGCACCTGCCCCACCCGTACTTTTCAAAGAAGTCCCAGAATTTAAAGAGTTGCGCTTAAATTATTGCTTTTGAAAGCTTGTTGACCCTTTTTTTAAGTTACTTTGATGTCCATGGAAATAAACGAGCGTGATTTTAAAACCGTTTACTAATACTTGGTATCGGTTTGAAACTACTTGACCGTGACTTGTCATGTTATTAGTTTTCATTATTATTAATAATCAAACGTGCTCGTTGTTATTGTGTGGTTTTTGTTGGAACAGTCGCTACGCAAGTGTGAAATAAAAGTTTTTCAAAAAGAATTAATTAAAAAAAAACACCACGATTGGCTGATTTGTGTAAATGTTGTTCAGGTGAATTTGCTTAGAAAAGTATCACCGTGAACCTTAAATTTTTATCATTTGGAGAAGACTGATCTGAAATATAATAAACGTAATTTGCATTTATTTAATTTACAAAGTATATTCTAAAAGTACTACATATTTAATTGGAGTGAATCGCAGGTGCAACGCGTGTGAAAAAGTAATAAAGGATTCGCCAAAAAACACCATGAAACCAATTGAACAAAATTCCTCTGAATTAAACAAGTTGAGCAAATATTAACAAACAAGTAAATGCTACATTGGCTTATCGCTGGGGAACGGTAAACACGTCATTATTCCTTCAGCATCTCTCATTTCCTTCATATAATTAAATTGTTTTATGGTATCAAGAAAAGTAATTAAAGCTAGCACAAATTATTACTTTTTGAGCAGCGGACGAAATAGAAGAGACGGAGAACTTTTTAAGGTAAGAAACATGTCTACTTAATCAAACATTGTAAAATCTTCTTATTAGTCACACTGATGCATTGGAGAATAAGAATCAATGAAAAGAGTTTGAGGATCTCTATGCAAGCTCTAAGCAAGCGCTAAAGTCGGCCGCCTAAAATGTCTTCTTGGTTTGGCAATTTTGATGATAATTAAGGTAAATCACCAAAGGTTGCTACATTTTTGTCTAAAATCGTTCACTGAAGACCGCCTAAAATTACAGTATATTTCAGTGCCTAGAGTAAAATCAACTAACGAAAGAGAAAACCTAATAATTTTGGCGCTGGTCGTTTGACTTCACCCACTAGGCCTAATTTCATAACCTCTTCTCAAGATAGTATTGTACAGAGCTGAAAGCCGTCTTTTCAATATTTAACTAAAACGTTTTAGTTTCGGGTATTGAGAGCTACTCCGTCGCAAACTACCCAAAGGAAAACTCGGGACTTCTCTCTCTGAAGGGTGCGCACTAACTATCTGTGCTATTCTTTTAATAATATGAGCTACCCATAATGAAATGAAAGTTAGTATATATATAAGCTGTTGAAAAAAAAAATGTACCAACTTGGTCTATAGCTATACTTAGCCATTCAAAGTAACCGTAAAGATTTCCAGCTTCATTTTTCACTTTGTCGATGGACTGTCATGCATGCAGTTGAATGTTTTTCAGTTTTAGAAGAGTTACTAAAACATCGTCATTTGACTGAATGAGAAAACATTTGGTGATATTTTAAAAGATAGTTTAGTTTGTTTCACATCTTATCGTTCAAGTTACAATGTTGATCAATGTTTACATAGATTATATGCTCGATCTGACTTGATTTTGAACATTCGTAGAAGTTAATTTGTTAACAACTGATTAACTGAACACTTTAAAAATTGTTTTTGCAAAAGTTAAAAGCTAGACTTCACTTAAATATTTACGCTTACTTCCTTAGCATCAAAGTTAGATTGTTCTTCTGATCTCTTTCAGACCATTTGTAGTTGTCAACCCGCGACTTTTATTCTAGTAAGAAGGTAACGTACACCTTATTGTAGCAAAACGTCATAAATCACTATGAACAACAGCAACCATAGCATAGAAACCCCAAGTCAGGACCCACTGGGTCGCTCAAACATTCTTGTTGCCATAGAAACATTCTTCGCCATCATGGTTACCATGACATCGTTTCTAGGCAACAGTTTGGTGATTTACGTCATTCATAAGTTCTCCAGCCTCAAGTCGATAACTAACGTGTTTGTAGAGAACTTGGCCTGGACAGACATATGTATGTCGTCTTTGCATATGCCGTTCTGGGTGCTGTCCATATATTATGGTCGATGGGTCGTTGATGAGGGCTTCTGTCCATGGGCTGCTAGTATGCAGTTGGTATTTGGTGTCTGTTCTATTCTTACCATGGGACTGATTGCTATCAATCGATACTTTAAAGTAGTACGTCCTTCCTTATATACAAGGTAAGCCTACTATCAGCATAGTATATATTGATATGATTATCTGATTTGATTACATTTTAAAAATTAAGGGTTAAAATAATTTCAATTATTCTTCAGCAGGTGTTTAAGCAATTGTGTATTTCATTAAACCAATCCGCGCTATGATACACAGGGATCCCGGCTTACGAGATATTGCCGACACCACTGATAGAGTCGGACTCTTATGTCAACACAACAACTAGAGGTTAATAATGAGATTGTAACGTAAGCCAGTTGATACGACCTGTAATAAAACACCACTGTTTACCCAACTAGTGTAACGTCACCCCATAAGGAGAGAAGAAGGAGAGAATCTCGTTTTTTCTCTCTCTTACGCTTGCGTTACTCTTGTTAAGTAAAGTAGTGTTTTATGACAGGTATTATCAAATTGCATGCTGCGTGACCTCTAGTTGTTGACATAAGTGTCCGACTCTAGCTATTGTGGTGGAGTTGGCATTATCCCGTAAGCCGGGATACGCTATTTAAGAGTACCTAACATTTCATGGCTTTCACAGAAGTCTAAATCATTGATTTATTTATTCATTTATTTATTTGTTTTTTATTCATGTATTTATTTATATTTTTATCTGTTTATTTATTTATTTTTATTTATTTATTTGTTTATCTAATTAATTATTTATATATTTATTTATCTAATTTATTTATTGTTAAAACACACGCTCTACCGGGAATTGAACAAACATCACTTACAGCCTGAAACCTAAAATCAAAGGATGATTATATATCAAGAAATATGAAAAATATATTCAAAAACATTGTCTGCTGAAAACTATAGCGCGTTCCATCCTGTTAGCCTCTCATTCACAAACTGAGCTCGGATCATCTTTTTATACCGATGAAATAGATTTTAACGATCTACGTATTTTGTTACTAGGTTTTTTGGAAGTTCTCGCCGCGCTGTTATGTACTGTGTGGTGATATGGATCATATCTACCTTACTATCAACACCACCCCTCTATGGCTGGGGAGCATTTGCCTACCACAAGATGTTCGCCCTGTGCTCTGTAGTCTGGGAGATGAAACATATCTCATACGTCATCATGATATGTGGCTGTTCTGTGAACGGAGTCACTGTCGTCATATTCATCTGTTATTACAGAATCTACAAGAAAGTGAAGTCAAGCACAGCGAGTATCAACCAACATCAACAAAACTCCACCAGTATGCACTCGACTGACATCAAGCTACTCAAGTCAACGTTTGCTGTTGTGTGTTTCTTTCTCGCTACCTGGGCGCCTATGACGTTCATGGTGATATTTGACACGGCCGGTGGTAACGCCCCAAGGACTATCTTTACTATCACACCATATTTAATGTTTACCAGTAGCCTTGGCAACCCGATCATTTATGGAATACTCAACCCTAAGTTCAGGAAAGCGTTTTTATCTGTTCTGAGATGTTATAAGGGTGATGATGTTAGTAGTATGAATTCTGTTGGTACACAGAGCACAAGGACTGATCAGCCAGAAGTGATTTCTGTAGTTCCACGGTCTGTACAGAATGATAACTGATGTAGAGTTAAGCCTGGTACCAAGCGTCAGCAAGGATAAAAAAGGAATCGCTTTTATTGGGTCTACAGAATACCATATATCGCTTTTAACTATACTCTTGAAACAAAAATCCCATTGATCACGAAATGATTTACTTTTGTAGTCGGTAAGCCATGAATTCTGTCTTAGGGGCTGTTTATATGGAGTGAGCCAGCCCGTTTTAGCGGGCTGTTTTCTTTTGTGTTCAAGCTATCAGAGCGTAAAAACAAAAGAACCCCGCCCGCTAAACCGGGCTGGCTCACTCCATATAAACAGCCCCTTAAAGTATTCCTAAAATGAGTACTATCATTGCTCTTTTTTTACTGGGTTGCACAAAGCCTATAATTATCCACTGGATAGAAGTTATCCATCCAATAAGATTTCTGTATAATTTAATCCGCTGGGTAGCGATTTATCAAGTAGATAGCGATTTATCCAGTGGATAGAGATTTATCCGCTGGATAGAGTGCAACAGTTGTTACTATTTAGTACTAAATAGCACTTATTAAACAAAAGAAAACAATAGAATTAGCATAAAATAGCATTATTTAGTGGTATTTATGTTGCACACTTTTGGTGCGTGCATTTTAGGGATTTATCCGGTTGATAGCGCTATCCAGCTTGGTATAACCGGAAGAATAAATCATAAAGTTACGCGACAGTAATTAGTTCAGCACCAGTCCTTCCCGTTCGCTTACCTTAAGCAGTCTCTCGCTTGTACTCATACTACTCGACATATATATATATATATATATATAAGAAACATGTATAGTAAAAAGAATGCTAAGGAACATACCCTACAGGCCAGCACATACCATTGTAACAATTAATCACATTTTCATTTCAAGGGCTGTTATTAATGAGAAAATATATCACCCGCCGTGTAAAGGATATATATTCTTCAGTTACTTTATTTGTTTTGAAATGTCACTGCGACACCAAGTTGATTGAAAACTCGCACAAGATTTATATATGGCATAAGATTTTTGGTGATGTTCTTTCACAAAGAAAATGAATAAACCATGCGCAGCCGTCACGTGTGGTGAGTGCGCGTGACAGCTGCGAGGGAGACCGTGCGTTATTTCGAAGAATCATTATTCCTTTTCTTACTGGGACATCTGCAAGAAAATTACTTTACCGTAGCAGCGATAGGATTCATTTAAAGAAAATTCTCTCTAATCAAACAAGTTGAATAAACATTAACAATAAAGTACTGAAACATATCCTCCTTTGATTGATGTCCATTTCCTGTAAATAATTGAAATTGTGTTATCGAGTTTTATTTGTAGTGACTTCAACTCGAAAATGAATTAAAACCACCACGGTTATTAAATTCAGTACAAATAAGAATTAAAACGAAGGGGATGTACCAGCTTTTAAGGTAAGATTCTTTCCACTCAAAGTATGTATACAGGAAATAGCCAAGAAAAAAAAGGTTTTCGGTTCCTGGCTGAATTAGAGTAGTTAAAAACCGCGAAAAACACTTTAGCGTGTTGCAGTATAGAGTGCACACACTAAAAGTGTGCAACATAAATACCACTAAATAGTGCTATTTTATGCTAATTCTATTGTTTTCTTAGGATCGATTAGTGCTTTTTATCACTAAATAGTGACAACAATTGCACACATTTTGAATATTCTTTCTACAGTATTACGCTTAATTACACTTTAGCTATCGCGCTTTGTTTCATGGACTTTTAAAACCATCGGGCTGGTTGTACAAAACCTGAATAGCGCTATCCACCGGATAACTCCCTACTCAGCGGATAAATTTCGAGTAAGAAATTCTATGGAGTGGATAACTTTATCCATGCTTCGTGCAACCTTCCCCTGTCCTTTATGTATTGTCATGATCATGAATAATAAAAGCAGTAAACGTTGTTATAAATGTCCTTGAATAAAGTGTTTTAGGCACAAGTTGCATTCAGCAAATTTTGATCAAAATGTGTTACCATTCCACTTGATAATTGTTAACCAAAAGGACTTTGGCAATGCGAGTTTAAAATTTTCGAACGTTCAAGGAAGCCGTGCGTGCGTGAGGGTACAAAACCAGAAGAATTCTTCGCGCGCTTTCGTACACAAGATAAATTAGAAGATAATTTGAATTTATCAATAATTTGATGTGCAAATTCACATTTATGGTGATTCATAAGTCCTAATAAAGGTTCATTTTTCCTTTAACCATAATATTTATATGATAATGTAGTTTTTTCTGGGGGGGGGGGGGATGAAATATCACTATATTTGATTTGTCTATATTCAAGACAAGATTGTTCGCATAAAGCCAAGTGTAAACAGACATACGTTCGTTATTGATTACTCTTTCTATAAGTCTAGTAGGCTTTTACCAGCATAGAATGGATTTGAATCGTCTGCAAAGATATGGAAATCAAGCGTTTGTGATGAGGTCGGAGAGTCATTGATGTATAATAAGAACAAAAGTGGTCCTTGAATTGATCCTTGTGGTATTCCATAAGTAATTTCTAAGAGGTTTGATTTAATATTTCCTATGCTAATACACTGTTTCCTGTTAGACAAGTACGATTTAAACCAATTCCTTGCTATAACTTTTATGCCGTAAAACAACATTATCTCATGGTTCACAGTGTTAAAAGCTTTGCTTAAGTCCAAAAAAACCCTGCTGCAAACATTCCACTATCTATGGCTCTTTGAATTTTGTCAGTGATAAGAAGTATTGCCATTTCTGCCGAGTGCTGATATTTACAATAATGGGGGGTCCTGAAATTTTAAGCAAAAACGAGTGGGGTCTTGAAATTTGAAAAGAAAAGTTATTTTGACAATACATATATGAGTTCAGGTTATTTTAAAATTTGCAATAAAAACAAATTGTTTTTACACGTCATCAAGGTCATATGATTTAGCCACCATATTCTATGGTATTTTTTTAATATCACCTGTTTTATTATGCACTTTTTTGATTTATATACCATTGTTGTAGCTAAGTATGATATTTATAAGACACACATATATATATAGATATTAAATATGAACTTCATGCTACTAGTTTGTAATAGAATGCATGGAATGAATTCTATAATATTTCTATTAATCTACTGTTATATCTTGGGTTCTGAAATTTTGGAGAAATTTGAAGGCCATCAGGGGGGCCCTCGAATGTTTTTTGACCGATTAACAGGTTAGCTCAGTTGGGAGAGCGTTGGCTGTTAACCGGGAGGCTGCGGGTTCGAACCCTCAACCGGACCATCACTCAGGGTCTTTAAATAATTGAGGAGAATGTTCTTCGATTTATAATTGTAAGGGTTCGCGTCTTCTCGGATAAGGACGATAAACTGGAGGTCCCGTCTCGCCACACTACACATTAACCATTAACGGGGGGACGTAAAAGAACGACTGAGGACGCAGGTACGACCATCCTCGGTGATAGGCCTACACTAATACATACTAATTACTAATCAACCTCATGCTTATAAATCCGGATTACATACTATAAATATTAAAAAGATTGTAAAGCGCATTGAGACTGAGTGAAATGCGCTATATAAGCACCATCACATTTTTGGATCACAAACAATTTCTCCTCCACCCCTCTCCCCTCCAACATAAATAATGATCGGTCCCTTAGCTCTTTCGTTAGATACAGTAAAAACCCGCGTATAAGAACCTAAAATTTAAGAACCTTTCAGGGTGAAATTTTCAGTTTGAGCACCGTTCAAATAAGAACCATTTCAGCCTGAAATAGTTTTTTTTATTTTCAAAATAAAATAATTCACTTCAACATTTTCTTGTAGATGAAATATAAATAATATCCATATTTTCGTTTAAGACTCATTAATATTCATAGTTTTTATTATCCGGACGTTCGATTGTCCGGCCATTTTTGCTTTGTCCGGAGGAGTCCGGATAATGGAAAATATTTTTCTGTAGTTTGAACCGAATTGTTTTGGTTGCTTTGCACACATATATAAGCATTTCATTTTCCGTACATCCTTAATTGCACTTTAAAAGTTAGTAATGCAAAAGCGTTTTAATGATTGTCATAGCATCACCACCTGGTATGTGATTACAATTCCATATAAAGACGCATTTATGGACATGAAAGTAAGTGAATATATTTTAGAAGAAAAACAAATTATGAGTATAAACTTGTTCAAGAGTTCTCAAACTGATAGAATCTTAAAATTGAAGATTCAAAGGAAAATCAAACAGCAACAATACTAAAGCTTATATTGCTGAGAAAAATCCTTATCTCTTTGACAATAGATTATACTTATTTGCAAGTATTCAAATGTTAATTCATTCACAAATGATCGACACACAAATGGCAATCGATGCCACCGGCTTGCCTTGTTTTTGCCGTCGAATTAACAAAAAATAAATAAATAAATAAAAATAATGAAATAAAATAATCCGTTGTTTTATATATTTCTCTGGTTACAACAAAGAATCTGGTAAGGAAACCAAGTTCAATTTAGACATTTTGGACAATTTTTTAAGGAATAATTTATTCAAAGTTTATCGGACTGTTGTCCGGATTTCAATTGAGTAAAAAGGCAAAATTCCTGATACTTTGATGCCAATTATTTTACAAACGTGTGTAAAAAACAAACTACACAATACATAGATCGAAAGACCAACACAAGTAGATTCCCAAAGAACCCCCATTCCACTACCTACGTACTTAGGCCTACATGTAGACAAAATATGAGCCAGGTCATTTTTTGGGGCGCCCGTGGCCAAAAAAATGAATTTTTTGCTCGATCCTGACTGACATTTACACTTAACAGTTTCAAATAACAGTAGTATTGCTTGCATGGAACTAGACCCCCGGGGAGGTGGGGAGTTTCGGGGAGGTGGGGAGTTACCTGTGCACCCCACCCCCACCATCCACAACAACAACAAACGACCACCCCACCCCCACAATCCACAACAACAAAAACAAACGACCATCGCACCCTCACCATCCACAACAACAACAACAAACGACCACCCCAGCCCCACCATCCACAACAACAACAACAAACGACCACCCCAGCCCCACCACTTATGAACACGAAAACGACCACCCCATCCCCACCACTAATGACAAAACTTATCAAAACCATACAGCCCACCATCCAAGATCTCCTTTCTTAATCCACTCTTATACCAATGAATAACAAAAAAATAACCAGTACTAGGTCGTGCAAACTAAAATGAAAAATAATAATAACGAAAACTACCATTTCGTATTGTTCAGTACCAGAAGTTATTTTGAAACATGATTTATTTGCAGTTTCAGGCAATATACTCAACGCAAAATTCTTACTAACGAAAAATATACCAAATACGCTTTACAGTACTTAAATGTAGTGAACTGAATCGAAATCATGTTTTATGAATACTGATGAACCATCCAAAATCCTTTTTTGTGACGAATTACCCCCGTGAGGTGGTAAGGTGCTGCGGTGGAATGACTAGCATATGCGGAGGGTAACGTCATCATGAGGTGGTATCACATTACATGTCGAAGGACCTTATTTGCATAGTGACTATTCACGAAAAAAATATCTTCATGACTTCATAATTAAGAAAGGAGATCTTGGATGGTGGGCTGTGTGTTCATAAGTGGTGGGGTGGGGTGGTCGTTTGTTGTTGTTGTTGTGGATGGTGGGGATGGGGTGGTCGTTTGTTGTTGTTGTTGTGGATGGTGAGGGTGGGGTGGTCGTTTGTTTTTGTTGTTGTGGATGGTGAGGGTGCGGTGGTCGTTTGTTTTTGTTGTTGTGGATGGAGGGGGTGGGGTGGTCGTTTGTTGTTGTTGTGGATGGTGGGGGTGGGGTGCTCCACAGATAACTCCCCACCTCCCCGGAACTTCTCACCTCCCTGGTAACTCCCCCGAAACTCCCCACCTCCCCAGTATCTCCCCACCTCTCTGGTAACTAACCACCTCCCCGGAACTCCCCACCTCCCCGGAACTCCCCACCTCCCCGGTGGTCTAATTCCATTCAAGCAATACTACTACAAATGTTTTTGCTATTCTTACAAAAAAGGATTTGTCTAGTGATGACTGCCTTTAAATCTAGTCCAGAGAAGATTTCTTTTGACAAAATGAATGAAATAGTCGCCAAAATTGTCACTTTTTCTTCATTTGTATTGTTTATTTACAAAAATTACACCTAGCATATGTTCTGGACAGACTTTATAGGCTAATTCTTGTACACTGTCTAATCATGAATACATTGAGTCCAAAATGTATTGAAAAAAACATCATTTAATTTTCCCCATTTTACGGTTTTATTGCAATGTTTTAACGAGTGTTTTTTATACCAATTTTCGGACGATTGTCGCTATGGCAACCAAACATGACCAAAGGCTTTATTATAATATTTTGTATGGTATGAGATAATTGACAAAAATGAAGCATTGGTTGATCTTTAAATCCATTTTTTCAGCCTAACAGGTGCAACGCGTGTAAAAAAGTGATAAAGAATTTTCCAAAAAAACACCATGAAACCAGTTAAAAAAATTCCTCTCCATTAATCAGTTAGGTTGAACAAATATTAACAATCAAGAATATGCTACATTGGCTTATTGCTGAGAGGGAACAGTAAACATGTCATTATTCAATTCATTTTCTTAATAATTCATTTTCCCAGAAAAATAAATTAAAGCTCAGAACACAAATTATTACTTTTCAGCAGCGGACGAAGTAGAAAAAAACGAATCATTTTTTAAAGGTAAGAAACATTTCGTCTATACTTAATCAAACATCGAAAAATATCTTCAAATTAGCTAGTACTGATGCACTGGCGTATAATATTAAAACGATTTTGAGGATCTCGCTCTAGCTATATCTTTTTACCCTGCCAATTTGAAACAATATAAAACAGGAAACGAATGACTTGACGAATTCTTGACTGAATTAACCAATTGCCAACTCTGGGCGCCAAAGTCGAATAAAATGTCTTCTTGGTTGCACAAAATTTGATAATAATTAAGGTAAATCAACAAAAGTGTTACATTTTTGTCTAAAATCGTTCAATATCCCCTGATTTCATATTTAAGTGCCTAGAGTAGGATCAACTAGTATGGAAAGAGAAACCTAATAATTTTGGCGCTGGTCGTTTGACTTCACCCACTATAGGTCTAATTTCATCACCACTTCTAAAGATACTGTACAGAGCTGAAAGATGTCTTTTCAATTTAACCAGAACTCCCATTTTTAGTTTCTCGTAATGACCATCTGTGCTATGCTTTTTATAAGCTACACATAATGAAAAGAAAGTTACTGCAGGCTGTGCACTAAACAACTGTACCAACTTGGGGAAGGTTGCACAAAACCTGGATAAAGTTTTTTTGGAAAAATTAAATAAATATAATGTTTTTTTTTTACCTTTAAGGAGTGTTACTAAAACCCATCGTCATTTGACTGAATGAGAAAACATCTGGTGATATTTAAGATAGTTTAGTTTGTTTCGCATCTTATCGTTCAAGTGACAATGTTGATCAATGTTTACATAGATTATATGCTGGGCATGGCTTCAATTTGAACATTCTTAAGTTAAATCGTTAACAACCGATTAACTGAAAGCTTTTTCAAAAATTAAAAGTTAGACTTTACTTGAATATTTACGCTTACTTCCTTAGCATCAAAATTAGATTGTTCTTCTGATCTCTTTCAGGCCAATTGTCAATCCGCGACTTTTATTCTAGTAAGAATGTAACGCCTTATCATAGGAAAAAGTGAAAAATAACTATGAACAACAGCAACCACAGCATAGCAACACCAAGTCAAGACCCACTGGGTCGCTCAACCACTCTTGTTGCCATAGAAACATTCTTCGCCATCATGGTTACCATGACATCGTTTCTAGGCAACAGTTTGGTGATTTACGTCATTCATAAGTTCTCCAGCCTGAAATCTTTAACTAACGTGTTTGTAGAGAACTTGGCCTGGACAGACATATGTATGTCGTCTTTGCATATGCCGTTCTGGGTGCTGTCCATATATTATGGTCGATGGGTCGTTGATGAAAGTTTCTGTCCATGGGCTGCTAGTATGCAGTTGGTATTTGGTGTCTGTTCTATTCTTACCATGGGACTGATTGCTATCAATCGATACTTCAAAGTAGTACGTCATTCCTTATATAGAAGGTAAACCTATTATTCTGCACCGAATAATCGGCATAGCATATTCACCTGATTATCTGATTCCATTACATTTTAAAAATTAAACATCTAAAATCATTTCAATTGTACTTCGCAGGTGTTTAAGCAATGGTATTCCTCTTTACAAAAAAACACACATAATACATAACACATAACATGACACACTGTTTAAGAGTTTATTTATTTCAATTGTTTATTTATCTATTTTTTATCTGTTTATCTGTTTATATTTGTTCGTTCGTTCGTTCGTTCGTTCGACCGACTGACCGACTGACCGACTGACCGACTGACCGACTGACCGATTTTGACTTAATTTTCTCAACCGACAATTTTATACTTTTTGGTGGATTTGTACAGTAAATTTAAGTTATACATTCGAAATAATACAAAATCTAAAATCAAGGGATGATTAAAATATCAAAAATTGTTAAAAATATATTAAAAAACATTGTCTGCTGAAAACGGCAGCGTGCTCCACCCTGTTAGCCTCCCAGTCACACACTGAACTCGGGCCATCTTTTATGACATCTCGATGAAATACATTTGAGCGATCTACGTATATATTTTTTTGCTAGGTTTTTTGGAAGTTCTCGCCGCGCTGTTATGTACTGTGTGATGATATGGATCATATCTACCTTACTTTCAACACCACCACTCTATGGCTGGGGAGCATTTGCATACCACACCAAGTTCGCCCTGTGTTCTGTAGTCTGGGAGATGAAACATATCTCATACGTCATCATGATATGTGGCTGTTCTGTGAACGGAGTCACTGTCGTCATATTCATCTGTTATTACAGAATCTACAAGAAAGTGAAGTCAAGCACAGCGAATATCAACCAACATCAACAAAACTCCACCAGTATGCACTCGACTGACATCAAGCTTCTCAAGTCAACCTTTGCTGTAGTATGTTTTTTTGTCGCTACCTGGGCGCCTATGACGTTCATGGTGATATTTGACACGGCCGGTGGTAACGCCCCAAGGACTATCTTTACTATTACACCTTATTTTATGTTTACGAGTAGCCTTGGTAACCCGATCTTTTATGGAATACTCAACCCTAAGTTCAGGAAAGCGTTTTTATCTGTTCTAAGATGTTGTAAGGCTGGTGATGTTAGTAGTATGAATTCTGTTGGTACACAGAGCACAAGGACTGATCAGCCAGAAGTGATTTCTGTAGTCCCAGGGTCTGTACAGAATGATAACTGATGGAGGATTAAGCCTGGTATCAAGCGTCAGAAATGAAAGAAAAGGAATCGATTTTATTTTATTTTATTATCATTTTATTTCATATCATATCTCTTTCAATTCTATTCCTGCAACAAAAATCCAATTTATGATATTTAAATCGTTGTGCAAACATATAACAAATAATATAAATATTAAACTTCCCAATTATGACCGATTCGTCCACACCTATTGAACGATGTGATTATGTTCGGTTTCTTGACGTATATACTGATAGACGAAAATCTCTCGTGGGAACACCACATCTTATTGATTTGTTCTCGTCCTTCATGGAACGCAGGTATTTAAAAAAAAAAACTTATGCATTATGTTTCTTTGACACAAATGAAATCGATCTATTATAGCCTTGTTTACCCACACATAACGTACGCGATTGTTTCATGGGGAAGCGCATATAAAACCCATCTTAAAAAAGTACAAGTCAAACAAAACCACATAATCAGAATAATATTCTTTACAACGCTCTTTGGTCCAGAAACCATAACTGCTCTACCGCTTCTCAACCTCCTAGACATGCTTGCAATAGAAAATATTTTCAAATTAAATTCACTAAAATTCGTCCATCAGTGGCAGACAAAACAATTGTCATCTATCTTTGACAATTATTTTAAATTTATTTGCTAAATACAAACACAGTTTTAACACTAGGTATACCGCAAATGAAAATCTTTACAAGCAAAAATTTAAAACAAACCTAGGAAAACAAACAATTAGTTCCGGAGCAACAGACATTTGGAAAAACATTCCAAATGATCTAAAAAGATTAACAGAACTTCCCTTTTTATTAAAAACGTCAAGGCGGTATTGTTAAAAAGACAAAGCCGCCCTGATATTTAAAAACAAAAAATGTATACATTTAAGTCTTCGTTTCTTCCTAATACATTAATAATGTTTCATCTTTGTACTTAATAATTGTTGTTATATATATCCACTATATTTGTCTATTAGTCTAGTTTTTTTGTGTGTATATACTTATAATTGTAGTTGTGTTAATATATTATTTTATGTTTGCACAAATAAAAATTGTATTGTATCGTACTTATTGAAACAATTAAAAAATCCTGTCCTGTCATTGGTCACGAAATCATTTATTTTTGTAGTCGGTAAGCCATGAATTCTGTATAAGGGCCTGTAGCTGTTTATATGAGGCGAGCCAGCCCTGTTTATATTAGCTGGCTTGCTTCTTTTGTGTTCAAGCTATCAGAGCGTAAAAACAAGAGAAACCAGCACACTATACCGGGCTGACTCACTCCATATAAACAGCCCCTTATTCCTAAAATAAGTACTATCATTGCTCTTTATTCTACTGGAGCCGGTTGTACAAAGTTTAGATAAAGTTATCCACCGGATAAAAGTTATTCATTCTAAAGGATTTTCAATCTCATACTCAGAGCCCGCGTTTTTCCTCGCCAGCAGCGGATAACAAGGGCTCTGACATAATCCGATTTTTGTTAAAATTTGATTGGTCATTCAATTTTGACAACCACGCAAGCGCAAACAACCGGAAACACACCTGGAAATAAACTCAAGCTAGATGTTTGTGACCGTTTTTAGCAGTAGAAAATATATAAAATATGATAAAAAATTAAGTCTGTACTTGTGAATCGCTATTTTCTTTACCTTCCTAGAGAATTTCAGCCAATTTGAAGCAATAGTTAGGAAATTATTTAATGTTTCGCCCTTCCCGTCGTCACACGCGGCTGCCAACGGCCGACAGAATTTCTCTTCTAGCTCGTCGAAAATCAAAAATTAACCTAAAATCCCTTTGGATTATGTTTACTCAATAAATAGACATTACAATCTATGAATTTTGTTCCAAAACTTCCACAATATCACTAGGAAAAATCCATTTTCATTGACGATATCGCCGTATGTTGATCGATGCTGGATATTGATTCCATCAGAAATTACAACGGATTTTACTTTTAAATATCAGCTCTGACATAATCTCGATTCCCCATTGGTCGGTTTGTACATTGGCCGTAAAGGTGCATGCGCAGCCGGAAGTCCAAGAAATCTTGGACTTTTCAGTGGATTATGCCAGAGTCCTTGTTTCGAGCTGCTGGCCGAAGTAACGAGGATTCAGGGTACGAGATTGCAATCTCATACTCAGAGCCCGCGTTTTTCCTCGCCAGCAGCGGAAAACAAGGGCTCTGACATAATCCGATTTTTGTTAAAATTTGATTGGTCATTCAATTTTGACAACCACGCAAGCGCAAACAACCGGAAACACACCTGGAAATAAACTCAAGCTAGATGTTTGTGACCGTTTTTAGCAGTAGAAAATATATAAAATATGATAAAAAATTAAGTCTGTACTTGTGAATCGCTATTTTCTTTACCTTCCTAGAGAATTTCAGCCAATTTGAAGCAATAGTTAGGAAATTATTTAATGTTTCGCCCTTCCCGTCGTCACACGCGGCTGCCAACGGCCGACAGAATTTCTCTTCTAGCTCGTCGAAAATCAAAAATTAACCTAAAATCCCTTTGGATTATGTTTACTCAATAAATAGACATTACAATCTATGAATTTTGTTCCAAAACTTCCACAATATCACTAGGAAAAATCCATTTTCATTGACGATATCGCCGTATGTTGATCGATGCTGGATATTGATTCCATCAGAAATTACAACGGATTTTACTTTTAAATATCAGCTCTGACATAATCTCGATTCCCCATTGGTCGGTTTGTACATTGGCCGTAAAGGTGCATGCGCAGCCGGAAGTCCAAGAAATCTTGGACTTTTCAGTGGATTATGCCAGAGTCCTTGTTTCGAGCTGCTGGCCGAAGTAACGAGGATTCAGGGTACGAGATTGCAATCTCATACTCAGAGCCCGCGTTTTTCCTCGCCAGCAGCGGAAAACAAGGGCTCTGACATAATCCGATTTTTGTTAAAATTTGATTGGTCATTCAATTTTGACAACCACGCAAGCGCAAACAACCGAAAACACAAATAAAATCAAGCTAGATGTTTGTGACCGTTTTTAGCAGTAGAAAATATATATAAATATGATAAAAAATTAAGTCTGTACTTGTGAATCGCTATTTTCTTTACTTTCCCAGAGAATTTCAGCCAATTTGAAGCAATAGTTAGGAAATTATTTAATGTTTCGCCCTTCGTCACACACGCCTGCCATCGGCCGACAGAATTTCTCTTCTAGCTCGTTGAAAATCACAAATTAACCTAAAATCCTTTCGGATTATGTTTACTCAATAGATAATTATTACAATCTATGAATTTTGTTCCAAAACTTCCACAATATCACTAGGAAAATCCATTTTCATTGACGATATCGCCGTATGTTGATCGATGCGCCGATCGATGCTGAATATCGATTCCATTAGAATTGCAACGGATTTTACTTTTAAATATCAGCTCAGACATAATCTCGATTCCCCATTGGTCGGTTTGTACATTGGCCTTAAAGGCGCATGCGCAGCCGGAAGTCCAAGAAACCTTGGACTTTTCAGTGGATTATGCCAGAGTCCTTGTTTCGAGCCGCTGGCCGATGTAACGAGGACTCGGGGTACGAGATTGACGAGATTGAAGGATTTTTTGTTTAGATCAAGAGGTGCGCATGGGCGAGTAAACTTCAAAAAATTAGACCAATCTCATACTCAGAGCCCGCGTTTTTCCTCGCCAGCAGCGGGTAACAAAGGCTCTGACATAACCCGATTTTTGCTCAAATTTGATTGGTCATTCAATTTTAACAACCACGCAAGCGCGAACAACCGGAAACACAACAATCTCATACTCAGAGCCCGCGTTTTTCCTCGCCAGCAGCGGATAACAAGGGCTCTGACATAATCCGATTTTTGCTCAAATTTGATTGGTCATTCAATCTTGACAACCACGCAAGCGCGAGCAACTCAAGCTAGATGTTTTGACCGTTTTTAACGATAGAAAATATAAAAAAATATTATAAAATTTTTTTTGTACTTGTGTATTGCTATGTTATTTACCTTCCTAAAGAATTTCAGCCAATTTGAAGCAATAGTTAGGAAATTATTTAATGTTTCGCCCTACGTAACACACGGCTGCCAACGGCCGACAGAATTTCTCTTCTAGCTCGTCGAAAATCACAAATTAACCTGAAACCCCTTCGGATTATGTTTACCCAATAAATATTCATTACAATGTATGAGTTTTGTTCAAAAACTTCCACAATATCACTAGGCAAAAAAACATTTTCATTGACGATATCGCAGTATGTTGATCGATGCTGGATATCGATTCCATCAGGATTACAACGGATTTTACTTTTAAATATCAGCTGTGACATAATGTCGATTCCCCATTGGTCGGTTTGTACATTGGCAGTAAAGGTGCATGCGCAGCCGGAAGTTTAATATATCTTGGACTTTTCAGCAGATTATGCCAGAGTCCTGGCCAAAGTAACGAGGACTCGGGGAACGAGATTGAAGTTTTTCAAGTTGATAAATCCAAGGTGGCGGCGCATTATTGTATCATCCACTGTTGTCCTATAATTTGTCAGTATATTACGGGCAGTAAGTAAGTAAGTAAGTAAGTATTATCCACTATGTGGTACACATCTTCGTCCTACGGGCAATTGGAACCCACGGCCTACCATTACAACCATCTTTAGACACTGTGCTGTGATATCAAGATGAAATGTTAATAACTTACAATGAAACGATGCAAGAGTATCTCGTTTTTAACGTTTGCGAACCAAATTCCACGAGTTTTACGTATGATGGGGCCGAATTCATCTGATATGCTGCTATACATACCGTAAACATTTTTGTTGCGGGAAACCGCTGGACTCAATTAACGACTTAATTTTAAGTTGTTTTTGTCTTTATGAACAGCTTTTTATTCATTGAACATTACCTCTAGGAAATTGATTCTTATAGCTATGATAGTGCAATCCCGGTCATAATGATGTACATTTTCACCAGGAGTTTCAGTAGCCCTCGCCGCGCTGTTATCTACTGTGTGCTGATATGGATCATATCTACCTTACTTTCAACACCACCCCTCTATGGGCGGGGAACATTTGCTTACCATACATAGTTCGCCCTGTGTTCTGAAGATTGAGAGATGAAGCACATCTCATACGTCATTATGATATGTGGCTGTTCTGTGAACGGAGTCACTGTCGTCATATTCATCTGTTATTACAGAATCTACAAGAAAGTGAAGTCAACCACAGCGAATATCAACCAACATCAACAAAACTCCACCAGTATGCACTCGACTGACATCAAGCTTCTCAAGTCAACCTTCGCTGTTGTGTGTTTCTTTCTGGCTACCTGGACACCAGTCACGTGTATGGTAATTGTTGACACGGCTGGTGGTAGGCCACCTAGGTCTCTGTACGCTGCCGTCATGTACCTAATGTTTACCAGTAGTCTTGGCAACCCGATCATTTATGGAATACTTAACCCTAAGTTTAGGAAAGGGTTTTTATCTGTACTGCATGAGATGTGTTCAGGGCAGGAGGGAGGGGGTGACTCTATTGTATGCAAATGAGCCGCTCTCCAGACTCATCGCTACCACCAACAAATCACGCTACGCTTGACTGGCTTCTAGTAAACAGTATCGTGTAGTCGCCATTGTCGCCTAGCTTCACCTTTGAAATTGGTTCAAAAGCAAGGTCAAGGAGGCTATCGTGGTTTAATTAATTGTGAGTGTGGCTTTCTTGGATAGTCTTGTGTTAGTAGAGTGCAATTAATTTCCTATTGAAACTGTTTATTGTGATTTTTAGTCTGTTTTACATTCGCGGGACGTTCTCGGGATCAAAAGTCTTAGTTCGGGACGCGCTAAATCTCTTCAGAAAAATTGCAATTTCTCTCTCAAAAACTAAACAGATTTACTTCCAAATAGGACGTTTTATAAAGCAGTCCCTAAGGATTAATTTAGAGTATTTTTCATCAAGGACCAGTCTCTGGTTCTTCTCATCAATCCTTTTTTGTGTCATTCATCCTTCACAGCACGTGAATCCCTACATACTTCTTCGGTTCGACAGTACCGGTTTCGCGCCATCTTTTCTACCTCACTATCGTGAAGTGATTTTGGGACTTGTTGTACGTTTTATTTTTTTGCAGTTGGTGAAAATTGCTTAAATATCATTAATTGCACTTGATCTAACACACTAACATCACAATTCAAGTTGTTTACTGCTTGTTCAATTGATTTAAAAGTTGCTAAAAAGTTGCCATATAATTTGTAAAATTGCTGCCGATTATAATTTTTGTAAATTACAGTCATTTTTACTATGCAGAATAACCTTCCGTTTCCCAAAATAATACTGTGTTTTTATTTCTTTCTATTATACGATTCTCATTTTGATTTTGTGATCTCATTATTTTCTGTCAAGGAAAGAAGTGCACTATAATTTCCACTTTATTATCTTTACTTTCACTTTGCTTTTTTTATGCGATATTGATAATTCTGTCAAACAATTGTTCACAATTCTTTTTTAATTACCACACCCCTATTTACATACTGATTGTCATTGTGCTCATTATTGCTGCTAGTTGTCCACACTCCTTTTTTATGAGTAGTTTTTTAGTGCTCAATCTGATTTTTGGTAATGCAGTAATACATGATACTAGACCACCAAATAGCACAGACTCAAATATTTGTTGGGCATTACTATATCTCATTCAAGGAATACTTATGTGGTACCCATGTATTAAAAATGTTGACATTCACCACCCTGGATTTTTCATGGGAAACTTATTCAAACTTCTCCCTTTTAATACCTTTTCAAAACAAGTGGATGTTGTTGACACATCACACAACCTGCACAGATTCACATTTGCCCCATATGCAACAGTGTCTGATTTGCATGTGCAAATTAGTTTAAAACTAAAGATATCAAAAAGTTATTACTGGCTTTCTTGTGCCGGCAAACCTTTACGTGAGCACATATCTTTGAATTCTGTGTTGGGGTTGGTATTAATGAATGGAAGGATTTTTGGTGGAAATAACTGTTGTAGTAAGAATTGCAATAGAGAAGCTGGTTCTGGAAAATTTGAAAGCATGATTGGTGTGTATGAGCTGGCATGCAGCCCTTTTTTATTACAACAGATTAGATATTATTAAAGAATTGAGGGTTTGTGATAGACATTATGGAAGCCTTTCTAGTCGAGGACACAAGCCAGCTAAAGGCAAAAGTGCTGCCAAATCTCGTAGTGATGCTCAACTTGGAGTCTTAAGAATAACACCCTGTATTGTCAACTGCTCAAACTGCAAGAACCATGTGGTCATATCCAACAATGATGCCTGTAAAAAACACAAAATATTTTTATTTGGGAAACTATTTTCAGTAGCTTGTAATTTTCTTGATGAACTCTCTCATAAAGGTCATATATGATACAAATACAATGCAATGCAATACAATAATCTTGTAATTTACAAGGATCACTTGCTCCGTATTTAGATATCAGGCTCATTTTGTATGAATTACTTGTAAATAATACATTCATGACAAAAAAAAGAATATAATTAGACCATTGTCTATCTTTGTTTACTTGAAATAAATGAGTAGTTCTAGCATGAATAGTCAACATCAACAACAACAACAACTTTTTATTTGTATCATTCTCTAGTAAATAATTTTACAAGACTTCTGATAAATAAATTAATTATACAAGAGATGGTACAGGCCACCTGAAATAACCACCAGACTAAATGGAATCAGACAGTATGGTCCATTGTATAAGAACAAAAAAGAACTGTTGAGGATGCAGAGTTCAATATTTGCTCAGGATAGCAACAATTATTATTATTATTATTTTTTCAATAAACTCTAAAGAAAACCCTTGTTTTTTCGCTTAGAGAATTTCATATTTTTACACCTGGAAATCGGATATTGAAGATTGCATAATTTGTTCTTGTTTTTGGTAAAGAATATAGCTTGATTTAGAGATTTTGAGTAAGAAATAACGTTTAATTTTGAAAGAAATGCTTTATAATGCAGATTGAGACGCGGAGCTGTAAACATCAAAGCAAATATTTATTCTATTTATTAGGATGAAGTTACTTATTCTTGAAATTACGTTGATGTAACTTAGATTGATACTCAGAGAATTCTATACAACAATCAAGCAAGTACCTTACCTGTTTATACGCTGCTAATCCGATCCATTACATTATGTTATGTTTGTTTTGATCCTGGTACTTTTCTTCCCATCACTTGCATTGAGCGTATTGGGTTACCTCAACAGATTGATGAGACGAACCAAGCAACCAACTCCAGCCAAATTTCACACTCAAATATATCGATATATTGGCTATAAAACCTCCTATTTTGAGCGAGCAAAACTGCCATCTTCCTTAGCTACGTTCATTTGCTCGTGAACATTTGTATCCTCAGATCGACGGCTAACAGCGATATTCCCGAACAAGAAATTACTTTTAGCAACGTTTTAAGAATGATCTAAACAAACAATTGTACATATGGCAATGTCACCATGTACTTTGATATTTTCGAGACATTCTTTATAAAAAAACTACAAAAAAGGGTAGTAAATCGCAAAAATTGCAAGAAAGTGTCCGTGTCTCAACTGCCGCCATATTGGAAAATCAGTGAAGCGTGCGGTGGTAGCGATGAGTAAAGCCCCGTTGCCATGGGAGACACCCTCCCCCCCCCTGGTTCAGGGGCATGGTGATGATGTTCATAGTGTAAATTCTGTTGGTACATTATCGAATTATTACAATTACAATTAAATCCCATCCCTCGTAAAAAACATCAACCAAATAATATCAATATAATTCCCAGATTACACATTTGGAAAGTTGTTGGTAATTTCTTGGTCCGATCGATCAATGACATTAGTGGTATGGTGTTCACAAGCCATTTTCGCCTTCACATCAATGTTGTGAATGGTGTGTTTTGACTGTAAGTATTTAATTAAGGGTGTCAATAGTGTATGTCTGTAGTCAGTAAACAGTTACAAAAATGCAATTTAGTCAGTAAACAGTAGAAAAAAACGTTTTGTCAGTAAATGCACTTTTCTTACATTTTTTCCATGGTAACCAAACATCGCAGGTTCATGAATTGTCACCGCGATTCCCAAAATATGTTAAAGCTGTTGAATTGGGTTTAAATGTATTTATGTGTAAGAATAATGAAAAATATTAAAACTCAGATCACATGCTGACCATTTTCCCCAGATATTTGCATGTTTTAAAGTCAAATACGGTGGAAACTGGACATTGTTTTATACGCTTTTTTTGTCATTTGAATTGTACGTTTACGAAAGCGAAAAAACGGTCTTATACGCTTGTCAATTAACCCCATTGACACCCTCATCATTGAATATAGCGAGAACTATGCTTTTAGAGGATGGTTTATTGTTGGACTGGAAACTTGACTAAACGCGAAAGTGTGAAAGTTTGATACATCGATGCAAATAAAAAAATAATGTAAATGCCCTGAACAGTCTATAATCTTCTGCAAAATACTGGACACCTCTCCTCATCAAAGTCAGAGCCTTTTTGTGTACAATTACAAGCCAAACAACAACTAAGCACATATCAAGCTTTTCCCTTAAGAATGTTGTCGTATATTCCGTTATCTTTTAAGAATTGTACCTACCATATTTGGGCATCGCAAAATTCTTCAAATTTTTAAATTTTTTGAGTGAAAGCATACACATCAAGTCTGACATTTTGATTTCTGCCCGAAAAGAGACTGTTAAACCTAAAACAGGACCCATGTGTATTTCATCACAGGAAGCCCAAAATCGACAAACAAAAGTTTGATATGAGTCTAAATAGGGAATAAGGAGGATCGCAACTTAAAAGAAAACAACAACAACAAAAAAAAACTTTTCAGTATTTAGTTGGAATTGGGGTTTTGAGTTTGAGTAGGGTGTCCCAAACAATAATATAAAAAACATAGTCAAGGTAAAATGAAAATAATTAAAGATCGGACTTATTCGGATCACCGCACAGATGGCTTAATATTGGCTGTTCAAATTACAAACAAATTATTGTGAAATATCTATCTAGACTGCAATTCCTTTTGTTATGATTAATCGGTTCACAGTAGTGGTTGCCTTTGTCTCGTGATATATTTCATCACTCGATCCCCTTCTTTTTGTTGTTGTGCGATGGGTGTGCCCAGCCTACTTTGCAACCATTGTTTGTCTGATCAATTGTTAGTCGTGGTTTCTATGGATACGTTTAGCAAACAAATGTTAAGTTATAAATGTGGCTGTTACTTGCTGGTCATCAGTTTTGAAGAAGATTCAAGTGTGAAAAGGTATGTAGCCACGATTGATCGTGAAACCTTTTTAGTTCAAACTCGTTCGTTTGCTTATTAGTAAACTTTTTTATCTCATTTTTCATAGATTTACTCATTAACGTTTAGTATTCAACAAAATTATAAGTTCACGTTTATTACAAATAATAAATTTGTAGGTCGAAGGTATTTGCCCTAAAAAACATGATTTTACAATTATTCGATAAAACAATTTTTTTATTAAAATGTTTTTACGAAGCTTTTAAAACAGAAACGTCTTAGATTAGTTATAAGAATAGTTTCATTGCGCTCAGTATATTTAAAATGTATGTTCACTGAAATGATGGATAATGAAAAGCGGAAAATATGTCTCATGCATTCCTTTTTTTCACTTGAGAAAAAAGAGTTGAAACGAAAGAGACTATTAAAAAAGAAGACATGAATCTAGTAAGATATACTGGATTGGACTGCGTCGGTGTTTCTAGAGAAACAGTTATAAAATATTTAGATAAACTAGACACCGTATAGGGGTGTAGCGATACTGACGTTTCGGACGAGTAACATGAAAATCCCTATTAAAAAAATTGATTTGAACTAGTGTATCGTCAAATGATTCAGGAATCGAAAGTAGGCATTTTTCGTTAGAAGAAAATAGAGGATAAACGATATAACAGACGATTCCTTTGAAAGAAATAGGGATCAGGTTAGGGTCAAAAGTTAAGAGAGTGAAAAAAAAAAAAAGAGACTGAGATGAACGTCAAAAAAGACTTTCTTTTTTTCAAGTGACTATTCACGAAAAAAAATCTCTTCATGACTTCATGATATATAAATTTTTAAACTGAATCCGCCAAGCTGAAGTTACACCTTCTCAGTCCTACGAGGAGCACCTGTCAAGATGAATTTGTTAAGGATTGGCACCAACACATTAGAGAAATAAAAATTCAGTTGTTGGTTGTAACTGGGACTAGAATTTGAAGTGTAAACGAAATAAAGTACGTATCTTTTTTTTTTTTTTTTTTTTCAGTTGGTTACGTACTAAGTGAAAGATTTGCGCAGTGAAGAAATTTAACTTTTAAATCAAATTAGCATCATGTTTATTTAATGCTATCAGATAAAACTAATTCTCAAGTGCAAATTTTAATGTTTGTTTTACGACATATTTATTTAGCTATAATGGAGTTTTTGTTTAAAAAAGACGACATAAAGCGAATCTCTTAGCCGGTATTGTGTATTGGTATTACCCCGACGAAGGACTAACGTCCGAAACGTCAGTTTTCTTGAATCACTCTACGGCGTACAAGTTATCGATATATTTACAACTGTTTCTTTAGAAACACCGACGCAGTCCTTGCTAGTTTTTTGTACTAGTTTTTACCTCGGTATTTGTATAGTTAGCATAAATGCACACCTAAGCTATTCATAACAAAAGCCACTTGTTCAGTTGAACTACTCATTCTAAAACAATGAGAAATCAATAAGATTTTACACATACCAAGGCATTCTCGGATATATAAAAAGAAAATCAGCAAGTTTTTTAAAAAGTACGTATTCAGATCAACAAACGCAAAGTTCTATTTCGAGAACAGGTGTTTATTTCGCAATCAGGTGGATTGCACTAGAACAAATGCAATTGGAATTCTGTCACACAGGGAAACAAATTAGATTTTCCTGTACATGTAAAAAAAGAAAAGAACCGTGCAGTGAATAAGATTGATGCAGAGTCAGTGAAAATGATATTATGATTTTCGAAACAAACTGTTTTTATTTCAAAATTTCTCGGTTAGTTTAAAACCATTGAGTTGGAACAAATTAAAAGGGAACATATTTCTCTCATATGAGTATACAAGTTTTCACTATATAAGCTTGCCATTTTTATAATCTTATTCCAAGAGTAATTATACTAAAAATGGTATTGAAAATTCATATAAGTATACAAGTTTTCACTAAGCTCGCAATTTTTATAGTCTTGTTTGAAGTAATTGTTTGAAAATGACCATATTGAAAATTTTGTATAATTATATCTTATTACCAAAATGTATTATCATATAAATTGAACGTGTCATATTCAAGATGATCTTGGATGGTCTTATGTCATTAAAGGTGAACATTATCAATGAGGTGGCGGATCTAGGTGAGGGGTGCAGGGGGTGAACACCACCTCCTGAAATGACTTCAATCCTTGTTTTCTCACATACAGCTATTTTTGAAAAGGTTGTCCAGTTGAAATACTGATTTAGCGAATAACAAAGTAATTTGCATATCTTATGATTTTTATTTTTTTAAGAAATGATGAGTCAAAATGTACAAAATATTAAACTTCATCACATTAATAATAAACATCAATTATAATAAACTATGTAACTATATAATATGTGCAGCTTTGTGTTTAAAACAAGAAAACGGAAAACTTGACATGTGCAAATGACATTGCGATTCGCTAAATCAGTTATTCAACTGTAGAACCTTTTCAAGAATATCTGTATTTTTTGCGAAATATCATCATATTTCATGTTTACTTGGAAGTGCACCCCCTCCTTAAGATAACGCACCCCTTCCTGAAAGCAATCCTGCATCCGCACCTGCAAAGACTAGCGCACTATGAGAACTAAATATCAAAACAACACGTAAAAATATATATGCATATACGGATGATCTGTTTACAGTTATTCTGTATCCAAGACAACTAGAGCATCATGGGTAATGACACATCAATTGACCTTAGTGGAATAGGAAAGAAGAATAATACCAATGACAGCAGTACTGACAAGTCGGATGGTATTCCTGGACTACCTAGTTATCGTCCAGCACAGTCTTTGATAGACGTTAACGTACAAGCCTGGACAGCCTTGGGTGTACAGATATGTATCATTATATTAAACATTATGATGATTATAGTATTGAACACTCGGTTCTTACGTAGCATTCCTCATGTTATACTTAACAATGTCCTTGTGGTGGATTTGCTGTCTGGTCTTCTTCCTGGCGTTACCTGGTCTGTGCTTTCTTCACTAAATAACCTGCCATGGCAATTTCTTCTTAGAATTGGATGTGACATCCAGGGACTCTTGAACAATTTATTATTCAGCGTATTCTTACTGACTATCTTTCTTCTCACAATGAGCCAGTTATCTCACCAAATGTTCAAATCACAGTACATATCCCGGGTGCTACTTCTAGCGACCTGGTTACTGAGTTTTCTATTCGCTTCGTTTCCATTAATTATTGGATGGGGCAGGTATGACGCGTATGATGCTAATTGTTGGATGGCCTGGGTAACAGGAAATGACGTCATCATGTCGTTTAATATATTCTCTATTGCAATCACCCTGGGACCTGCTGTCATCACAACTGCAGCTGCTGTCATCGTGGTGTCCTGTAAACCAAGAGGTGAAGATGATGATGATAGTTATAATGATTATGGTAGAGGTGGAGATGATGATGATGACGATGATGAGTTGATGATGACGATAGTTATCGTGGAAATGGCGATTGTAATGCCGATGATGGCGATCGATCGAAATGATGATGATGTCGGTTTTATTAGGAAGAAAATGGATCATCGAGGTCAAAATTAATTGGTGTTCGACAAGAGAGTATGAGAAAGGAGAACTTATCCCCGGACCCCATCAGGGGTCTACTCGTCGTGCTATGTTTGGAAAATTGTTACCAACCTCCGCACTTTTGTCTTGGGATGTTTTGACGAAGCGACCGCGCTTCCTGCTATATCTGGCCAATCACGTTCCGTTCGCGGAATAACTTCAGTTTAAAAATAGAATGAAAAGATCGCCTGATGAGTGTAAATGTCAGTACACGCTAGGCGACAAGTCGTAGCGACTTGTCCCCGCGACATATCGCTTCAGTGTGCACTGGTTCAACAATCCAACCGGTTGGATTTCATGAGGCAAGTCGCAGCAACAAAATTCTGTCACAGCAACAATAATTTCCGCCAAAAATACTTAGTACACACGTGGAGAAATTGTCGCTGCGACCTCTAGCGGGGACAAGTTGCTGCGACTTGTCGCCTAGTGTGTACTAAACTTAAAGCTGAATATGAGGGATAGACACTCTTATCTCATACTGTCTTGTGTTCGAACGTACGTCCCCAGCTCGATACTCCTCAGCTGCAGCTGTTCTACATTCTTGTTTTCTACCCTATATATCGTGTTGTACGTAGCTTATAGAAAGGAGAAGTGATAAAAAGATTGGCGATAAGATATTTTATTTCCAACCATACCGGTGAATGTTGAGTGAGCAGTAGAAATGCTCACAGTATAGATAGAGTCAAAATATTAAAAACACTTTTGTATATGCATATGAAATAACCCTGGCTATCATAATGCAGATCAAAGACCCCATAGGGCTGGAACACGGAGAAGCCACCTTGTTTCTCTAAACTAAGCTTCTAATGCCATCCTAATTTTGCTTTCTGGGAGTTGATGCTCCTTTTAAGCTTTTAAGCTCATCTTGCTGAAGCAAATACCAAAGTACAACAAAAAACATTAGTTGTCAAATTAAAACTTAACCTTGACTCAGAGTACTATACTAGCTATGACAATGGCAATACATTTACAGCAAATTTGTTTATGTTTCAGATACAAACAATGAAACATCGGTCCATACTGATCTACTTGTAATCGCTGTTGTGCAACTGCTGATATTCACAGGCCTGTATGCTACACTCTCTATCCTTAACGTGTACTATCTTGATGCAGGCTATAAAGGGGTCGACTTCAAAATCATCATAATTCTTTTCTTCTTCTATTACTGCCGTGGACTTTGGAATCCCATTGTCTGTCTGTGTGCCAGTAAAGAGATTAGGTCGGCCTTTGTTGATGTTATTTTACGCTGTCGGTGCAAAGGTGGTCGGTCACGTGTTGTTCCTGCAAATGGACAAGAGGGTGTGGAGACAGGGGCCCCAGTGACAGTTGCCACTTAAAACTTCAGTCATCCTTCGTTTGCAATCGTCTCGAAAAAGATCAGCAGTAGCGAGCAGACTTACTTTAAACTGTTGATATTGTTAAGTGAACTGCGCTATATAAGTACTGCAGTAAAATGTTGTCATGTTGAATTCGCAAACAATAATTGGCTAAAGTAGACGTCTCAGCCGTGATGCTTTGCGCTCCTCAAGATTATTATACGCTTGTGTGGTCACCGAAACAATTTGGTAGAAAAATACACATTATTTTACTGACGCAAAAAGAATCAATCCTAAGAGTTTCATTTTGACTGTTGGTTGATTTTTGAAAACATTTTGTGATTTTATTGATATTTTGTTAATTTTAATTGGCTTTTAAGAAACCCGTATAAAAAAATAATAGCAGCATCTTGGTTCATGAGACGGCTTATTTAGCAGTTCATCTAAGACGGACGTTTTTGCCAATCGATTATAGTAAAAAAACATTTGTTACAATATTTCATTACTGTGTGACTGTAGAAGACTAACTTGTTTGTAATTATATTGTGATAGAAAAAAATCTATGTTTGTAAATACTTTAATAATAATGAATACTGGCGGTCATAAGCAAAATAAATACATTTTATAGAGTTGCACGCACCTAAAACTGTGCCAATTCTATTGTTTTCTTTTGTTTAATTAGTGCTATTTACTACTAAATAGTTGCACACATTTAGTGTTTGCACTCTATGCCAGGTTCATTTGATTCTAAGCTAGCATTTTATAGACATTTGTAGTTTAGTCTTTGTCAGATTGTTGTCATAGATATGTTAGTCGCACAGACAACTGGACCATCAAAGACACCGGCATATATATACATGTATACGTATTGTTCAAGGCCGATTTAAACGTTGCGTTTTGTCGCGCAAGATTTGTAGTCGTAACTGGTCGCTCGTGCTCTAAAATTTGTCTCACTCATTACATATGACCAGTTGTAGGAGAAAAATAGCGCACAGTAGAAATCGGCACATCCGATATTTAATTAGTACATTAGTGCTGATAGGAACTTTAGAGAGAGCCAACCAGGCTCCTTGCAGCCAATCCCAGGGGTTATGTAAATAAATATGGTCCACGTAAAAAAAAAAGACTAAATGCATACTAGATAAGCCCATGTACGTCTATTGGTGGTTTGCAACCATTCTTGTCTTGGGAATCAAAGTACAAAAAGGTTGAAACTAGGTTGTAGGAACATGCAATAGTCTCTGATTTGACTTTTGTTCAACTTCACCCAAGATACTTGACATTAACTGGTAGTTGGTAATTGGTAGTTTAATCAGATTCGATTTCGTGTAGTTTAATTTGTAAGGCCTCTTACTGGGGTTTGTTCACCAAAAAGTAGAATAAAAAATGCATTATAACTCGTCTAGTGTCTATACGTTTATTTGATAATGACACAAAAACATCATTACATGATAATAACTGATATATAAAAAAATAATGAAAATCAAGTTAAACATTGACAGCATTGACAGTAGCGTCCACTGCAAAATATCCCAGCCACTACACAGAGAACCAATTATACTTAATGTATCTCTAATTTTGAACACTATGGATTATTTTTCTGATTTGATTTCTTGTTATAAAAAAATACAAAATATCCGCAAAGTTAAGTTTTCAGTTTATAGAAGTCCAGAGCAAGACGAGCTTCATCACACGTCCCGAGAAACATTGCGGTCGCACCTGATTGTGGGGTGATAGAGTCAGGATGAAGACAGAATCTTGAATCTTTGTAACGAAGAGAATTGGACGATGTTCTAAATAAATATGATACTGATTTGCTTCAAATATACAAAATGATTTACCATAATGTTATAAGACGGGTGGGATCCCTGTGTCGCTCAAGGGATTATGCCGTGCTAGGACTGTAACGAGGGTATGATCTAGGATGCCCGATGGATATCATCAATGTATATCAATAAAAAAAGTTAGCTTTTGACTGTGTCTATTATATATGAGATATTGTTCTGTTTTGCATTTTCTATATATGGTTGGTTAAAAATTAAAATAGAATTGTTTGCCATGACAAATAGACATGCATGTATTGGAACTACTTTCAATATTAACAATAAAACCAAAACTTTTCCAATGTTGGTTCTTTAGGATAATGACTATTTAATTTATTCATCTCATGTTTTTAGATAACTCTTACCTTTTATAATACACTTGATGTGGACTGCAGCTCTTTTTCAACAACACAGGAATCCCGTCCCATAGTGTACCATCAACATCGTAGTCTAAATTTAGTGGAGGAATTACCAAACGTTATTCTTACATGTCTATGATCAATATTTTGCACAATATTTTGTTTTATTCTTGTTTTGCCTTTGTTAGATAATTACGTCCGAAACGTTAGATTCTTATTCACATCTACGGTGATTCATACCAAGTTAGGGTCCCTAGGGTGTCCACTATAACGAGAGTTGACTGTATTATGGACACCAAGTTAGGGCCCCTAGGGTGTCCACTATAACGAGAGGTGACTGTATTATGGATTATGGACACCAAGTTAGGGCCCCTAGGGTGTCCGCTATTACGAGAGTTGACTGTTATATGGACACCAAGTTAGGGTGCCTAGGGTGTCCGCTATAACCAGAGTTGACTGTATTATGGACACCAATTAGTAAGGGTCCCTAGGGTGTCTGCTATAACGAGAGTTGACTGTTATATGGAAACCAAGTTAGGATCCCTAGGCTGTCCGCTGTAACGAGAGTTGACTGTATTATGGACACCAAGTTAGGGTCCTTAGGGCGTCCGCTATAACGAGAATTGACTGTAAACATACATGTCCAATTGTTTCTATAGAAACTCGACGCAGCTTTTAGTATGATACTAGTCATCCACCTTTTTCGGTACTACTGAGTAGACAGACCAAAACCACTCTTTATGTAAAGATTTATATGTATAATCATTTCTTAATTAACACAGCCCCTCCCCCCCCCCCCAAACATGTATGAAAACAGTTAGTATACAACGTCTTTATTGCATTACACTTCCGTAACAACTTCGCTTTAACCATTTAAGTTGCTCTATGCCAGTGTGTATTACGGCAGAAAGTAAGTAAGTAAGTATGCTTATTTATGTTGATAAACTCTATTGCATCGTACTTACATGTGGGTTCTGGGCAGACGTACATCCTACTGCAAGTGTGAATTAGTTCACCTTTCTTGGTGAACGTAAACTGCTGGTAGTCCTTGTCACATCGTACATTGTTACCGCCGGTTCCATGAAATATGATTTCTGTACCATCGGGTGGTGAGCAGCTTGACTTGAACGGCTGAAGACAAAACCCACCAAACGATCTGATTGGACTGACTATAAGAATAGAAATGAAAACATTAATATGTTAAAAAAAACTTGGGCTGAGTAACTAAGGTTTTGTCTTGAGATAAGACCGCGCCTCCTGCTATCTGGCCAATTATGTTCCGTTCCAGAAATAACTTCAGTTTAAAAATAAAATGAAAAGATTTCCTGATGAGTGTAAAACCCAATACGTGGGATAAGCTCTTTTATCTCATACTTTGTCAAGATAGCGTCGGCTAGTGTGATGCATCACGGTATCATTTAGATATACCCAAGCTTTGTGTTTTCTACAAGAGTTCTGGCAGAACAATAATGCACCTTTTTACTGAAGTTTATTTTTAAATCGAATACAGTAGCATTGGTTATTAGGATCTCCTCAGCCAGAAATGGTTATTATAGGCAAATTGTACTTTGAAGCCAGTTCAGTAAATTATTTTAAATATATAATTTAATAGTTTAATAATGTAATTATTAAATTTTAAATAGATACAGTAAGTACAGAATAAATCATTATCATTATCATTATTTGTAGTTGTAAGAAAGCCTGATGACTAACAAATTTCCAGAAATTTACTTAATAACGCAAATCACTGCAGCATAGCTGGCATGAAAACCAAAACTTCGTAACGACTCTTAACAGGTAGCCGTGATCGTCTAGTGGTTAGGACATTGCGTTGTGGCCGCAATAACCCAGGTTCGAATCCTGGTCACGGCATATTTTTTACTTGCATGTATATTTTTTCGCTGCGTTTTTTTAATGATTCTAGACTGATTTAATATTAAAGTCGTGGTTTTCGCTCTTTTGTATTTAATTGGTAGGTCGCTCAAGAGGAGCAACTAAAAAGACTGACAGAGAGCGACTGGGACTGACTTATCAATTCCAGATGCATGATGATTTTACTTGGATTTTTCGATGTCAATCGATTGAGTTAGAACAAGTATTGTTTCAGAAAAATTCGCTTTAATAGAAAAGTATTCGGTACGTACCACTAGATTTTGTTTTCTTCAATTTTGGTTTCGGCGATTGCGTGGGTTGGATTGGTTGGGTCGGTTGTGTTGCTTGAGTTGGTTGCTGAGTTTGTTGGACCTTCTTTTTTGACTTGAAACTCTTTATAACATTAACGTTTGCTATGGTATTCACATAGAACATAGATGTTTTGATAGAAATATTGACAGGCAGATAAAGATATGCGTTAAGGACACTTATTCATCACGAATAGTTGTCAAATACTTTTGTCACGCCTGTCTATCACATACAGTTGACACTCAACACTTTTGTCACGCCTGTCTATCACATACAGTTGACACTCAATACTTTTGTCACGCCTGTCTATCACATACAGTTGACACTCAATTTAATTTTGTCTTGCATAATGTTTGTCACGCATTCATTACGACTTATGTGTGTCATGCCATTTGATTATATTAAAAGCATATGCTTTGCACAATTTTGTCATGCAATCAAATTTTACATAAATGTTCAGGGACGACGGAGTAGTTTTTCTATTGTGGGGGGTGGGCTAGGTTCAATTTCTTATCCACCCTCCCCATCCCTACCGTTCATCTCTAAAAAAAAATAAAAATATTATCAATCAATTTCAGAATATTTTGCTTCGCCGTCCCTGATGTTATAAAGAGTTTTACCATTTTGTCCCAATTGAAACAAATCCAGCTTTAGCTTCTCTGAACCAATAGGATTGACGCAACCAGTCCACGTGACTAGTTTCACTCCCTCGCCAGCTGAACCCTGATAAGGATGAACGCAGAGGCCTGAGTACGAGTGCTTTAGTCCTTTTTCAGATGTTTGTTCAAACTTTGCTTTATTTGGATCGCATGAGTCTCTGAGTTCCACGAACGACCCTGCTTTACCTATGACAAAAGCGACCGATTAATTAAATAGTAGAACTAACTGCATAAACATTTCTAGCGTCATCATCACTATTTCCCAAATATTTTGACAATCGATCGTGATCGTGGTGTCATTGTTTTATCTTCCGATTACTATTATCATTAGACCATGACATCATGTCGTATCGTATTATATCGCATCTTATCGTATCGTATCGTATCGTAACATCGACATATTCTTATCGTCATCATTCAATCATCTGCCGTTCCCTAACGATATAGCGACTGTAACCGAACTGTTTCCCACTCATGCGAAATAACTCAAAACGACAAACCGTGTATAGTGATTCCCTTTTAACAAAGATATTTCATAGATAATCACTGAAGCACACTATTCGTGGGTATGATGAACAATACAAAACAGGAAATTAAAGTTGAACAGCAACCATATACAACGGCCGATTTGTATGTAATATATACAATATGAGCGGCCGATCTGTATGGAATATACAATGTCGAGGCGAAGGCGAGACATTTTATATTCCATACAGATCAGACGCGAATATTGTATATTAATTATGAAATTTCTAGGTTAATGCTGCTATTTTAGATTAATATTTTTGAAATTAGATTTAATTTGGCCGAGATATTTCAAGCTAAACATTATGCAAATCGGGACGATTTCTGTATCAAATATACAGATGCCGTCACGGTAGTGATTTTTCATTGTCCTGGGTTCATTAATTATTCATGAATTTTATAAGGGATATGTACAATGTCAAGCCACATGTACATAGGCAAGACATTGTGATTTCTCATGCAGATCGGACGCGAATATTGTATATAATACTTGTGAAACTTCCAACATGCACAAGTGTTTTGTGAATAAAAATTTAAAGTATCTTTATTTGATTTTGGACGAATCTGTATCTGATTTATAGATCACTTCATAGGTCTTCATGGGTCGTGATTTTCATTGTTTTTGCTTTATGAATTATTAATGAGTTTTATAAAGCATAAAATAAAATTCGCTTACCATCGGTGCAAACTTTCTTGCCGCTGCATTGATGGACGAGAGTGTTATCTGGACTGTGAAGAAAGAACATGTGTTTGCTGTCGCATTTAACACTGGTACCGCTATACACTAGTTTAGTGCCTTCTGGTGGATTGCAGTCGCCTGTACTTGGCTGTACACACAAGTCATTCTCTCCTTTGATCGGGCTTTCTAGAAATCAAGCACGAGGCGATATATTAGAAAAAAAAAGGATTTGGGATCATATCCTGATAGAATACAATGCATTTAATGACAGTAAATTGTTGTTTTGTCATCTTACTTGGACAATGATAGCAAATCTGTTTCTCTACAGCTAAACTAGCCAGATCACATGACCTCCCACCACACCGTGGAGAGGGATTGGTACAGCTGCGCCGGCGAGTTCTTTGACCATTGGAATTACACATGGGAGTACAGGCGCTCCAGCTACTCCAAGATGACACACCTCCGTGAACTATTAAATATAAAAACAAAATTAACATATTTCGACATAAAGCTTTTATCTATCAATACTTATTTACCAGGCGTCCTATTAGCATTACAATCGTCTTCATTGACCCAGTACCAAATTGTGTCAGGGTTTATCATATCAGGCCCTATCCATGGTGCAGGGCTGTTTCCTGTTGTCTCACTAATGATTGTACCATATTCATAGTAGTTAGCGTGTGTTGATGTAGTTAGTAGTCCTTTGTTCGCACCAAGCCACGGCATTCTCTTCTCTATTGTAGCATCCCATTTATTGTACTGCCAGTTATCAAACTGCTTGATAATTGTAACGTTTGTCTGGGTATTTGTGGAGGCCACAAAGCTGGTGAAAGAAAAGAAGTGCGTTTATGAATATTCATACGAAACGAAATTTCTCCGATTTCGATTCTTTCCGTACGTGCAGCTTTATATTGAATAGTACACTTTCACGTTCGTCATTGCTCATTGATATTTGCTTTTGTACAAGGTATTTCTCGTGGAAATGCACAAATCCAAAATCAATATAAATGCCAATTGTTTTGTCTTGATTCTTTTGTTAATTTATCTACAATTGAGGCTTAGCCTGAGCATCGAAGAACTTGGTCTATTGAACTATAGAACAACAAAAATAGTAGTAAGCCTGAAACGTGATAACAAGATTTACAAAGTACGCTTAGTTTTGTAGCGGATAAAGAAAAAAGGAAAGTGTTATATTGATGTACACACGGTCACCAGAATTAAAGATGCGCAGAATTTACGTTGAATAACTTTAACCTTTTACGATCGTATCTAATGTATTAAAGTTTCCAACTCATTCTTCCAAATTCAGTTTTTGAGAATACAGAAAACCGTAGTTACAAACAAGGAATGTTTCAAACCACAAGCTTCATGGACTACTACCACCATTGAACATTACAAATTACAATCTAAGAAACACTGTTAAGTATCGAACGTCTTGAAAGACTAATCGCTTTAGGAACTCTTTCATTATTTCTTCAGCAAAAAATATTCAACAAATGTAATTCGGCCTACCGGCTGCGATATTTGTATTTTCAATGAAACATTATTTATTATAAGGTTTATGAATTGCATCCTTTAATACTGCAGTCGTCAATGACAGGAATTGTCAATGCGTCATTCAAATGCAAAGGTTCAAAGAATTTTATTTCCACAAATTGCATAACCAGATATAATGATAAGAAAATGGCCGAGATCCTTTGCGCCCTTGGAGTGTGGACAATACCATGGTATTGACAATGATTTATGGATTATGAGTTGGATTAGGTGAATAGAAAACATCGGTTTTTTTGCCTTAATATTGTTTTACCTGTACGAAATAGGTGCTTCCCATACTCCTCCCCAGTGCCCTCGCACTTTGGCTTCTAGTTTATATTTAAATGTCTTTCCACCACTAAGACTTTTTATCTTGTCACCAATCCCCAGGATCGAGTAGTCACGTGACAAGGAAGGTTTTTTAATGTTACGGTACTTTACTTGACTCTTCTTCCAGCCGTTAGATGCACTGGTAACTAGTAGAGTCCAGGCTCCATGGTCTGACTTCATGTCGCACATGACAGGGAGGTACTGGTGAGGTGTTCTTTTTATCATATAGACTTTATCTATCAGGGTATTTTTGGGAATTCCTGTTTTCATCTTGATTTCATTACACGATCTCCTAATTTTTAAAAAAGGCATCCATTTAGTGTGTGCTTTGAATATTGGTAGACGACATCTATCCTGACATCACACGTATACCACGCCTCACAAGACATATTTCTGCTACTAAGATCATTGAATGGCCATAAGTGAAGAAATACATTAACATTTTCTATTGACACATTCTGGGAAAGAAGTTACGAGCTGAATTACTGTGGTTTCTGATTCGATTCTGATGAATAGCGCGCGACAATAGAATCGTTATTTTTAGCTGTACCATAACGTTTGCGTTCGATGGAAAATGAAAGATAATCGTGCTGCGGTTGTTAATTACTAACATCGCTTATTTTTCTGTCCGTAATTTTGAAGAAAACATTTCAAAACATACGCCGTATTGTGCATGGTGTGGTATTGAAATCGCACCACTTTCTCACTCATGTCAAAACGTATCTATTAAGTATTTGATTCGTTTTTTTTTCCTGGGAGTTTAAAAGTTTTGCTGATCATCGAAGAGCCGCTCTTACCACGTTCCTTCCCTGACCCACAATCGTATTACAGAAGGTCGCTCATTACTTCCAGTAATAAACGTTCCTGTACTTTGCGACGAACTAACCAACGTTCCTGAGCTATCACTAGATGAAGACGAAGTGGTGAGAAGGAGTGTGTCATCCTTAATGTATGGTATCGTTTTAGACAGGCTTGAACTCTTCTTGTCCCAGTTGGACGACAGTTTCTTCAACAGACGTGTGTTCGTTTGAGGCTGTAAGGATGTCAGGCTTTGGCCAAACTCTGCCTCGAATATTCCACCCCAGGAAGAAGTTCCATCTTCAATCTTATACTACAATAGGATCAGGAAATATATAGCTCTTGATATCAGTTGTAGAAAGGTACTTTGATACTTTTAGACATCATGTATGTTAACTTCATGAATAAATAATTTTTAAAAATTCATGAATAAATAATGAACCCAGAACAATAGAAAATCACTACCCTGACGGCATCTGTATATCTGATACAGAAATCGTCCTGATTTGCATAATGTTTAGCTTGAAATATCTCGGCCAAATTAAAACTAATTTCAAAAATATTAATCTAAAATAGAAGCATTAACCTAGAAATTTCATAAGTAATATACAATATTCGCGTCCGATCTGTATGAAATATAAAATGTCTCGCCTTCGGCTCGACATTGTACATTCCATACAGATTAATGGCCGCTCATATTGTATATACTACTAAAACATAAGCATTTATGCTGCTTTCTGGAAACCAGTGCAATGTTGTTTAGGGTGTTAATCATTGTAATGAATATACAGTAATAAGAATGAAAAAATTAACGATTATGTTGCTAAAATGATTTAAAAAAAACGTTAATTTTTTTATTTTGCAAGAATAGAGTGTGATGAAGATGGTACTGATCGAACCAATTTTGTGATGATATGGATGATAAATATTATCCGCTATATATGAAAGTTGTTATGAACGTGAAAAGTTTACAACTGTTTTTTCGGAAAAAGGGGAAGGGGGAAGGGGACTAATCAGTCCTTTTACATTTTTACAAGACCATACCTGAAAGTGTTGTCCTCTAATGATGTCATCACTTACAGCAAGTATAGAAAAGTCAGTATTCAGTGATGGAGTTTCGATATTTCGTCCGAGGATGTTCGCTTTCCTCCATCCTGTTCGAGAGGAGCTGGTAAGCAGTAGTGTCCAGGCCCCTCCATCCGACGTAAAGTCGCAGTATGTTTTGATTAGTTTACCGTTTGTGGTAAAAATATGAATTCCATCTGAATAACACATAAACTCATGTTAGTTTAACACCAAAAATTATTAGTTTCGTTCCTTTTAATTCTAGGTAAGATTAAGGCTATGTTTATTTTTTTTTATTATTTCGGAGAGGGGCGAAAGGGTTGCCTATTTAGCCTCCAAGGAGATAGGGATCCCTAAGAATTTTCCTACTAAGAACACTAAAGCACGTAAAGAATTTGAACAAAATACAACACACTGTATTAATCAGTTTACTTACTGGTGACAGAGTTTTTTTCGATGCCCAATGTATGTAAGTCCATACAAGACCTTGGTTCTCTGTAGGACCCTTCTCTCATCCAGTACCAGATATTAGTAGGATGCTGTTCCTGTTCTTTGGCGTTAATCCATGGGGCAGGGTAGAAACGCTTGATGTTCGCTAAAAAAAATAGAAAAGCAGTCGACGAAAAATCAACCCACTGTCCACTCGATCATATTGTCTTCCTTACGAACGAATGAACGAATGAACGAATGAACGAATGAACGAATGAACGAATGAACGAATGAACGAATGAACGAATGAACGAATGAACGAATGAACGAATGAACGAATGAACGAATGAACGAATGAACGAATGGACGAATGAACGAATGAACGAATGAACAAATGAATGAATGAATGAATGAACGAACAAATAAATAAAAGGATGGATGAATGAAAATAAAGAATGTTACCAGCTATAGTTCCAAAGCATCTCTTATGATCAGTAGTCATGGATGTTGTAAGTATTGATCCATTAATCCACGGCATTCTTTCTTCGATGCCATAGTCTTCATACACCCAATTATCAAACTGCTTGACTTGGTCAATGTTGGTTTGACGATTGTTGGTTGAAACAAACGAATAGGAACGGGGAGCTTTCCATATACCACCCCAACGACCTGACACACAAGAGTAAATCAAATCATTATCTAATTCTAATGGTTCAACAAAAGTCAGATATAGTGCCAAGATTACCACTAGAAATGGTGTATGGCGGTAATGTTTCATCGAGTGTAAAAGCTCTTTCTTGAAGTTATAAACATGATGCACTATGGTCGAGATTCGAGCTATTGACTTTGGACTTTTGATGAAACATTCATGAACATTCATAATGAAACGTACATTTCTAAAAAAAACGATTGAGAAAAACACACTTTTCAAGATTTATTTTTTGGAGTATTTTTCAACGTTATCTACTCATTTGCAAGACGAATAGGAAATGTAGTTTTCATTTATCATTTTTTGATAAGACACAATTCAAGTAAATATAATTTTAACTTGCACATTTCAATTTGCTTTCAGTCATGCTCGCGGGAAAATGCGTGTCTTTAAAAGCCCTATACTGTAAACAAACATACCCTGCTTGGCAGAGGTTTCTCAAAAGGAACCTCTGCAAGGAATTGTTAACCTTTCTGTCGAGAAGGCGCGAACTCCGGACGCCATAAAAACGCAAAATGGTCTTAATATTCTCGTCCAAACTTCTGGAGAGAACGGCCGACGAATCGCTGACGAATATATCAACACGTCCTTGTGGAGGTGTCGTTTGAGAAATATCTGCAAACAAAAAAGTTACGACTAAAACAAAGAGCAAAACCAACACTCTCTTCCCTAACCAATGCTACTTTTGCTATGCTGAAAGCCGCGCGCGCTATTATGTGAGAGGGGGCTGTTTGTTGATACTTACCAAATTCATGTGCCTCTATTCTGTATTCAAACGAACCTCCCTGTACGCCAATATTGTTCTTGATCGCATCAGCTTTACCCAGTATTGAGTAATCGCTATCTAGCCTGGGTCTGAAAATATTTCTCATTCGAATATTCTTCTCAGTCCATGTATTGGTATGACTAGTAACCAATAGCGTCCATCCACCACCGTCACGTGACATGTCACAATAGGTCTTGACGTTACCTTGGTTACCAGGATTGATGGTGTAAACACCGCTTGGATATGTGGTACCTTTTTTGAGTCCAATCTCTAGTAGATGACGACAGGAATTTACAGCTTGAAAAAGAAAATCCCAGTATAAACAAAAGATGCTCATGATGAATTAGTAGTTCTGTACGGTGTCTAACTTATCATTTCATTTACAACTGATTCTCATGATGATTTGAAATGTTTAAAAAACAGTATCAATTATGTGTAAAAACTTGAACGATGTATTTTTTTGATACCTGGACACTTGGGTGTTTTACAAGCCATTTTCTGTACTCTTTTTCCCAGGCATTTTCGTCCACCGTGACTGGGGACTGGGTTATTACACAATCTATAACGTCGCTTGATACCGCCATCACATACTCGATTGCATTTAGTCCACCGAGACCAGGGACCCCAACCACCATCACGTGACTGAAGCACTAGAAACAAACAAGACCAATCTGATGAAAAGCATTACTTAAATCACATCATTTTCCTCTTGATAGTCTGTCTTAAAACATGTCATCATATTGAATTTATTTTAAGCCCGATTTACACGGTGCGATTTGTCGCATGCGTTTTGTAATATGCGACTAGTCGTAACTTCTAAAACTAGTCGCTCGCGCTCTAAAACGTGTTTTAGAATGTCCTACGACTAGTGTTAGAAGGTTTTGAACCTCACGACTAGTTGTATACTACAAATCGCACGCGACAAATCGTACCATGTACATCAGCCTTTAGGATACACAAAAACAGTCGCGCACTGCACATAACCTACAGCATCGAATATTAAGTTGGATTTACACTGTGTGATCTTCTTTTTCTTTCTATTTGGCTCTATACAACCTCTCTAACTAGTCACACACGACATAGAATCTCACAACTTATCATCTATGACAAATGGGTCACATTTTAAATCGTTTAACCAGTACCTGAAGCACAATTATTAGCAGAATCAAATCCTCTTTTGCAGTAACACTTTTTGTTGGCTGTACAGATCTATATCGACAAACAAAGAAAAAAAACACATCAATATTTTGGCTAGTTGAGTATCACATTATCTCTTAAAGCACTGTTGAAGAGAGTCATGCACAAAAACAGTAGGAACAGACATTTTGGTTTTTGTGAGATTTATCAGATCATTTGATATTCGAGATTAATTTGCCGTGGACATACTTACTCCATTGCCAGCACAAATCAAGCCGTTTTGTAGTGGACACCCTTGCCTATTCAAGGTATCTAAAATGAAAGAATATGTGTTATCGTGATAAAGCCATGTTTTTGTTAATTGTTCAACATGAGCACTGGTAGTTCAGTGGTAGATTTCTCGCCTGCCACGCTGGAGGCACGCGTTCGATTCCCGGTCAGTGCATTAAGGTCATATTTTTAATACCTTAGTTCATTTTTTTTCGATATAAAGAGTGAGAGGCAAATATGTTTTGTACATAAACATGGTGCAAAGTAAGAATTAAAATTTTTTGCAGTTATAACAGCCAGCGCATACCATTATTTTGATTTGTTCTCACTATTGTTCCCCCGTCTGTTCTCAGCCCTGAATTTGTGTCGTAGCGTGCGTGCTCCAGGGACCGGTTGTACGCAGCCTAAATTTCGCTATCCATCGAATAAATATGAATATGGAGACTATGACTTTTAACTATTGGATAACTTTATCCAGCCTTCTGGCAAACTTCCCTCAGTAAACCAACCTCTGTTGAAAACTTTTGATTTTAAATAAGTGGTTTTTGTGTTTGCAAAATTTCCAAATATCTCAGTGTCAACAGTACCATATAGTAGTGTGCTATACTCACTTGGATTGGGACAGTGTATGTTTACTCTGGTTGAGGCACAAGTGCCTCTGTTGCAGCACGACTGGTAAAAACAAAATACAATAGATTCAAACTGAAGCCTAGGTGTATTGAAGTGCAGTACATTATACCCTTGTCCCAAAAGGTTTATTTATATATTCCTATTCGCTCTTTGCAAGGCAGCGCTAACGAGCTGTCTCTGGGACAAAGGTATAAGTACATCAAAACACAAAAGAAAAGGAATGATATTAAAGGGTAATAAAGTGTACGTTACAGAAGAAAGTGTTATAAACAAAGATAATAAAGTGTAATAAAGACCAGTACAATGAAAATACAGGACCAAAAGAAAATGTGGACACTGCTTAAGACATTTCTATTTCAAGTGCTTTTTCATTTTAAAAAAATCTCCTACTAAACAGTTTAATATAAATCGATGATGGACTGATATGATGCACATCAAAGTCAACTTACATTTTTAGTGTTTTTGTTTCTGCCAGTGTATGGATGCCACCGCTGACCGTCATTACTGTAGTACAGTTTATACTCAGATACTCGCTTGCCATCAAAGGTCCCCTCCGTGGCAATTCCACCTATTAGCTTAATCTATAAGTAAGAAAGATAGAGTCGTTTCGCATGCGTGTGAAACAGTACTGTATCGTGTCGTAACCGCAATTTCTAAGAAAACACTTGAATCAAGATCTGCCGTATCGTAACGGTATCATAAGCGTACCGTTTCCCACTCATACCAAAACGACTCTATATTATATTAGGTCCTACATTCCTTATTTATAGTCTAACAGTGCCTAGTCGAGTACTTCTGACAAGACACGTTTTGAATAACTGATTTGAGTCTTGTATGCTGATAAATATACTAAATAAGCCCAACGTAAATGAAGGCAAGCCCATCAAGCTATATTATCACTCATGATTCCTGGAGTGACGATCCGTATAGCATCACAGTGATGACAATGAGCAAATGATAATGGTGATGCTAATGATGATCACGACTCTATACCAGTTTTTAATATCTATAGTTACCTTGCCCAGGTCGATCTGCAAGTATTGTTTTCCATTTACTACCTCAGCACACCACGAGTTAAAACCGGCCAATCTACCATGCATCGGTTCTTTATCTTTAACATTAGATGATGCAGTGATTTGACCATTTCGTATGTCACCATTCTCCATTCCAAGAGGCTTCAGACAATCTGAACAAAAATATCACGTGTTTCAATTCCTATATAGACATATAATAGAACCGTGCCGTATTGTTGGTTCTCAACCATTCCTAGGAGAGCGAATGGAACAAAAGGGTCCACCAGTCACGGTTGTGGTTTTCTTTTGAAAAGTCCACCAGCATGCCATGTCTTTTGTTTAAATTGTGACTTCGGAATCGTTGAAAGCCATCAATTCAGTGTGACTATAATTTCTGAGAAAACTATAGAGTAGATCCTGAATGTACAGATTGCCAAGTCTTTCTAAAGCGAACTTATATAGAGCTCTGTATCAAGTATTCTTCGTTTTGTGCCTCAGTTATATGATGGCACGTTCTCAATTTCACACATTTACAAATTTCGAAGTATTACGCAAGGACATGTGCACTTATTCGAGAAAAACAACAACATATGTTATCAAATTTACATAAATGATCATAGAACAAAAGGCAATATAGTTGTCCAGCACTGGCGCAACAAATCGCACTTTTTTTCAATTTTAAACCAATAAATATGAGATAAGAGTGCTTATCTCCGGACCCCATCAGGGGCTCTACTCGTAGTGCTATTTTTAGAAACTTGTTACCAATCTACGCACTTTTGTCTTGAGATGTTTTGACGATGCGACCGCACCTCATGCAATCTGGCCAATCACGTTCCGTTTCCGAAATAACTTCAAACTTTTAAAAATAGAATGAAATAATCCTCTGATGAGTGTAAAGATCAATACGGGGGATAAGCTCTCTTATCTCATATTCTCTTGATTAAACACGTTTAAATTGAATGCAGCACAGTGTTTTTTGAGATTTTAAATAAGTTGAATCGCTTGAGTTACTGTTACCTTGTTCGGTAAATAGAAGCCCAAGCTGTTTTGAAACTTTCTTTTTGTTTGTCTGCCATAGAACTAGACTGACTTCATCCAGTGCGACCCCATTTAATGGATGAACACACAGATCAGGTTTGTTGACCAGACACAATAGTTTACCTGGAAAAAGATAACATAGTCACGTTTGTTGGCCAGACGATAGATTTCCTGGGAAAAATTACAATGCCAAGTTTATTGGCCATACTCAACAGTCAACTCACTCTGCAGACACTCCTTTATTACGGACATCTTGTTAATGCATACAAATGATTTGAGTTAAGACACCTCAAGCGTACTCACCGAAAAATCATTATTGATTTCATTACTTAAATATTGATTTTATTATTCGATTCCAATTTTCAATATATTGAAGTTTCCAATATTCAAATCAAGAATAGTCTGAAAGAATTCGCTTGAGATTTTTTGACTGTAATTCCCGCCTACAAAGAAATACATGAACAGTTCTAGCTATTGTGGACACCACGAGACGGTCGCGAGGGTGTCCGCTAACGAGAGTTGATTGTAAATATATTTGAATAACACTAGATCAAAGAACAATATTAGAAAACATATTTACGGAAATGTGGTCATTTTATTATGGTCTCTCGCGCTTTCAAGGAGTGGAACAATCTAGATAACAATATAAGAAACATCACAGATTTAAAACGTTTTAAGAAAGCCATATTTTAATTTATATTTTAATGATTTTATGCTTGTATATAATTTTTATTTATTTTTTTTATTATTTTATCTTGTAATTATTATCAATATTATTTTTTGTATGTATATGTATTTTTGTTAGGATCCTATTGAAAACCACTGATGTGATCTAGGTTTCCTCATTACATATAAAAAAACTGAAAAATAAATAAAAATAAAATAAAGCATGGTCTTACCTTCCCGTTTGAATCGTAATGCAACCGCTTTACTGCATGTCTTACTTACAACCAGTTTTCCTCCAGAGTTGACGTTATTATTCTTAGCACACACTCTGTTGCCTGTACATTGATGGATCAGTATTCCTTGTACCAGGCGGAATTTGCTGTTTCTATTCTTACAATATGTTTTTACAAAATGAAGCTCAGAGACGTCTTTCTTGTCACATATGCCTTCTTTTGCTTCAACACAAAGGCCGGTGATTGATTGGATGGATGTAGGGGCTCCATTTCGTACACCTAGTGAAACGCAAACAAAGAAAAATGTCTGAGTTACTGTAGCAGTATTTACACTTATTTTAAAAGACAACTAACGAAAATGCTGAAGATAGTTCATAGAAGTAACAGTGTAAACATTCTCCTAATTCTCTCCTACCATGTTTTTAAATAGGCATTATAGATATACACCTTTTTCAAAAAACATTGTCAGTGAGAATGACGGATTCCGGATTGCGGATGTCGATCACACGACTGAAAAGGTCTATGGGTAATGTTTCTTTTAATGAATAGCTACAGAAGATACACGTACCATTTTATTGACCATCAGAGATCTGCAACTTGATGATATTGAATTTTTTTAAACAAAATTACTGCTTATTTCTTATCATTATTGGAAGCCCACAGTACCTTTCGGTCGTGTAATCTATATCCGGAATCCGGTATTCCCTTATTTTCCCAGACAACGTTTGAGTTTGAAATAACTATAATTATAGAAATGATTTTGGAAGCACTACTGACGTATGTTTCGGACGTTACTCCTTGGTAGGAGTTAGTGTATGTTTTTCAGACTGGTATTTCATTCATTCGATGTTAAATGGCTGGATTTGGGATTGTTGAGTACATACGCCGGTCACAGCCGAACACTTCAGTTCTCATGCAGATGGCGTTTTGCCATTTTGTTGGTTGGATTCTGATGTATCTTGCTTGTAAGGTCCTTGGAAAATGATTTATCTTTACTTCGGAATTCAGGCTATTGCCAACAAATACCTAGGAAGATAATTAGTACACAATAGTTAACAAACAAACAAACAAACTTTTAGGAACAAACAAGCAGATAAGCAAAAAATTAACAACAACAAAAAACGGCAAAAACAAAAAAAACTAACAAGTAGCAAGACAGACAAAAAGCAAATATACAAACAAATATCAGATAATCAGTATTCAACCATACAAACAAACAAAAACAGAAAACTAAAAAGAAATTAAAGCAACAAAAGTAGTCAAACAAACGACCGCAGCCAGACAAACAAACTAATAATCAACAAACGGACAAATTAACAAAAAAAAAAAATGACAAACAAATAGCAGACAAAAATAATGGCCAAATAACAGTCAAAATAAACTGTCAATATTTCATTAGATACACTCATACCATATCATTAAAGAAACACGGTTCGCCATCAATCTTATGGTCATTTAATGGACACTGCAGTAAATAGAAGGAAAAAAAATTGAAATTTTAGTTCTAAGAGTTAACCTTTTTTTTAATTTTACACATCAAAGAAAATAATGTCTTCACTACAATTCCTGTACGTTTGGGACGAATTGAGAAAAACACCAAAAACAGTTCAAGCGTACTTCCAAATAAGGTAAGCTATTCCAAATATGGAATATGAAGCGAAGGCTGTGCGAAGGACAACTTTGTAAAGGAAATTATTTGATATAAAAATTTTATGCCAAGAAACGTTCAAAATTTGAATTTTTAGATAATCGAAATTACAATTTAAAAGTTATGTTCATTTGAACGTTGAGTTGCAATGTTCAATATAATAGTGTAACATTTCAACATATATTTATTTCAATACTTTACACCAACAATGTGTGAAAGCTCCATATAAAACTTGATATTACCTGTCTTTTTCACATAACCTGCACTGGTGGTTCAGTGGTAGAATTCTCGCCTGCCACGCGGGAGGCCCGGGTTCGATTCCCGGCCAGTGCACGATAAAAATTTTCTTTTTCTTTTCTTTTTATAAAAATATATAAAAAGTATAATTCTATTATTGTGTTACAAGAAAAACAAAAGGATGTAATCAAAAATATGGAACAATTAGTTGTGTTGAGAAATATTTTTTTCCGTGTAGCTCAGCTGTGTTTGGTTTTGACCCTTGTAATGTCAAGTATACTGTCTGTTCAAAAGCCTTACTCGATTTTCATATCAGTGAAATCTATACATTCGAGATTCCTGTGTAGTTTAGACCTTCGGATCGGACGACCGTTTCTTTTGCTTTCTTCGCTCCCCCCTTAGGTTAGTCTTTTGTCTTAGCACAGGAAACCCGAATAGCAAATAGTAGAGAGAGCGGAAGGAGCCTGTGAAGAGGACGCTAAGTAAGTTAAATGAACGTAACGCCGTAACTATACAGCACAATATAGTAATAATAGTTTATTCTTATATCATCAATTCCTAAAACACAAATGCACCTTTGTATCCGTTATCTTCAAATAAAGGCGCTGCCTGGAGCACACTGCACGAACACTCATGCGTAAATACCTAGTGCTACGCAACCGTTCAAAGTGGGTCACAATTAACCACAAGCACTATGACGTCACATGAAAACAAATCTATTGTTTTAATGCTAAGATCATGGGCAAAAATCAATGAAAAATAGGATAAACGTTCATATAGGATATTGGAAGAAATTATAAGTATAAGTACAATGCTAAATGTATTAAAGGAAAACATATTTCGCCAGAACTAGATGCACTTTAATTTATGTAAACAAGCCATGACTTCATAGTGCTTGAGGGCTATTAATACAATAATAAGTTTAATAATATGTTTTTTTTTATTGTCATCTGTGCCGGCTGAAAAACGCAATTATTTACACGTATCAAAAAATATCTAAAGATATAAAAGGTGAATGTGAAAATTCTGATCAGTATCCTTTAGAGAGTATGAGATAAGAGAGCTCATCCCCGGACCCCATCAGGGGCTCTACTCGTCGTGCTGTTTTTAGAAACGTGTTAACAATCTCCGCACTCTTGCCTTGATATGTTTTGACGATGTGACCGCGCCTCCTGCAATCTGGCCAATCACGTTCTGTTCCCGAAATAACTTCAGTTTAAAAATAGAATGAAAAGATCCCCTGATGAGCGTAAAGCCCAATACGGAGGATAAGCTCTCTTATTTCTTAGTCTTTTGATATCCTACCTTGGCAGATATTCCATTACATTTTTCAGGTACATCACATTCACCTTTAGCTTTACGACATACAGCACCACGTGGAGCTATCTGACATTGTCGACAGCAGCTGTCATGTTGGATACTGCATTGTGACGATGGGTGTAGTTTACAGGTCTTATGGTTACAGCACGGATCGACTAGACGACAAGTCTGTGGAAGAGATAGAACTGTTGAAACGATAGCAGCATTTCAATGATGATGATAATGAGGATGATGATAACAAGGTGTAGTTTAAGGGTCTTAGGGTTACAGCACGGATCGACTAGACGACAAGTCTGGGGAAGAGATAGAACTGTTGAAACGATAGCAGCATTTCAATGATGATGATAATAAGGTGTAGTTTAGGGGTCTTAGGGTTACAGCACGGATTGACTAATCGAAAGGAAAGAATAACAACATCATTTCAAGTCTAAGAGTTGCAGCACAGTCTAACTAGAGTACAGAAGAGACAAAATACCGTTTCATAAAATGATGATATGATGATGATCAGTGCGCCCTGATTATTGATGTACTTTACGGTCCTCAGGATTGCAAATGAGGTCAACTAGACGACAGTTTTAGGAGAGATGGATACAAGAAGTGTTTATCTAAAGCAACCATCACATTGCATAGGGAAACTTAGGGACGTGATTGATTGTGTGAGTAATCATGCCGTTGGTTATAATGATAACAATGATGAGATCATAGACCATTTCTGAAATAGCAAACAAGGTGCATTATGGTCTAGCTTCAGTACAAACATCGTTTATTAATTATGCCATATATGGTGGTGTTTGTACTGAACCTAGACAACAATGCATCTTTTTTATCCAACTCAGAAAAGGTCTATGATGAAGGATGCTCAGGCTCCTCGATAATAACGCCAAACCGAAAGTCTGGTTTTGTCTTGAGAATGTGAAGTCAATGAAAAGCAAATGTGTAGGAAGTCAGTGTACGTGATTGATACCTCTTTTGTCCCGCAGTCACACTGTTCGTTCCCTTCCTTGATGCCATTACCGCATCGTGGGTTTACTACCTGTTGTCATCCAATAAATACAACAATATGAGTCATTTATGATATGACCATGAATCGAGTCTGGACATTAGCATACTGAACAATTTGATATTTCACTGTATTAATAAATATAATAATAGTCTAATAAACCGAGCTTGGTCGGTCTGCAGTACAGGAGAATCTTGACCTCGGTCAGGTACTATTCGACCTCGGTCAAGATTCTTCTGTGAAGAGCGCTCGCTCAGTTAATAAGAGCTACTAAGCACTGAAATTGAAAAAAAAAACGTTCTTATGATATTTGAAAAGAATGTAATGTTTGAAAAAAACTATTCAATATTACTACCTTTCCTGGTATATTGTACAAACAACTGTCATCAATGTTGTCCAAATCCTTCAAATTACAATCTGAGAACCCTGGCACTCTTGTTCTGAAAAAAAAAAAAAAAAAAAAAAAGCAGTGATGATTTTCCAGGGGCGCAGAGTTCTATACTTGAAATATCGAAAATTTTGAAATTTTGTACCAATTGTTTCTATTTTTAAACTTTTATTTGTGCGCAACCAAGGCTTTTATGATAAAAAACACTTTGATTAAATTGTAAAATTGAATCTAAGCACGAAAACAAGAACGCAGTATTTTTTGTTCAGTTTACTTAAGTTTTTTTAGGTCATACGTACTTGCGCGTACCTGAAAAAAGGACCACGCTGCGTGCCTGTTTTCGTTTGTCTACACGAGATCAGACGATACAACAATGGTCAACTTACTTAAATGTGTTCATGATGCATCCCCTGGGAGTCAGACATCTGCACTTTCCTCAAGACATCAAGAATAACAAATAGTTTTAAAAATGTATGCATTGTCACAATGATTGGCAATTACCGTCCTTGCATTCACTTATTGTTTCTCAATTTCAAACTGTTATCAACTTACTATCGGCATCATGATCAAAGCCAAAGTTGTGTCCCAGTTCATGAGCTAAAGCTAACCACGGTCCGAGAATACTCCAAAAATTCCACTGGAATCAATAAATAGCAATATGAATATTTGTCAAACTTGTATGTCTTATGGATAGAATGAAAAAGATGGAAACTTGAAAATTTGAAAGGTATCATTTGGAAAATTTGCTGAAAGAATGAGATGACGGTTTAAAGGGAGTCCTTTTGTAAAAATATCTCATCTATATTTGTCCACGAAACATGTACACCCACAACTTACAGAAACACAAGACAAATGAGATCGATATCAACAACATCAAGAACTATCAACATCTACAATTTACATTAACGAAACGGAAAAAATATCGTTCAGCGCCAACAGCAATGACACCAACAGCAACAACAGCAACAGCAATAACAACAACAGCAACAACAACAACCACAATAAACCTGCCAAAGCAATATGTCTCGTAACTGATTCAACGACATCATTAGCGTTTGATAATTCTCAATGTAAAACTTACTCCCACTACTCCAGTTGATTTTATTTTGCACATCTCCGTCATGTAGGCCATCCCGCCATGATCCTTCCACATCTCACCTCTGGGGAACCAATAACAATCTTAAACAGTCACAATGGTTAGGGGCTCTCTTAGTTGTGGAGAGAAGCGCGCACAGTTTACTTTGCGAGTATCATGTCTTTAATACCGAAACCACTAAAGTTACGAAGCTATCTGTTAGCTTTTTAGTTTATTCAAGGCCTCATAATTTGTCTTTTGAAACCGATTGCACTTTAATTGATAAGTGTGATACCATGAAGTTGAATTGAATAAAGGAACACACACATTTATGGTCTCTTCGATATACTGTAGATATACGCCTCGCTCTTCAACGTCAATACGGACCAGTTCAGACATCACGATCAAACTTTTGCCGTGTTGAATTTTGGAAGTGATAGTCCATTGCTTCAAAGAATTGATTTTAATTTTGAGGAAAAAATGTTATTCTTGCCATTTTGTATTAGCGAAGGCCCGCGCAAGCGGAGCACCATAATTAAGAAAATATGGTAAACCATCGAGCTCATTTCAAATCGACCACAGGAAGCCCAGAAATTCGTACAACGTACGTACATACATACATACATACATACGTACGTCCGTGTACACTCACGCGCAAATTTGCTGACCAGTTTTAGTCGGCGCCAAAACATTCATTATTTTTGCAGTTTGACTGTAGTTCACTGAAATTTTTGTACAAAATGTATGTCTACACTGGACAAAGAGCATGAAAATGGTAAAGCTAAGCTGACGGCTTGAAGAGATTTGACTGAGAAAGAGAAACAAAGACCGCGGCGTGAAAAAGAAAAATAACTACGATTCAACGATGAAAAGCTACTTCAAAATATTTTCACTGACAAAATGGGTAAAAGTCGCTGTTGGGGCTGTTTTTAACCATCCAAATGTGCAGTCATGCAGAGCTGTCATAATTCATTCAAAAGTCATTCAAAGCTGGAGATTTTACAAGTCGTATTTTCTGGAAGAGTTTATTTCACAAGTTTGTGAGATGGTAAAAAAGGCCGTATTCTCCATGGATTCTTCGTGGCGTTTGCCAGTCATTACTTATCAACTAATCTACTTGTAAAAGTAAAATCGACGGCGACAAAACTTTCATAAAAACAAAAACAAAACAAATATGCTCTGCATTTGCAGCAATTCAAAAGAGGTGAACAGCAAGACGAACACGACTCACGAAGATAATTTCACTCTGTTCATTCATCAATTTTTACGGGATATTCATAACACGGAGAGCTTTAGGATCAATGCAGATTTATCAACTATTCACGACAAAATAATTTTCATACAAGATGTTTGTTAACAAAGTAGGACTGCCAGTTCAGGGAGTGAATGGAAATGCAAATTTAGCACAATGTGTGATCGGGCAACACAAGCTTGCAATCGCCGTTCAGTTGAACTTTGTAAATTTTTTAGAGGCCGTACAAATGTTTTTTGCCACTTTTAAAATTCTAAAAACATGAACAAGCTTATTGTAATCGGAACTGAGGACAAAAAGCTCAGTGGAAAAGTGACAGTACAGGACAAGAAACCTGAACGTGGCGCCGGTATGTTTACATTTTTTGACGATCTTTAATGAATTTCTTTTTTACCATCCACATGAAAGCAGTTTGCAATATTTATATTACTTCTTTTTGTAAAATATTTCTCCGTCGTTGAGTTGTTTATGTGTGTGTGTGTGTATTTTTATTTGATTCTTGCAATTCTTTGATTTGTGTGAATTCGTCATTGTACTCATCTGCAAGTTAAAATTTCAAAAGTTCATACTAGCTATTTTTTTAAAGAGTTGCGTAGTATTCACATTCACATAATTAAAAATGCACAACCGTTTTAGATAGCTAGATTACCAATAAGTAATTCATTACACATTTCACCAGAAAAGTGAAAGTTTTGTTGATTTTGATAGCATTTTTGCAAACGGGAAAGAGCGAGAAGCGCGCGGGGATTTGTTTACAACTCAAAGAAGCCATGTCAGTGCTCTTCTAACTTCTCATTGGACAATCAATTTTAATTGACAGGTGCTATTTTTACCTTGCATAACAACATAAAGGAAGCCAAAAATATATATAGGGTCGGATATTTTTCGCATTTTTGTACATATTTCTTGCGTATAATAAAATGTTTTCACATGCATAAAGATTTGAATATTTCAATTTGATTATTTGATTATTTGATCAAAAAAAAAAAAAAAAAGAGAGAGAGAAAATTATTCTCACTTTTTTTTGCTATGTTATTTTCTTTTCATGATTATTTGAATGGATTAATTCATGTATTTGTTTACTTTTTATCTATAGTCATTTTGATTGATTAATTGATCAACAATTTGATAATTGGTAGTGAATGAACAAATGAATGAATGAATGGTTGAATAAATAATTCATTTCATCAAATCGGAGCTCCGCTATTAGGTTTACCTAATTTTTATATTAATGATGTATGAAAAAATGAATTCAAAGGAACCAAATGAAGCTATATCTATCGGTTTAAAAGAATGAATATTACCATCTGTGCGGCAAAAGTTCAGCGTGCGCTCCACATTTAAAAACATTTAAAACCATGTTCTGTACCTCATCAAATGCACGGCATCAGCGTTATAACGATCAGGGTGTTTTTCTCTGTATTTCTGAAACTTGGCAAGGTCTATTCCTGCTTTGCTGTTGTATTTCACAAGATCGCCCGCTGACCAGATTTCGAGGCCTTTCAAGACGACTCGAATGTTGATCTTTTGATAAATCTAAAAAATAAAAGAGATATTTGGCCCTCGTTACGTAAAGTATATCGTACATACGCATTCATAGACTCGTAAAGTAAAGTAACTCGTCACGTAATATATCTCGTCACGTACTATATCTTATCACGTAACGCATTTCGTCACGTAATGCGTCCCGTAATCTAATGTATCTCGTCACGTTACGCATTTCGTCACGTAAAGTATCCCGTAATGTAATGTATCTCATCACGTAAGGCATTTCGTCAGGTAACGTATCCCGTCATGTACTGTATCTTATCACGTAAGGCATTTCGTCACGTGATGTATCCCGTAATGTAATGTATCTCGTCACGTAACGCATTTCGTCATGTAACGTATCCTGTCATGTAACGTCTCTCGTCACGTAACGTATTTCGTACATAACCATTTATTTGTAGGCTCTTTACGTACGTAATGTCTATCTGAAGGCAAGAAAAGCAAGGCATGTAAATGAGACTAAGAAATATGCGGTTTATTCCAAAAAGGACTGTTCTAATTTCACAATAGACGGTCCCCGCAGAGCTTTACAATGCTGGAGAATAGCCACACTCTCAATAGCGCAAGTTGGAATTGTTTCGGTATTCCTGTTATTTCTATGAAACTTAAGACACTCAACGATACTTCATACTCTTTTTTTAATAAAAAAACACTCACCATGTCAATGGCGTTGACAAGTGTCAGAACTCGTCTTGTTATGTCTTTGGTGTTGTTCTTGTACTTATTAGCCTTGAATGATAGAAATAGCAGACGTACAGTATAGAAGAACAGACATGCAGTATAGAAGGAACAAACGTCTAGTATAGAAGAACAGACGTACAGTATAGAAGGAACTGACGTTCAGTATAGAAGGAACAGACGTACAGTATAAAAGGAACAGAGGTACAGTATAGAAGGAACAGACGTACAGTATAAAAGGAACAGACGTACAGTATAGAAGGAACAGACGTACAGTATAGAAGGAACAGACCTACAGTATAGAATGAACAGACCTACAGTATAGAAGGAACAGACGTACAGTATAAAATGGACGTACAGTATAGAAGGAACAGACGTACAGTATAGAAGGAACAGATGTACAGTATAGAAGGAACAGACGTACAGTATAAAATGGACGTACAGTATAGAAGGAACAGACGTACAGTATAGAAGGAACAGATGTACAGTATAAAAGGAACAGACGTACAGTATAGAAGGAACAGACGTACAGTATAGAAGGAACTGACGTTCAGTATAGAAGGAACAGACGTACAGTATAGAATGAACAGACCTACAGTCTAGAAGGAACAGACGTACAGTATAAAAGGGACGTACAGTATAGAAGGAACAGACGTACAGTATAGAAGGAACAGATGTACAGTATAGAAGGAACAGACGTACAGTATAAAAGGAACAGACGTACAGTATAGAAGGAACAGACGTACAGTATAGAAGGAACAGATGTACAGTATAGAAGGAACAGACGTACAGTATAAAAGGAACAGACGTACAGTATAGAAGGAACAGACGTACAGTATAGAAGGAACAGACGTACAGTATAAAAGGAACAGAGGTACGGTTTAGAAGGAGCAATGAATTGCATACTTACAATATTATTGTCAATAACGATGATCATTTCTGTGTAACGTGTTTTCTTTGGAGCTTTGATGTGAGAGCGAAATAGTGGATCAACAGCTAGAGAACGTCGATGCTGCATAGGAAAAAAATCACATCCAGATATTCAGCTAAAATATTTCAAATATGTATTTTGATTTTGTTTATTTCATATGTCCTTATCTCAGAGACAAACGCAAAACTTATAAAAAGTGTGATTAGATTATCTTGTAATTCCACAATGACTTACCCTATCCTTTGCAGCAACTCTTTGTTCTGAAAATGACGTCCCTGCCGCGATTCAAAATAATCCAAATAATTGTTGCTTTCAAACTATCGCGCCAGTACAAAATGTCGATAACTATTTTGGGGATACACCCAAACCATTTAGGATTTAGAAGAATGGGATCTCGTTTTTGTTCAATTTGACATGGCAAAGCATAGCATAGCAGTTTATTCACAATCTATCAGTTAATTTACAGAAGAAAAATATGTATGCGATATATAATACATAGAAACACTGACTTATAGCGAAGAGGAGATGAAAGAACTTGTTATCCCTATCGAGTCCACCTAACACGTTATAGTTATGTTTACGCATTTCGTCGTTTACGTTCCTGACTCGCCCTAGGTCGTCGTCTCTCTCTATTTTTCAAAGGGCTTTGCGAGTTCATTTGAAAGAAAGAGAGAGACGACTGGGGACGGGATCTGATCTACAAAAGTGCTATGGTATCTACTCAAGACACCAGGTGAAGCCCCATTCATTAGCATTTATTTACAATAGTCGTTGTCCCTGATGACGTAGAATACTACCACTACTAGAATGCTTTGCCGACTTACTTTTGTATTGTAATTAGTGCAAATTGTTTCATTAATATCCATAAGGATTGAGCATTTGAATATGGAAGAGAACTCGCAAAGGCTGCTGGTAGTTGTAATAAAATGACCCATAATGCATATCGCCTATTGTGTATAATTCTTTTTCATGAATAGCTTACCACATCTAAACTGCTCCTTAGTGTTTTGCTGTTTCTTAGCTCGTGTTATCTTGTGAGCCTGCAAATGAAAAACAGCAGTTGATAGAATTGCTAATATCACATATTGGACATTAGTTAACCGTGGATTGGTGTTAAGGAGAGATGTTTTTTTTTTTGCATTGGATAACTTTACATGTAACTTTATCTAATGCAATCGGGCTCTGAAACTCTAATGTTGTAAAGTCTTTGAGCAGTCTTTTGACGTGTTTATATTTGAGATAGAAATTAAACTATGCGAGTGCTATGATTTATTAGAGAGATAAATTTGTATATGTACTCATTGTACCTGTTAGTGTAGTAAGAACTTAGACTTGTACCCAATAATTTTATTTGCTCCGCAGAGGAAATCGGGAAAAAATTGACTGGTCAGGTACGAGTTTGGTCAAAACCTAGGCTTTCTAAGACATGTATTACAAGAATGACTTTATTATTCTACCGTAGCTGGTTTGTATGGTAAATCCAGTACAGGCTCGATATAAAAATCATCTGCGTCATCTTCTATTATTCCTCTGTGAACAACATAAAAACAATATAACTCAGTGGCGTATCCAGGATTTTTTGAGGAGGGAGACCAATGGGAATTTTCCGACTATTTTCGTTAATATATCCCTGTTTGGATTCTCATTAGCATATTTTAGTACGTCATTCATTGCAGTTCATTTATGACACTTCAAATGTATTCTGTTGATATTTGACTGATTCCATAAGTCGGTCCCAGTCTACAAAGGTTGATATCAATCATTTTATTTTAGCAAATAAAATGAAAAAAATAAAGTTGCTTTTAAATTATTAAAAAAAAAACAATTAAAAACATTACATTTTTTTTTTTTTGGGGGGGGGGGGGGGGGGCAAGTCACTCAGTCTCGCTCCCTGGGATCCGCCCGTGTTGGTAGTACGTATAAGAAATAGGATACAATGATGACAAAAGCGACTAAAAGGAAAAATGAAAGAAACAGATAGAGAGAAACAACAATAAGGAGAAAGGGAAATAGAAGAAGAAAAGCAGTTAGTAGATGCAAAGCAAACAAACGAAATGGAGGGAGAGATGAAAACAAGAAGAAAAAGCAAATGAGAAATACTTACTAAAGAATTAAAGATGAAGCAAAGAAGAAGAAGGAAAGCGTTGAAAACAAAGGAAAAATTGAAGACAGCTAGGAGTAGATAGAACATGGAATGAAAAATAGAAAGTAGGACAATACGCAATAACTAACTAAAACAACAAATATACATGATCAGTGGTTGTCACCTAAGTCCTTTACAAGCGTCGAGTATAACAGTGGAGTTCGGTTCCCCTCGGATCTGTCCTTGGTACATACAGTGCTCATAAGCAAGCTATTGAAATTAAATCACTGGCATCAGTATATCATTCTTTGTTTAATTTATTGTAATGTCATGTACGATGTTCAGGTACCACAAACTACTGACATCACCAAGCATATCATTTACAAACCATTTCAGATGAAGAGCGAAAGTCACTTTCAGAAACTGGCATTTTGATGGACTTTGAATATTCAGAGAATAAGATGGACAGATGGCCATCTCGATCATTGTACTAATATATTCAATCATTAATGAAATTAAATACAATCGAAACAATAGGTTACATCTAATACATACCTTATGTACATGTTCAACTCCATGATCACCATAGGAACGAACAAAAACATCCTTGGACGCTACAAGCCTTGAAAAATAACCAGCAACCCATTTAAGGATACATCCCGGGCTTTTGGGACGCAAATGTTGAAAAATCGTAGCGCGGTTGTTTTAAACTATTTTTCAATAAACTATATCCTATCTAGTGCCTAGAATAACAAAGATTGCGATATTGTGCTCATTTTCTGTGCAAAATAAATACTTTTTGCAAAATTAAGATTAGAACGTGAAACCACTCGTCTTGCTTTCTTTGTTTCTGTGCCAAATCTTTAGACCGCCCGCTTCAACTGTAAAGTGTTTCTTGTTCAATACATATTTTCCTACCAAAGTGTGTCTGGGTTTTTGAATTCTTGCTTTCATTATTTTTAAAAAAAAAATTGAAGTTTGAGGTTCAATAATTTTCATGATAAAATTAAATCCAGTGGCATAACTCAAAAAATCAACACACGATCGACAAACCCAGACACACTTTAGTACTACGTTATATTGAGAGTCACCATGCAAAATTTGGTTGAAATTTACCGCAAATATTTGGCACAGGAACATTTAAAAGTGGCCTATTTTATGAAAAAACTACAATCGAGAACGAGAAAGTTTTCTGGTTTACGGGATAAAAGGATTATCCGAGTAATGTTTACTTATCGATGACAAGCTATGAACAGTCGCTGACCCGCAATGGATAAGTTGCCAGTTACCACTCTCCTTCGTTATTACAATGCATTTTGGGTTCGCCAAGGGGCAAACAAGAGCTCTGTTCGTACTAATGTTTATGGTCACGATATAATTCGCATTTTTAGTGCTTCATGCGGCACCAGAAATCAGAATTTTCTTCCCAGGTCAAGGGAAATGTAATCAAAGAATACTCATGTTTCATAATTGTAAGTTTATCATGAATATTGTGATACAAATGATGAAATAACTCGCTAGTATTCTTTCGGAAGTGCGATTATGAAATGTAAACATAGCGATCATTTTATAGTTGATCTAAAATGATACATTATGTGTTTAGACGAAAAGGAAATTGTTGCAATATTACAGAATAAAAAATTTTAAATCGAGTATCATTGATTTGTTTCGAATATGGTTCTCCTAAATTGGAAGTAGAATGTCTTACGAATACTGTAAAATATGCCTCGCTCGAGCCTTGCGGCGAGCACTGTGTTGTCTGGGCTTGTGATAACAAACGAATCGATAGTGGTTACCTTGAAAAACAAATTCTCCTTCCCCGTCATGTTGTTATCTTAAGGTTTTACTCACCTTTAACAAAGCAAGACCTTTAATACTACATGGGGCAAAAATGATTATGAAAGACAAGTTTTGAGTAACTTTTGGTACTAATGTATATGGTAATCACTTCGCGGCTAGACATAGTATTAAAATGTCGAACACCAACGGTTTACATTCGGGGATATGAAATAATAGAGAGTCAAAATCGACAAGGGAACCTCCAAAAGAAAGAATACACTTTACCCGAAATAGGAAACGTGCGAAAGATTGGGATTTTGAAGAGAACAAGTCACCAAAAAAGTCAACATTTGGTGATGAACCCTATGCCGAGTGAAAAGAAACATCATGCTCTCCCACCATCACCCTAAAAAATGAATCCATTCTTGTAGCACAGCTGATAATGGCCAGGGCAATAGCTCGGTAAAAGTAGTTACTATTGCCACGCACTACAATTTCTTTTTGATTCATCGTATTGTATGATTGATTTCCGAGGTTTTTATCGAGATGAGAAGTATCCAAATAACAAGCGTTTACGTTAGCTTTGCAATGACAAGACACATCGATATTCAGTTCATATAGTTTTATTGTGTAATTTTGCAATTTCCTTTTTATCTATGCACATAATGTTTCGCTTTAGGGCAACTATAAAATGATCGCATTTCACAAATATCGCACTTCCGAAAGAATCGGCGAGTCAATTTCATCAACTACATCACAATATTCATGATAAACTTACAATTACGAAGCATGAGTATTCTTTGATTACATGTCCTTTGACTTGGGAAGAAAATTCTGTTTAACAGTGCCACATGAAGCACTAAAAATACGAATAATATCGTGACCATAAACATTTGTACGAACAGAGCTCTTGTTTGCCCCTTGGCGAACCCAAAATGCATTGTAATAACGAAGGGGACTGGTAACTGGCAACTTATCCATTGAGTTCGAGCTATGAAATCTGAGACTACTGATTTCCAAAGAGCATCGTGGTTTGACGTTCGAGAAACGAAAATGGTAAATAGGTCGAGAGGGAAAGACGAAAACATTAGTGGTGAGCGAGGCCGTGGTAGTAGGAGCCTTTATCGCTCAGAGCTAATGCTTCAGCTTTCGCCTTCGAGAATGTAGACGCGTCCCCGGTTGATCTTCGCTTTCTTTCCTTCGTGCTCACAAAGGGAGCGTGCCGCTTTGCTGATCGCTGATCGCTGATCGCTGATAGCTTGATTATCAGAGTAATCTGCACCATTATCTCTTAAAATATTCTGTTTAGACGTCACAAATTTAGAGTTATATATGCACTATTGTTGCTTGTTGCTAGAATGTTTACTGTAGTTCTGCTACCAGGCAACGTAGCTTGGCCTGGGATGACGTCACACATCATCGTAGACACACCCAAAAAGAGACTGGGTACGAGGCGTATTTTTCGTCTTTTTTGTTAAAAAAATAACATAAATATTTTTCCAAAAACGTTCAAAGTTTCATAGAATGTTTAAAATGTTCTAAAGAATGGATTAAAATAAAAAACTCGTAGTGTTTAGGTGCACTTTAAAATAGACGTAGAAGTTAAGACAATATGTGCTTGTGTTTTCGATAACAGTTGTTTGAGTCACGGTTTATCACGTGCGACGTCAAACTGACTATGCGTGACAACAGATCGAGGTCACCCTGTTGTTGACGCTTCCTGTCAACACTGTGACACCTATGAAAACCATCGAAAAAAATTATTTCGCTAATATCTCCAGTTTGAATATTTTTATGAAAATAATTTTTTTCTGGTTCGTAGACAAGAGTCTAATGTATCATATGGACGAATAAAAAAAATCCGGCAATTTTGAACGAAAAAGTCCGGGACGTATCCTTAACTAACAACAACCCGCAAGGCATTTTATTAACATAAATAGGTTATCAGAAAATCCAATATTTATACTGAGTTATATCATTACAGAAAAAAGACGGTTACATGTTGTGATTAATTTTACTGATGTAATATAACAACAAATTATTTTTCGAAATATGAAAAGGAAATTATAGAGCCAATTTCATAAATCGAATTAATTATCTTACTTGTTCTGATGCAGATCAAGCACATACTCTTTGTCAAACGCTTTCAATCTGTACATTTCATGTTCGTCATAATTCTAGAAAAATAATATCAGTATAATTCACCTATTCAGTGAGTCCGTCAGTGAGTCAGTCAGTGAGTCAGTCAGTGAGTCAGTCAGTCAGCCAGTCAGTTAGTCAGTAAGTCAGTCAGACTGTGTATGTCTGTCTGTCTTTCTGTCTGTCTGTCTGATTTTATATGTATGACTTACATCGTTCTCCGATGACCTCCTTTGACGCTTTGGTGATATCTTCTCAGGAAAAACAATTTCATAGCTTCCTTCACTGGCATCAGCTGCGCTTTGATCAATAGCTGCACGAATAAAACGAGTTATTAAATAATGCTTTTTAAAAAGAAATAAATGATTCAAAATGGAATATGATAAACAAACGAGCATGAATGAATGAATGAATGAATGAATGAATGAATAAATGAATTCGTTGATGAACAAATAAGCAAACTATCTGATATAATGGTGTTGACATGTGAGACATAACTTACAGGGATGAGATTGGACTATGGTAAACAGGAAAGTTGCCAAGCACACTGCAAATCAAACAGAGAACACAACGTTGACGATAGACACAGCTACACGAAATCACTGATTGTAAGAGTCAAGTTCGTATCAATGACGTGCAATGACGACATGACGCAAAAATGTTCGTTTATTGTGCGGTAAAACAACTAAAACCATAACAGCAGCAGAACCAATAACAAAAATCATTCAGCAGCAGCAGCAGCACCAATAACAACAAAAATCATAGCAACAGCAGCAGCAGCAGCAACAACAACAAAAATCATTCAGCAGCAGCAGCACCAATAACAACAAAAATCATAGCAACAGCAGCAGCAGCAGCAATAACAACAAAAATCATAACAGCAGCAGAACCAATAACAACAAAAATCATAGCAACAGCAGCAGCAGCAATAACAACAAAAATAATAACAGCAGCAGAACCAATAACAACAAAAATCATAACAGCACCAGCACCAATAACAACAAAAATCATAGCAACAGCAGCAGCAATAACAACAAAAATAATAACAGCAGCAGAACCAATAACAACAAAAATCATATGCATTACAACAGCACCACCAATAACAACAAAAAATCATAACAAAAGCAGCACCAATTACAACAAGAATCATAACAACTTATTACAGTTACAAAACATGCTCGTAAGAATAACGGACGAAGTTATGTGTTTCTTAGAGATTAGCAGCTCGATTATCAGATTAATAACGACGTTTGAGTAATACAAAAAACTGCCGACTATAAGATTAAAATGCTTTTACTAAATGGATTTCCCAGCTACAACGTTTAGATACTTTGCTAATTTATGAGTTAATTTTTTGGCCCAAGCAAATGCAAACTCAACTAATCGAGATTTACATTGTTAGGACCCCTGTTAGTGAGTTCAAATCATATCATAGCTTTGATCCCCTCCCTCCCCCCTAAAAAACATGAAGATTTGCGCATTAGTACTGTTATGATAGTCGTAAAGAAACCTAATTCTATATATGCTAAATAGCAATAGTCAATGACAAATCGATTGCTCAGCTAACAAGTCTGTAAGTAATATACACAATGTGAGCGGCCGATCTGTATGGAATATACAATGTCGAACCGAAGGCGAATATTGTATATTACTTATAAAATGTCTAGATTAATGCAGCTATTTTAGAGTAATGTTTTCGGAATTAGATTTAATTTGGCCGAGATATTTCAAGCTAAACCTTATGCAAATCAGGAGGATTTTTGTATAAAATATGATGCCTTCATGGTAGTGATTTTCTATTGTTCTGGGTTCATTAATTATTCATGAATTTTATAAGACTTGTTAAGACTTTCGACTTTAGTACCATTAACTGTCATTAATTGATATTAGTTAAGAATAAAATGTATAATTAATTGATTATTATGGATTTTTTAAATAAATTTTTGATGATTGATTTCCATCGATCTCGAATTGATCGATTGCCATGTCTCGAAAATCGACACAAAGCGCATTCATTTTGCTGGTCTGATTTAAAACAAATGCAAACAACTGGTATGACTTTCGTCAGGGACCTAATCATCATATCTAATGTGATTTCTATAAAGATAGGATTCTGTATATAAATGCGCAGACAATGGGACCTAAAAATATAAACATTAAACTAACGATACTTTTACGGCAATGATCCGTTACACCTTGTGTTTGGAAAGACCTACCTGCAATGGAACAATGCATCTTAGTGGCCTAAACCAACAAGCTATCCTTGTCTGACCATAAAAACACAAACACTGATGAAATGAACGACTTGCATGCAATGACGACGGCCTATACTGGTAATATGAATCCTTTAATAAAAGACAGCTCTAACGACGTGCTGTGAAAGTATTGTTTGTCAAAGGGATTTGTATTTTGATGCCAGTAACTTGCAATACGATGACATAAACTGTTATTGGGCCATGTAGGAGAAGGCATTAGCCCAATGGTACGCTGCATGATAGTTGTGAGTTCAAGTCGTTCAAGTCCGTTCAACTATTTGCCATAAACGAAACAATATATACCTTGAACAATACTGTAACTTTGATGGGATCTATAAAGACGATAAACATTCAATAGCTGGATTAATGGTAAATAGTGTATCCCGATGGAAAATGGTCATAAAAAAACATATGACGAATAGGAAAAAAAACTGCTGCAATACAGCATGGACTATAGCCCACCAATATGCGTCAAAATGACCATATATTTTTTGATAAAAAAGCATGGACTATAGCCCAACAAAATGCGTCAAAATGACCATTTTTTGATAAAAAAGCATGGACTATAGCCCACAAAAATGACCATTTTTTGATAAAAAAGCATGGACTATAGCTCACTAAAATACGTCAAAATGATAATTTTTTGATAAAAAAGCATGGACTATAGCTCACCAAAATACACCAAAATAACCATTTTTTGATAAAAAAGCATGCATTGGATCCCACCAAAATGCGTCAAAATGACCATTTTTTAATAAAAAAAACTTGGACTATAGCCCACCAAAATGGGTCAAAATGACCCGTTTTTGACAAAAAAGCTTGGACTATAGGCCACAAAAATACGTCAAAATGAATATTTTTTGATTAAAAAGCATGGACTATAGCCCATCAAAATGCGTCCAAATGACCATTTTTTGATAAAAAAGCATGGACTATAGCCCACAAAAATGCGTCAAAATGACCATTTTTTGAAAAAGAAAACATGTACTATAGCTTATCAAAATGCGTCGAAGTGAACATTTTTTGATAAAAAAGCATGGACTGTACTACACCAAAATGCGTCAAAATGACCATTTTTTGATATAAAAGCATGGACTATAGCCCAACAAAATGACCATTTTTTGATAAAAAAGCATGGACTATAGGCCACCAAAATGCGTCAAAATGACCATTTTTTGATAAAAAAGCATGGACTATAGCTCACTAAAATACGTCAAAATGACCATTTTTTGATAAAAAAGCATGGACTATATCCAACCAAAATACGTCAAAATGACCATTTTTTGATAAAAAAGCATGGACTATAGCTCACCAAAATACACCAAAATAACCATTTTTTGATAAAAAAGCATGGACTGCATCCCACCAAAATGCGTCGAAATGACCATTTTTTGATAAAAAAAAATTGGACTATAGCCCACCAAAATGCGTCAAAATGAACAGTTTTTGATAAAAAAGCATGGACTATAGGCCACAAAAATGCGTCAAAATGACCATTTTTTGATAAAAAAGCATGGACTATAGCTCACTAAAATACGTCAAAATGACCATTTTTTGATAAAAAAGCATGGACTATAGCTCACCAAAATACACCAAAATAACCATTTTTTTATAAAAAAGCATAGATTGGATCTCACCAAAATGCGTCAAAATGACCATTTTTTAATAAAAAAACTTGGACTATATCCCACCAAAATGCGTCAAAATGACCCGTTTTTGATAAAAAAGCTTGGACTATAGGCCAGCAAAATACGTCAAAATGAATATTTTTTGATTAAAAAGCATGGACTATAGCCCATCAAAATGCGTCCAAATGACCATTTTTTGACAAAAAAGCATGGACTATAGCCCACAAAAATGCGTCAAAATGACGATTTTTTGAAAAACAAAACATGTACTATAGCTTATCAAAATGCGTCGAAATGAACATTTTTTGATAAAAAAGCATGGACTGTAGTACACCAAAATGCGTCAAAATGACCATTTTTTGATAAAAAAGCATGGACTATAGCCCAACAAAATGACCATTTTTTGATAAAAAAGCATGGACTATAGGCCACAAAAATACGTCAAAATGAATATTTTTTGCTAAAAAAGCATGGACTGTAGTACACCAAAATGCGTCAAAATGACCATTTTTTTATAAAAAAGCATGGACTATAGGCCACCAAAATGCTTCAAAATGACCATTTTTTGAAAAAAAAGCATGTACTATAGCTTACCAAATTGCGTCGAAATGACCACTTTTTGATAAAAAAGCATGTACTATAGCTCACTAAAATACGTCAAAATGAATATTTTTTGATAAAAAAGCATGGACTATATCCAACCAAAATACGTCAAAATGACCATTTTTTGATAAAAAAGCATGGACTATATCCAACCAAAATACGTCAAAATGACCATTTTTTGATAAAAAAGCATGGACTGCATCCCACCAAAATGCGTAGAAATGACCATTTTTTGATAAAAAAGCATGGACTATAGTCCACCAAAATGCGTCAAAATGAACAGTTTTTGATAAAAAAGCATGGACTATAGCCCAACGAAATACGTCAAAATGACCAGTTTTTGATAAAAAAGCATGGACTATATCCAACCAAAATACGTCAAAAAAACCATTTTTTGATAAAAAAGCATGTACTATAGCTCACTAAAATACGTCAAAATGACCTTTTTTTGATAAAAAACATGGACTATATCCAACCAAAATACGTCAAAATGACCATCTTTTGAAAAACCAAACAGGTGCTATAGCTTATCAAAATTCGTCAAATGACCATTTTTTGATAAAAAAGCATGAACTATAGCTCACTAAAATACGTCAAAATGACCATTTTTGATAAAAAAGCATGGACTATATCCAACCAAAATACGTCAAAATGAACATTTTTTGATAAAAAAGCATGGACTATAGCTCATCAAAATACACCAAAATAACCATTATTTGATAAAAAAGCATGGACTGCATCCCACCAAAATGCGTCAAAATGACCATTTTTTGATAAAAAAAAACTTGGACTATAGCCCAACAAAATGCGTCAAAATGATCAGTTTTTGATAAAAAAGCATGGACTATAGCCCACCGAAATACGTCAAAATGACCATTTTTTGATAAAAAAGCATGGACTATATCCCATCAAAATGCGTCGAAATGACCATTTTTTGATAAAAAAGCATGGACTATAGCTCACTAAAATACGTCAAAATGCCCTCTTTTTGATAAAAAAACATGGACTATATCCAACCAAAGTACTTCAAAATGACCATTTTTTGATAAAAAAACATGGACTATAGCTCACAAAAATACACCAAAATAACCATTTTTTGATAAAAAAGCATGGACTGGATCCCACCAAAATGCGTCAAAATAACCATTTTCTGATTAAAAAAACTTGAACTATAGCCCACCAAAATGCGTCAAAATGAACAGTTTTTGAGAAAAAAGCATGGACTATATCCCACCAAAATACGTCAAAATGAACATTTTTTGATAAAAAAGCATGGACTATAGCTCACCAAAATACACCAAAATAACCATTTTTTGTTAAAAAAGCATGGACTATATCCAACCAAAATACGTCAAAATGAACATTTTTTGATAAAAAAGCATGGACTATAGCCCACAAAAAAGCGTCAAAATGACCATTTTTTGAAAAAGAAAACATGTACTACAGCTTATCCAAATGCGTCGAAATGAACATTTTTTTGATAAAAAAGCATGGAATGTAGTACACCAAAATGCGTCAAAATGACCATTTTTTGATAAAAAATCATGGACTATATCCAACCAAAATACGTCAAAATGACCATTTTTTGATAAAAAAGCATGGACTATAGCCAAACAAAATGACCACTTTTTAATAAAAAAGCATGGACTATAGCCCACCGAAATACGTCAAAATGAATATTTTTTGATTAAAAACAATGGACTATAGCCCATCAAAATGCGTCGAAATGACCATTTTTTGATAAAAAATCATGGACTATAGTTCACTAAAATACGTCAAAATGAACATTTTTTGAAAAAAAAGCATGGACTATATCCAACCAAAATACGTCAAAATGACCATTTTTTGATACAAAAACATGGACTATAGCTCACCAAAATACACCAAAATAACAATTTTTTGATAAAAAAGCATGGACTGCATCCCATCAAAATGCGTCAAAATCACCATTTTTTGATTAAAAAAACTTGGACTATAGCCCATCAAAATGCGTCCAAATGAACAGTTTTTGATAAAAAAGCATGGACTATAGCCCACAGAATTACGTCAAAATGAATATTTTTTGATTAAAAAGCATGGACTATAGCCCATCAAAACGTGTCGAAATGATCATTTTTTGATAAAAAAGCATGGACTATAGCCAACGAAAATGCGTCAAAATGACAATTATTTGAAAAACAAAACATGTACTATAGCTTATCAAAATGCGTCGAAATGAACATTTTTTGATAAAAAAGCATGGACTGTAGTACACCAAAATGCGTCAAAATGACCATTTTTTGATAAAAAAGCATGGACTATAGCCCAACAAAATGACCACTTTTTGATAAAAAAGCATGGACTATAGCCCACCAAAATGCGTCAAAATGACTATTTTTTGCTAAAAAAGCATGGACTGTAGTACACCAAAATGCGTCAAAATGACCATTTTTTGATAAAAAAGCATGGACTATAGCCCACCAAAATGCTTCAAAATGACCATTTTTTGAAAAAAAAGCATGTACTATAGCTTACCAAATTGCGTCGAAATGACCACTTTTTGATAAAAAAGCATGTACTATAGCTCACTAAAATACGTCAAAATGAATATTTTTTGATAAAAAAGCATGGACTATATCCAACCAAAATACGTCAAAATGACCATTTTTTGATAAAAAAGCATGGACTATATCCAACCAAAATACGTCAAAATGACCATTTTTTGATAAAAAAGCATGGACTGCATCCCACCAAAATGCGTCGAAATGACCATTTTTTGATAAAAAAGCATGGACTGTAGTCCACCAAAATGCGTCAAAATGAACAGTTTTTGATAAAAAAGCATGGACTATAGCCCAACGAAATACGTCAAAATGACCAGTTTTTGATAAAAAAGCATGGACTATATCCAACCAAAATACGTCAAAAAAACCATTTTTTGATAAAAAAGCATGTACTATAGCTCACTAAAATACGTCAAAATGACCTTTTTTTGATAAAAAACATGGACTATATCCAACCAAAATACGTCAAAATGACCATCTTTTGAAAAACCAAACAGGTGCTATAGCTTATCAAAATTCGTCAAATGACCATTTTTTGATAAAAAAGCATGGACTATAGCTCACTAAAATACGTCAAAATGACCATTTTTGATAAAAAAGCATGGACTATATCCAACCAAAATACGTCAAAATGAACATTTTTTGATAAAAAAGCATGGACTATAGCTCACCAAAATACACCAAAATAACCATTATTTGATAAAAAAGCATGGACTGCATCCCACCAAAATGCGTCAAAATGACCATTTTTTGATAAAAAAAAACTTGGACTATAGCCCAACAAAATGCGTCAAAATGATCAGTTTTTGATAAAAAAGCATGGACTATATCCCACCAAAATACGTCAAAATGAACATTTTTTGATAAAAAAGCATGGACTATAGCTCACCAAAATACACCAAAATAACCATTTTTTGTTAAAAAAGCATGGACTATATCCAACCAAAATACGTCAAAATGAACATTTTTTGATAAAAAAGCATGGACTATAGCCCACAAAAAAGCGTCAAAATGACCATTTTTTGAAAAAGAAAACATGTACTATAGCTTATCCAAATGCGTCGAAATGAACATTTTTTTGATAAAAAAGCATGGAATGTAGTACACCAAAATGCGTCAAAATGACCATTTTTTGATAAAAAATCATGGACTATATCCAACCAAAATACGTCAAAATGACCATTTTTTGATAAAAAAGCATGGACTATAGCCAAACAAAATGACCACTTTTTAATAAAAAAGCATGGACTATAGCCCACCGAAATACGTCAAAATGAATATTTTTTGATCAAAAACAATGGACTATAGCCCATCAAAATGCGTCGAAATGACCATTTTTTGATAAAAAATCATGGACTATAGTTCACTAAAATACGTCAAAATGAACATTTTTTGAAAAAAAAGCATGGACTATATCCAACCAAAATACGTCAAAATGACCATTTTTTGATACAAAAGCATGGACTATAGCTCACCAAAATACACCAAAATAACAATTTTTTGATAAAAAAGCATGGACTGCATCCCATCAAAATGCGTCAAAATCACCATTTTTTGATTAAAAAAACTTGGACTATAGCCCATCAAAATGCGTCCAAATGAACAGTTTTTGATAAAAAAGCATGGACTATAGCCCACAGAATTACGTCAAAATGAATATTTTTTGATTAAAAAGCATGGACTATAGCCCATCAAAACGTGTCGAAATGATCATTTTTTGATAAAAAAGCATGGACTATAGCCAACGAAAATGCGTCAAAATGACAATTATTTGAAAAACAAAACATGTACTATAGCTTATCAAAATGCGTCGAAATGAACATTTTTTGATAAAAAAGCATGGACTGTAGTACACCAAAATGCGTCAAAATGACCATTTTTTGATAAAAAAGCATGGACTATAGCCCAACAAAATGACCACTTTTTGATAAAAAAGCATGGACTATAGGCCACCAAAATACGTCAAAATGAATATTTTTTGCTAAAAAAGCATGGACTGTAGTACACCAAAATGCGTCAAAATGACCATTTTTTTATAAAAAAGCATGGACTATAGGCCACCAAAATGCTTCAAAATGACCATTTTTTGAAAAAAAAGCATGTACTATAGCTTACCAAATTGCGTCGAAATGACCACTTTTTGATAAAAAAGCATGTACTATAGCTCACTAAAATACGTCAAAATGAATATTTTTTGATAAAAAAGCATGGACTATATTCAACCAAAATACGTCAAAATGACCATTTTTTGATAAAAAAGCATGGACTATATCCAACCAAAATACGTCAAAATGACCATTTTTTGATAAAAAAGCATGGACTGCATCCCACCAAAATGCGTCGAAATGACCATTTTTTGATAAAAAAGCATGGACTATAGCCCACCGAAATACGTCAAAATGAATATTTTTTGATCAAAAACAATGGACTATAGCCCATCAAAATGCGTCGAAATGACCATTTTTTGATAAAAAATCATGGACTATAGTTCACTAAAATACGTCAAAATGAACATTTTTTGAAAAAAAAGCATGGACTATATCCAACCAAAATACGTCAAAATGACCATTTTTTGATACAAAAGCATGGACTATAGCTCACCAAAATACACCAAAATAACAATTTTTTGATAAAAAAGCATGGACTGCATCCCATCAAAATGCGTCAAAATCACCATTTTTTGATTAAAAAAACTTGGACTATAGCCCACCAAAATGCGTCCAAATGAACAGATTTTGATAAAAAAGCATGGACTATAGCCCACAGAATTACGTCAAAATGAATATTTTTTGATTAAAAAGCATGGACTATAGCCCATCAAAACGTGTCGAAATGATCATTTTTTGATAAAAAAGCATGGACTATAGCCAACGAAAATGCGTCAAAATGACAATTATTTGAAAAACAAAACATGTACTATAGCTTATCAAAATGCGTCGAAATGAACATTTTTTGATAAAAAAGCATGGACTGTAGTACACCAAAATGCGTCAAAATGACCATTTTTTGATAAAAAAGCATGGACTATAGCCCAACAAAATGACCACTTTTTGATAAAAAAGCATGGACTATAGGCCACCAAAATACGTCAAAATGAATATTTTTTGCTAAAAAAGCATGGACTGTAGTACACCAAAATGCGTCAAAATGACCATTTTTTTATAAAAAAGCATGGACTATAGGCCACCAAAATGCTTCAAAATGACCATTTTTTGAAAAAAAAGCATGTACTATAGCTTACCAAATTGCGTCGAAATGACCATTTTTTGATAAAAAAGCATGTACTATAGCTCACTAAAATACGTCAAAATGAATATTTTTTGATAAAAAAGCATGGACTATATCCAACCAAAATACGTCAAAATGACCATTTTTTGATAAAAAAGCATGGACTATATCCAACCAAAATACGTCAAAATGACCATTTTTTGATAAAAAAGCATGGACTGCATCCCACCAAAATGCGTCGAAATGACCATTTTTTGATAAAAAAGCATGGACTATAGTCCACCAAAATGCGTCAAAATGAACAGTTTTTGATAAAAAAGCATGGACTATAGCCCAACGAAATACGTCAAAATGACCAGTTTTTGATAAAAAAGCATGGACTATATCCAACCAAAATACGTCAAAAAAACCATTTTTTGATAAAAAAGCATGTACTATAGCTCACTAAAATACGTCAAAATGACCTTTTTTTGATAAAAAACATGGACTATATCCAACCAAAATACGTCAAAATGACCATCTTTTGAAAAACCAAACAGGTGCTATAGCTTATCAAAATTCGTCAAATGACCATTTTTTGATAAAAAAGCATGGACTACAGCTCACTAAAATACGTCAAAATGACCATTTTTGATAAAAAAGCATGGACTATGTCCAACCAAAATACGTCAAAATGAACATTTTTTGATAAAAAAGCATGGACTATAGCTCATCAAAATACACCAAAATAAACATTATTTGATAAAAAAGCATGGACTGCATCCCACCAAAATGCGTCAAAATGACCATTTTTTGATAAAAAAAAACTTGGACTATAGCCCAACAAAATGCGTCAAAATGATCAGTTTTTGATAAAAAAGCATGGACTATAGCCCACCGAAATACGTCAAAATGACCATTTTTTGATAAAAAAGCATGGACTATAGCCCACCAAAATACGTCAAAATGACCATTTTTTGATAAAAAAGCATGGACTATAGCTCACTAAAATACGTCAAAATGCCCTCTTTTTGATAAAAAAACATGGACTATATCCAACCAAAATGCGTCAAAATGACCATTTTTTGATAAAAAAACATGGACTATAGCTCACAAAAATACACCAAAATAACCATTTTTTGATAAAAAAGCATGGACTGGATCCCACCAAAATGCGTCAAAATAACCATTTTCTGATTAAAAAAACTTGAACTATAGCCCACCAAAATGCGTCGAAATGACGATTTTTTGATAAAAAAGCATGGACTATAGCCCACCGAAATACGTCAAAATGACCATTTTTTGATAAAAAAGCATGGACTATAGCACACCAAAATACATCAAAATGACCATTTTTTGATAAAAAAGCATGGACTATAGCCCACCAAAATACGTCGAAATGACGATTTTTTGATAAAAAAGCATGGACTATAGCTCACCAAAATACACCAAAGTAACCATTTTTTGATAAAAAAGCATTGACTGCACCCCACCAAAATGCGTCAAAATGACCATTTTTTGATAAAAAAAACTTGGACTATAGTCCACCAAAATGCGTCCAAATGAACAGTTTTTGATAAAAAAGCATGGACTATAGGCCACCAAAATACGTCAAAATGAATATTTTTTGATTAAAAAGCATGGACTATATCCCATCAAAATGCGTCGAAATGACCATTTTTTGATAAAAAAGCATGGACTATAGCTCACTAAAATACGTCAAAATGCCCTCTTTTTGATAAAAAAACATGGACTATATCCAACCAAAGTACTTCAAAATGACCATTTTTTGATAAAAAAACATGGACTATAGCTCACAAAAATACACCAAAATAACCATTTTTTGATAAAAAAGCATGGACTGGATCCCACCAAAATGCGTCAAAATAACCATTTTCTGATTAAAAAAACTTGAACTATAGCCCACCAAAATGCGTCAAAATGAACAGTTTTTGATAAAAAAGCATGGACTATATCCCACCAAAATACGTCAAAATGAACATTTTTTGATAAAAAAGCATGGACTATAGCTCACCAAAATACACCAAAATAACCATTTTTTGTTAAAAAAGCATGGACTATATCCAACCAAAATACGTCAAAATGACCATTTTTTGATAAAAAAAAACTTGGACTATAGCCCAACAAAATGCGTCAAAATGATCAGTTTTTGATAAAAAAGCATGGACTATAGCCCACCGAAATACGTCAAAATGACCATTTTTTGATAAAAAAGCATGGACTATAGCCCACCAAAATACGTCAAAATGACCATTTTTTGATAAAAAAGCATGGACTATAGCTCACTAAAATACGTCAAAATGCCCTCTTTTTGATAAAAAAACATGGACTATATCCAACCAAAGTTCGTCAAAATGACCATTTTTTGATAAAAAAACATGGACTATAGCTCACAAAAATACACCAAAATAACCATTTTTTGATAAAAAAGCATGGACTGGATCCCACCAAAATGCGTCAAAATAACCATTTTCTGATTAAAAAAACTTGAACTATAGCCCACCAAAATGCGTCGAAATGACGATTTTTTGATAAAAAAGCATGGACTATAGCCCACCGAAATACGTCAAAATGACCATTTTTTGATAAAAAAGCATGGACTATAGCACACCAAAATACATCAAAATGACCATTTTTTGATAAAAAAGCATGGACTATAGCCCACCAAAATACGTCGAAATGACGATTTTTTGATAAAAAAGCATGGACTATAGCTCACCAAAATACACCAAAGTAACCATTTTTTGATAAAAAAGCATTGACTGCACCCCACCAAAATGCGTCAAAATGACCATTTTTTGATAAAAAAAAACTTGGACTATAGTCCACCAAAATGCGTCCAAATGAACAGTTTTTGATAAAAAAGCATGGACTATAGGCCACCAAAATACGTCAAAATGAATATTTTTTGATTAAAAAGCATGGACTATAGCACATCAAAATGCGTCGAAATGACCATTTTTTGATAAAAAAGCATGGACTATAGCTCACAAAAATACGTCAAAATGCTCAGTTTTTGATAAAAAAACATGGACTATATCCAACCAAAGTACTTCAAAATGACCATTTTTTGATAAAAAAACATGGACTATAGCTCACAAAAATACACCAAAATAACCATTTTTTGATAAAAAAGCATGGACTGGATCCCACCAAAATGCGTCAAAATAACCATTTTCTGATTAAAAAAACTTGAACTATAGCCCACCAAAATGCGTCAAAATGAACAGTTTTTGAGAAAAAAGCATGGACTATATCCCACCAAAATACGTCAAAATGAACATTTTTTGATAAAAAAGCATGGACTATAGCTCACCAAAATACACCAAAATAACCATTTTTTGTTAAAAAAATTATGGACTATATCCAACCAAAATACGTCAAAATGAACATTTTTTGATAAAAAAGCATGGACTATAGCCAACGAAAATGCGTCAAAATGACAATTATTTGAAAAACAAAACATGTACTATAGCTTATCAAAATGCGTCGAAATGAACATTTTTTGATAAAAAAGCATGGACTGTAGTACACCAAAATGCGTCAAAATGACCATTTTTTGATAAAAAAAGCATGGACTATAGCCCAACAAAATGACCACTTTTTGATAAAAAAGCATGGACTATAGTCCACAAAAATGCGTCAAAATGACCATTTTTTGATAAAAAAGCATGGACTATAGCTCACTAAAACACGTCAAAAAGACCATTTTTTGATAAAAAAGCATGGACTATATCCAACCAAAATACCTCAAAATGACCATTTTTTGATAAAAAAGCATAGACTATAGCTCACCAAAATAACCATTTTTTGATAAAAAAGCATGGAATATAGCCCACCAAAATACGTCAAAATGACCATTTTTTGATAAAAAAGCATGGACTATAGCCCACCAAAATACGTCAAAATGACCATTTTTTGATAAAAAGGCATGGACTATAGGCCACCAAAATACGTCAAAATGAATATTTTTTGTTTAAAAAGCATGGACTATATCCCATCAAAATGCGTCGAAATGGCCATTTTTTGATAAAAAAGCATGGACTATAGCTCACTAAAATACGTCAAAATGCCCTGTTTTTGATAAAAAAACATGGACTATATCCAACCAAAGTACGTCAAAATGACCATTTTTTGATAAAAAAACATGGACTATAGCTCACCAAAATACATCAAAATAACCATTTTTTGATAAAAAACCATGGACTGGATCCCACCAAAATGCGTCAAAATAACCATTTTCTGATTAAAAAAACTTGAACTATAGCCCACCAAAATGCGTCAAAATGAACAGTTTTTGATAAAAAAGCATGGACTATATCCCACCAAAATACGTCAAAATGAATATTTTTTGATTAAAAAGCATGGATTATAGCCCATCAAAATGCGTCGAAAATAACATTTTTTGATAAAAAAGCATGGACTATATCCAACCAAAATACGTCAAAATGACCATTTTTTGATAAAAAAGCATGGACTATAGCCCAACAAAATGACCACTTTTTAATAAAAAAGCATGGACTATAGCCCACCGAAATACGTCAAAATGAATATTTTTTGATTAAAAAGCATGGACTATAGCCCATCAAAATGCGTCGAAATGACTATTTTTTGATAAAAAATCATGGACTATAGCTCACTAAAATACGTCAAAATGAACATTTTTTGATAAAAAAAGCATGGACTATATCCAACCAAAATACGTCAAAATGACCATTTTTTGATACAAAAGCATGGACTATAGCTCACCAAAATACACCAAAATAACAATTTTTTTGATAAAAAAGCATGGACTGCATCCCACCAAAATGCGTCAAAATCACCATTTTTTGATTAAAAAAAACTTGGACTATAGCCCATCAAAATGCGTCCAAATGAACAGTTTTTGATAAAAAAGCATGGACTATAGCCCACAGAATTACGTCAAAATGAATATTTTTTGATTCAAAAGCATGGACTATAGCCCATCAAAACGTGTCGAAATGATCATTTTTTGATAAAAAAGCATGGACTATAGCCAACGAAAATGCGTCAAAATGATAATTTTTTGAAAAACAAAACATGTACTATAGCTTATCAAAATGCGTCGAAATGAACATTTTTTGATAAAAAAGCATGAACTGTAGTACACCAAAATGCGTCAAAATGACCATTTTTTGATAAAAAAGCATGGACTATAGCCCAACAAAATGACCACTTTTTGATAAAAAAGCATGGACTATAGTCCACAAAAATGCGTCAAAATGACCATTTTTTGATAAAAAAGCATGGACTATAGCTCACTAAAACACGTCAAAAAGACCATTTTTTGATAAAAAAAGCATGGACTATATCCAACCAAAAAACCTCAAAATGACCATTTTTTGATAAAAAAGAATGGACTATAGCTCACCAAAATAACCATTTTTTGATAAAAAAGCATGGAATATAGCCCACCAAAATACGTCAAAATGACCATTTTTTGATAAAAAAGCATGGACTATAGCCCACCAAAATACGTCAAAATGACCATTTTTTGATAAAAAGGCATGGACTATAGGCCACCAAAATACGTCAAAATAAATATTTTTTGATGAAAAAGCATGGACTATATCCCATCAAAATGCGTCGAAATGACCATTTTTTGATAAAAAAGCATGGACTATAGCTCACTAAAATACGTCAAAATGACCATTTTTTGATAAAAAAGCATGGACTATAGCTCACTAAAATACGTCAAAA